>JAKOGI010000452.1:17500-490000 GCA_029747015.1 Carnegiea gigantea
TGCTCGTGTGCTTGAAGAACTAAGGGATTTAAAGGGTTTGTTGCAGGTGCTAAATATAACCGTGAGTCCTGTAAGTGCGAGTTTGGTTCTTAGGTTAGTAGTTGTTCGTTTTACCTGGGAAGAGCAGAGTTTTAGGTGCAGGGGTATTTATTCGAGCTATTTTATGCCCTGATGAATCTAGACTTTGACTCATAAAATAATGTAAATTTTAGTATTTTTATTAGTTATTATTCACTTTATAGGTAATAACTTGAATTAAGTAATTTACAGAAACTCTGTGGGAATGTGGTGGAGAGGTGACAAATTGGAGGCTTGAGTCGTGCATTACCAAGGTGATTTTCGAAGCATTCACCATGAACTTGCTGCAAAAGCTTCTGAAAGTCATGCCTTTTAAGCAATGAACCTTCTGTAAGCCACCAAGCACCTACTCAAGAAGAATTATTCGCTATCCCAAGATGCACTTCACAGATGCTGCCAACATCCATAGCGTTGCTAGGGCTGTTCATCATGCCTTGCCAAGCATGCACGTGCGATAGCCATGAATATGCTGGCCAGTGCCCAAGAAATAGTCGTGGAACGTGGTCATGTTCCATGAAATGCCCTTTGTTTTTCCTGCTAAAATTTGTTAAATTTCTAAATCAGAGATCTATTTAAATACGACCTTGACTCTTTTTTTAGGAACTTTTTATTGGGTCCTTACAACTCAGTTTTAGGGTTTAGGATTATCCACTTTAAACCACATTAGGGGTGAATATATTAGGTGGAGTAGGATTATATATCCCTAGGGCATCAATGGCTATGTTTTTTATTGTCTTCTCTATCTACCGTACGTATTTTACTTGTTTGAATTTTTTTAGATTAAAGTTTCCTTTTTATTATGTCAATTAATTGTCTAATTTGTACTTTTAATCTACATTTAATCCAGAAAATGTGATAATCCTACTCAATGACTCCACTTTCAACTTTGGAACAACGGATGAACTGATGAATATGCTTGACTATCACTTGGTAGTTCCTAAATGTATGTTGAAACTTAATACTCTGTTTGAATCTTAGAGAATTTGGTGGGAAGAAAAAATTTGAGGAAGTAACTTTTTTGCTTGTGTTTGGTTTAGAGAAAATCATAAAGAAAAAAATACAAAGGAAAATGTTGGCCGGTTTGGCTAGTTAAATCACCCTAGAAGGCGGTGAATAGGGCGATGATCAAAGTCGAAAGATAATCAAAATAGAAAATATGAAAAAATAAATGTGGACAAAACAAACAATTTACAGAAGTTCGGCCATACCTAGTCCTTTACCCATAGGCGCCCCTTGCTGATGAGATTTTGAACCTCTTTCTTTTATTAAGTCGGCCAATGATACATGATTCACTAAGTGTACAACCTACGAGTTGACCCTAAAACTCTAGGTATCCCAACATACACGTTGCTCCCCAATCGTACTTAGGTAGTCGGCCATCCGACTAATCAACCCAACCCAATACAAGAAAATACAACAAAATACACTTTATAACAAGAAGTAAATAAATACAATAGATATGTCAATATAAGCTCGATGTATCTCTCAATATCTTCTTCTTAATTTATAAGTGTAGCTCTCTTTCTTCTCGTTCTTTGCTTGTGCTCCCTTGCGTCACTTTCAGCTGCAAGGACCTCCCCATTTATAGCAAATGAAATTGAAGTAGCCGTTACATTCACAAAGGGAAAGAAAATCTTCAGCTGGTCTTCAAGTCCTTGGAGTCCAACTTCAAGGCCTTGAATTGCGGCTAATTTTCAGCAGTAACAGCTCCCTAAACCTTCAACGACTAATTGCTGATTCTTCAATGGCTAATTGCTGATTCTGCTTGGGAATTTAGGTTATCAAATCTGTTAGTTGCTGTTTTTAGGACAAGCAATAACCAGAATTTAATTTTAAAAGATATGGCCATATTAAAGAATCATAATCTCTTATTCATATTTGAATCACATAATATAATATCATAAACATCACATATTCAAATTTGAATTCTAAATTATCTTAAGATATTGTGGCAACTTATATGAACTCAATTAAGCAATATGCACTAGCATGCCAATATTCACTTAGAATCATAAGATATTTAACCAATATAATTTCCAAATAATTTGAATACAACATGATGAATATATCAATTGATTAACATATGTTTGTCTTTCATCAGAACATATTAATAAACGCATTGTGAGCTTCAAGAAAGCTAACAATCTCCCCATTTTTGATGGAAGACAAAACTCAAGAACATATCAATATAATTTTGAATTACACATCATGAAAAGCTTTCCAAATACTTCTCCGCCTTTTTGTATTTCATTAAAACGTAGTACAAGAGGGGAAAGAAAAAAAATCAGAGCATGTAAAAATTATGGCAAACACTTATAGCTCCCCATTAACAAATCAATAATATATAAGCATGCTCCCCCTCATTCTATGGCACTCATAAAAAACATATAAGGGGTTAAATACTAACAACAAAATCAATCACATACGCTAATGGTCATGGATTCGAAATTCTCGTAAGCAACATAAGGATGCAATAAGGGATTAACATAGAGTAACATTAACAAAATGCTCCTGCTATCAAGAGTAAATCAAGACTATCGAAAAATGATCAAGTGAGATAATTTTTTCCTTATAGAAACAAGCAATATCACCTACGCAAGTATTATAGAGCACAATAATTGTGGACAAAAGGATTGAGATCATATGTGCATAATAACATGTCATAATAGTACAAGATATATTGGAATATTAATCATACTCACATTCCAAAGATAATAAAACAAATCGAAATTCAAAATTTTAGGAATTAAAATTCCACCAATAGGAAGTACATCAAGCAAAGTAACAGCGCCTTATGTTTTGCAAGAATCCAAATATTACAACTACTCAAGAGTTTTGACATAAAAATTCAAGCCCTTGGATTTTAGTTATTTACAAGTATTAACATCTTAGGTTCTGCCTAATTTTTAGTTGCTTGGATTGTATTTTCAGGGCCTCGAAATCTGGGTTATGATAAAAGAATTGAACTTAACTTATTTTTACTTTTGGCAAACCATAACTTACTGTATGCCATTGTGAAGCTCTAATTTTTTTTGTTTGTCTACTTCAATTTTTAGGAGGACTAGGATTATACCCTTACGATGTAAGGGTGTGAGTTAAATAATTTTTTAATATATAATTAAGAGAATAGATTTTTTATTAAAAAACGATAAATTGATGTATCACACTATTTTGTTGATGCAAAAGTAAAACGAATCTTTTTTAGTTTTTCCTTACTAATAACATACTTTTTTATTCTTAGTTAATATCTAACTCACATTTTTTGTTGTATTTGCATCATTAAATCATATATATTTTATGATTAAATTTCATTATTAAATAATAGGAAGGTACGTGGGAAGCTACCTTATTAAATAGAATTAATATTGTATTAAATTTACATTCATTCCCAGAGCCTCTTTTTTATTTTAAATCTCATGTAACATCCTATGTTGCATTAAAGTATCTCACATAACTATTCATTCACATGTGGCATCCTATATGGCAAGCTTATATATCGCTCATACATGAGTTCAATCCAACTTTTATTATATATATATATATGATTAGATGCTATTAAAAGTTGATTATTAGTACTTACACGAAGAGTTAGTGACTTCCCATAAACATGTGCATTCTTTGTTGATTTCATCAAAAATGACGCTCTTTGAAAAAATTTTGATGCCTTTTTCTTCTTGCGTTCAAAATTGTTAGAAGTAAGAAAAATTAATGAGGTAAAATTTTTCTTTCCCTTAATCTTGGCACGTTTTCTTGATTTAACATCACAATTGAGAATTTTTGACTGTTGAAAATTTGGTGCGGTATTTAAATCATAAAAAATGTGACGCCTTGGTGATGAACTAATTGTTTGAAAATTCAAGCATGGATTTTACCTCATACTCACCACTTTGGAGAATAGATGAGTAACAACAATCTTTGTTTTTCTCACCATTTTCAAGAAATTCCTCAATTGGGCATGCTTGACATCATTATGTATAAGCCATTGAATTAGATCATCATTTTCATATTCTTGCTCTTTATGTAGTTGATGATCCTCAACTTACTTAACATTTCCTTCCATGACTACTTCATCCTGTGCCACAAATTCGCTTAATACCACATTTTGATTAATACCATATAAATTACAAAGAGTCTCCCAAATTTCCTTGGTACTATCACAATATGAGATAAACTCATAAATATCAATAGTAAGAGCACAATATAAACTGTGTTGAACTTCAAAATTTTTGAATATCCGCTTGTAATATTCTTCAGTATATTCATTTTTCGATTTCTCAATAACTATTAGACCTTTGGCCATGATATCCCAAAGATCAGGACCCTTGTGCTTCATATAAAGTTCCGTTATTGTCTACCACAAAACATAACTGGTACCTTTAAAAAGCAGAGGGCAATCAGAGTCAAAATCATAACTAGCCGTGGGATCGAATTACGAGACGGTAAAACCTTTAAAAAACTGGGCTAGCTCTGATACCAGTTATTCGCCCAGTTTGGTTAGTTAAAGCACCTAGAAGGCGGTGAATAGAGCGATTATCAAAGTCGAAAGATAATGGAAATAGAAAATGCGAAAAACTAAATGTGGACAAAACACACAAGTTATAGAGGTTCGGCCACGCCTAGTCCTCTATCCATAGGCGCCCCTCGCCAATGAGATTTTGAACATCCTTCTTTTATTAGGTCGGTCGATTACACACGATTCACTAATATTACAACCTACGAATTGACCTTACAACTCTAGGTGTCCCAACGTACACGTTGCTCTCCAATCGTACTTGGATAGTCAGCCCTCCGACTAATCAACCTAACCTAATACAAGAAATATAACAAAATACACTTTACAACAGGAAGAAAATAAACATAATAGATATGCCAATATAATCTCAATGTATCTCTCAACATCTTCTTCTTAATTTACAAATGTTAGCTTACTTTCTCCTCCTTCTTGGCTTCTGATGTCTTGTGTCACTTTCAGCTACAAGGACCTTCTCTTTTATAGCAAATGGAATTGAAGTAGCCATTACATTCAAAAAGGGAAAGAAAATCTTCAGCTAGTCCTTAAGCCCTTGAAGTGCAAATACAAGCCTTGAATTGCGGCTAATTTTCAGTAAAAACAGCTCCTAACACCTTCAACGGCTAATTGCTTATTCTTCAATAGCTAATTGTTGACTCTGCTTGGGGACTTAGCTTATCAAATCTATTAGTTGCTATTTTTAGGCCAAGCAACAAGTGTAATTTAATTTCAAAAGATAGACCATATTTAAAGAATCACAATCCCATATTCAAATTTGAATCACACAATATAATATCATAAAAATCACATGTTCAATTTTGAATTTTAAATCATCTCAAGATATTTGTTGCAACTTATATTAACTCAATCAAGCAATATGTACTAGCATGCCAATATTCACTTAGAATCATAATATATTTAACCAATATAAATTTCAAGATAATTCAAACACAACAAGATGAATATAGCATTAATTAATCTCTTTTTGTCTTTCCTCAAATCATATTAATAAATGCATTGTGAGCTACAAGAAAGCTAACAATCACCTCCTTTTGATGAAAGATAAAACCCAATAACATATTAATATAATTTTGAATGACACACCATGGAAAGCTTTCTAAAAACTTCTTCCCCTTTTTTGTATTTCATCAAAAGGCCGTGCAAGAGAGAAAGAAAAAAAATTAGAGCATGTGAAAATTATGGCAAATGCTTATAGCTGCCCCTTAACAAATCAATAACACATGAAGATGCTCCCCCTTATTCTATAGTACTCATAAAAAAATATAAGGGTACTAACAACAAAATCAATCACATATGCTAATGCTAATTGACTTGAAATTCTTGTAAGCAATATAATGATGCAATAAGGGATTAACATATAGTAACATGAACAAAATTCTCCCCCTATTAAGAGTAAATTGAAACTATCAAAAAATGATCAAGAGATGTAATTGTTCCCTTATAGAAATAAACAATATCACCTATGCAAGTATTAGGGAGCATAATAATTTTGGACAAAACCATTGAGCTCATATGTGCATAATCACATGTCATAATAGTAAAAGATACATTGGAATATTAATCATGCTCACATTCCAAAGGTAATAAAACAAATTGAAATTCAAAATTTTAAAAATCAAAATTCCACCAATAGAAAATAAATCAAGCAAAGTAACATCGCCTTATGTTTAGCAAGAATTTAGATATTACCACTATTCAAGATGTTTGGCATAAAAATTATAACTGGCCATGGGATCGAACTATCGGACAGTAAAGTCTTTAAAAAGTAGTACTAGCTCTGATACCAATTATTGGCCCCGTTTGGCTAGTCAAATCACCCTAGAAGGCGGTGAACAGGGCAATGATCAAAATCAAAAGATAATCGAAATAGAAAATGTAGAAAACTAAATGTGGATAAAACACACAATTTATAGAGGTTCGTCCACACCTAATCCTCTACCTATAGGGACTCCTCGCTGATGGGATTTTGAACATCCTTCTTTTATTAGGTCGCTTGATTATACACGATTCACAAATTACGCAACCTACGAGTTGATCCTGCAACTGTAGGTGTCTCAACGTGCGCATTGCTCACCAACCATACATGGGTAGTGGGGCCTCCGACTAGTCAACCCAACCCTATATAAAGAAATATAACAAAATACACTTTATAATAAGAAGTAAATAAACACAATATATATGCCAATATAGGCTTATGTGTCTCTCAACGTCTTCTTCTTAATTTACAAGTGTAGTTGTCTTTCTTCTCATTCTTTGCTTGTGCTGTCCTATGTCACTTTCAGCTACAAGGACTTCCTCTTTTATTGCAAATGGAATTGAAGTAGCCATTACATTCAAAAAGGGAAAGAAAATCTTCAGCTGGTCTTCAAGCCCTTGGAGTAAAACCTCGAGGACTTGAACAGCAGCTAATTTTCAGCAATAACAGCTCCCAAAACCTTCAACGGCTAATTGTTGATTCTTCAATGGCTAATTGTTGAATCCGCTAGGGGATTTAGCTTATCAAATCTATTAGTTGCTATTTTTAGGCCAAACAACAACTAGAATTTAATTTCAAAAGACATGACCACATTTAAAGAATCATAATCCCATATTTAAATTTGAGTCATACAATATAATATCATAAAAATTACATAATCAAATTTGAATTCTAAGCAATATGGACTAGCATGCCAATATTCACTTAGAATCATAACATATTTAACCAACATAGCTTTTAAGATAATTCAAACAAAACATGATGAATATATCAATTGATTAATCACTTTCTGTCTTTCTTCAAAACATATTAATAAGCGCATCATGAGCTTTAAGAAGCTAACAATCTCTCCCTTTTGATGAAAGACAAAACTCAATAACATATCAATATAATTTTGAAAAAAGCTTTCCAAATACTTCTCTCCTTTTTTATATTTCATCAAAAGGTAGCACAAGAGGAGAAAGAAAAAAATTGGAGCACGTGAAAATTATGGCAAACGGTTATGGCTCCCTCTTACCAAGTCAAATAAAATATGAACATACTTCCCCTTATTCTATGGCACTCATAAAAAATATGTAAGGGGTTAAACACTGATAAAAAAATCAATCACATACACTAATGCTGATTGACTTGAAATTCTCGTAAGCAACATAAGGATGCAATAAGGGATTAATATATAGCAACATTAACAAAATCCCCCCTATAAGAGTAAATCCAGACTATTGAAAAATGATCAAGTGATATAATTTTTCCCTTATAGAAACAAGCAATATCACCTATGCATGTATTTTAGACAAAAGCATTGAGCTCATATGTGCATAATCGCATGTCATAATAGTATAAGATATATTGGAATATTAATCATGCTCACATTCCAAAGATAATAAAACTAATTGAAGTTCAAAATTTTAAAAAACAAAATTCCACCAATAGGAAATAGATCAAGCAAAGTAATATCGGCTTATATTTAGCAAGAATCCAAATATTATCATTATTCAAGATGTTACATAAAAATTCAAGCCCTTGGATTTTAGTTATGCACAAGTAGTAACATCCTAGGTTCTCCCTAATTTTCAAGGCCTTGGAGTGTATTTTCAGGGCCTCGAAATCTGAGCAATGACAAAGAAGTAAACTTACCTTATTTTTACTTTTGGCAAACCATAACTTACCCTATGCCATTGTGAAGCTCCAAGGTTTTTTTTGGTCCACTTGAATCTTTAGGAGGATTAGATGCTATTGGAAGTTGATTATTAGTACATAAATGAAGAGTTAGTGACTTCCCATAAACATGTGCATTCTTTGTTGATTTCTTCAAAAATGATGCACTTTGATCAAATTTTGATGCCTTTTTCTTCTTGGGTTCAAGATTGTTAGCAGTAAGAAAAATTAATGAGGTAAAATTTTTCTTTCCCTTAATCTTGGCACATTTTCTTGATTTAACACTATAATTCAGAATTTTTGACCGTTGAAAATTTGGTGCGGTATTTAAATCATACAAAATGTAACTACTTGGAGATGAACTAATTGTTTGAAAATTCAAGTATGGATTTTACCTCATACTTACCGCCTTAGAGAGTAGATGAGTAACAACAATCTTTATTTTCCTCACCATTTTCAAGAAATTCCTCACTTTGGGCACGCTAGACATCATTATGCACATGCCATGAATAGGATCATCATTTTCATACTCTTGCTCTCCATATAGTTGATGATCCTCAACGTGCTTAACATTTCCTTCCATGATTATTTCATCCTGTGCTACAAATTCACTTAACCCCACATTTTGATTAGTACCACATAAATTATAAAGTGTCTTCCAAATTTCGTTGGCACTATCACAATATAATAGCCTGACCCTAAATCATGGTCATTTATTTAATTAAGTCATGTTATCAATTTTCCACATTTATTTATCTCATTTAATCATCCCGGTTGGGAGAATTCATTTTGGGTCATACTTTGCAATTCAAGTTTCATTTACTGTATAAATTTCGAAAAAATTGGTAGTAGGACTCGATATTTATGATTTAAAATATTAAATTATTTTTCATGATATCACATTTAATTTCGAGCTTTGAAAAAAAAATGTTAAATTAATCGCACTCGGCTTGATAATTTTTCCGAACCCGAGCTCATTTAAGGCGAATTTCGGCCCAACAAATTCCTAATCTATTTGTTTAGCTAATTACCATCATTATCCCTAATTTAAATTAGCAAAAGATATTTTTTTTTTAAAGTTTAAATGCTCAGCCATGTATAGCCCCCTTCATTTTCAACCAAATAAATTATCTAAATGATCAAAGCTCTCCTTTCTCTCTCTTCCTCTCAACCTCCATGGCAGCCACCACCAGCCCCCTCCAGCTGCTATTCCAGGCTAATGCTGCCACTCCCAGCCACCAGCCCCTACCCCAACACCACCAGCCACCATCCCCAACTCCTACCACCATCAAACACTACCTCAATCTTCATATATTCATGCACAAAGTGAGTAAACTTTATCTCCTATCTTGCTGATTTTTGTTTTCGATTCTTATTTTGATTGGTTTTTATTGTTGATCATGCTATTTTGATAAGAATAAAAATTATCTTTGAAGTGTTTAAGTGTTGATTAAGCATAAAGCATGTGGGGGTTGAGATTGTTCATGATCATGTAAGTTTAGGTGGTGATGATGGATTTTGATTGTTTTAAGTGAGATTTTGTGATCTTTAGCATTGGTAATGAATATCAAGATATTTATGCTAATTTATATAAGTTAAAGAGTGATTTTAGACGGTGGTTTTGTGAGGAAAAAATTGCAAGTATGTGGTTATTAAGCTGTAAACAGGCCTAAAATAGGGGTCACTTCGGGAGAAAATTGGTATTGATTGACACATCCAAAAATCATTATTTTTGGTGGGATGAGAGCTCAATGAGTTAACTTTCAATGGGCTTTGGAATTACTCAAGTTTGAGTTGTATGGACAAAGTTATGACCAATTTACTGAAGACTGCACAGAACACATCAAAACTGGGAGCATATTTGAACGGTGGAATTTACGAAAAAATGGGTATTGATTGGCTCATTGCAAATTTGTGATTTTTGGTGTATGGATATATCAATGAGTTAGCTTTCACATGCTTTTTGAATTGCCTTAATCTGAGTTCTGTGGAAAACGTTATGGTTGGTTTGCTACGCCTGCGCAGATTAAACTAAAATTGTGCATGTCTATGTTCTACCTTACTTTGAGGGACCTTACCATATGAATCATATCTTATGTCCTAAATAAAGTTTTAGTGGATATTATGAGATTTTCATATTGGGGTTTTACATCTTATTTGGAGGTCAAGAGTGAAAGATATGGATTTTCTAATGCAGATCATCAAATAGTAACATGAGTGAATACAGAAATCGTGACATTTGGAAATATTTTCAGAAGTTTCTATATAATTATGGGTATTGCAAGGAAATTACAAAGTGTAGTGAGTTCAACAAATGAGATTATGTATAGAAGCTTACCTGGGTTGAAAACCAAGTTAAATGATCATGAAAATGAAATTTGGGAAGTGAGCAGAGTAATGGCTCAAAATCAATGTCCATCGAGCCAAGCTGGTGCTATTTGAGCTTTTATGAACCTCACAACACCTCTTCTGACATTAAGCCTTCTATTATCCATTTCAAAAGCATTACATCTTCCATTATCCATTTCAGAAACATCAAAAACTCATATTTCATTTATTTCAATTAAAATCTTTTCATTATTACCTCCATCATTTCTATTTGGTCTATTTTGCTTCAATTTGTTGTATTTCAAGTTCAATAACCCTAACTGATTTATTTTTTAGATCATTTTAGTTTAACTTGCCTGATATTGGATTATTGGAATCGTAGAAGTCTTTTGATTAATCAATTTCCATTAAAGTTACAAATTATAGGTGTGAATATTGTTTACTAAGTGCATTTACCTATAATTACATTTCCTTAGCAGAATCGGGATCTAGTCTATCCTTTTCCTTTGTGCATACATATTATCAAGTGAAATATCATTTTAAAGACTTCAGGTATGTCCATTGCCTATATCTTTAGAAATCAGAGTGTATTTATCAACGTTATCATATTTTGGTAAGTACATTAATGAATTAGTTTACACGGTGATTTATCAGTTAATTAGTGACCCCGTCAGCTATCATCTATAGGGCATTAAGCCTTGTCCTTTTGGACGGCGGTAATGCTCCTATTATTGGGTTGTCTAGATTATAATTAAGGGATTTATTAAGAAAAATACAAACAGTGAAACATGTTTAATTTGGGGGCGTTACAGATTTGGTATCAGAGTTAGGTTGAGATTTTCTTGATAGGATATGGAGTATGGAGAGTGGAGTTAAAGGCATGAGAAAGTTGATTGGTGAGGATGATTATGACATCATTGGAGATTTGTGACAATATTAATGCCTGCTTATCTTTGACATATTCTACTTGTATATACTTCTTTGTTAGATGGATCCACGCAATGTATATACAGTTTGATCTCTGGCATCAGATTCGAGGGTGATGTTGAATAACAAGTTAAAGGTGTTCTAATGCATTTAGATATCTATGCTCATATGAGCCACCTATCTGAATGGCATGACATCCTTTTAGCTGGAATTGTTTATTTTTGGGATGTAAACCCTTGTACTTCGAGCGTGTGGCCCGTAGAGTTGTGATCTCCGGTATGTAACCGTTGAGCTTGATTTGATATCCTTTTATACTTCTATTCAATGCAGGGGATGTGATGTACGACTTTAAGCCTGGAAAATGGCTAGTTTGCAGGTGAAACTCTGCCAGTTTTGCCCAGAAATTTAAGAATCACTAACACTCGTAGCTCTAGGATTGGGGATTGTTACAGATGTGTCCTATAAAATGCCCTTGACACATTTTTAAGGTTAAATGCATAGGAAAAACCAAGTATGGGCAAAATACACAAGTTCAATTGACTTGACAGTTTTGATTAGTGCACAAGGTCAGACTTTGAGATAACTTTTGTCCATGATCAACATGATTTAAGCAAGGGTTTCCTATCCTGACTTTAAGGTTAGGAAGACATCTTTCATATGAAATAAGTTTCAAGTGGATTAGAGGTCATTTGGTTGTTCAAAACTGCTAGACAAGTCAAAGTCTGCAAACTGGGTAGAATTCTGATGCACAAGGTCTAAGTTTAGCCGACTTACAACATATGCATTCCATCAGATAGCAAAGTTTTGATTAGACTATGCATTCCAATGACCTAAGTTGCAGCACATTTGGAGACCATTTGGTCAATGAAATTCATCTTAGAAGTCCGATGGTACAGACTGTCCAAGTCAGCGGGTACCTGCAACTTTGAGCGTATGCTTCCTCATTAGATGGGTGTCATTTTATGCATTTCTTAGATTCAAGTGGCAACTCCTTCAATATGCTTCAATAATTACAGATATATTTTCTTCTGTAACCCAAGAATTTCATCTAAGCAAGCTATATGGGGGGGTTCTTAACATAGCATCCTCTGAATTGTCGGATTTTAGAGAGGCTTACTCTGCTATACATAAGTTTGAAACCATTGACTACTGACTATTCCATGGAAGAGAAACCAAGGATACTTTAGAGAGACATTTTGCTTCAATTCATTGCAATTTAAGATTTGCTTAAATTGCCCAAACTCTTATAAGTAGTTCATTGACTCCACCTCCATCTGTGAAGTAGACATTACTCTTGAAAATATTTCACTACTCCTTTTGGTAACATACCAACTGCCAATGTCCTTGTTGGAATATCAACTGTTGGATACTCTTCACTTTGACCAGGGGCTTCATCTTTTTGTCTTCATGGCATCTCCCCATCCAGTTGCATCATCATTCACTCTCATGTCATATCTTCATCAGTTCTGATCACTTTTTCCTATTTTTAAGAGCCCAATTGCTGCTATAGCTTGATTATGATTGGGTTGGACCCATGTTAATAGATGATAATTTTGTAGCACGCCTAAACAGAAGGTAGATCTTAACTACACTTTATACAGGGGTTGATTATTGTTTAACTTATGGAATCCATTGCTAAGGGAAATGCGATGTGCCTACCTTTTTGGCCGATTCAGTCTTAGTTTCCTACAGTAGATCACTTGCATAAAGCTTATGTTTGTTAATTAAAATCTTTGCCATGCAATTGGATTACATCAGTGAGAAACGTCAATGGGTTGCTGCCCCTTGGAAAAATGCCTTCAGCCGATCCAGACTAAAGAACTCTAGAGTGGACAGTATAACCCAGTGGAACCTGAAGAATGCATTCGAGGAATGGAGAAAAATTTTCACTGTAGTAGAGGTTCCAGGGGATAAAAAGGTGAACATTGAAACATTTTATCTAACTGGTGGAACCGATATTTGGTGGAACACTGTTAAGAATAAACTCTTAGGGCCTGACTTCACTTGGAGCAGATTTGTGGAAAGAATAACTATACCGCTCCGAATTACTAAGTGGGAACTAACAAATGCACGTGGTGTGATAACCCAGAGCACCTCATCGCTGCCTGCTCCCGAAGACTGAAGGCTGTAGACAAGAGCTCCCACCTCTAAGGCTCGCAGCTGTAGGAAGATCGTAGGTGTTGAGTAAGAAGGATACTGCCACCTCTGGTGCGGTAGTTATTGGAACTCTCCTTTCATTTTGAAACCATTTTGTGTATTGATTGATTCAGTTACCACTTATTCATTTATATTCACACTAGCTGCCATGCAAGTGAGCCATGAGAATAAGAAGGCAGAAACCAATTATGAAATCAAGTTGTCCAACGACTTTAGAGTTAAGTGTTCTATATCTCATTAATTTGTTTCAATTACTATTAGTGAGATACTTTCCCCTAAGTTCTGATTCAATTTGACTCATCAGACTTTGATATCATTTTGGAAATAATCTGGTTGTGTACTTCTGGGGTCAAGATAAGTTGTGACCCTAAGGTTATTTTAAGAGATGAATAAGGGAGAGAAATATGTTTTATGGTCAAAGAGAAGAAAAACCTTGTCCTTTAAATCCTTTTATGAAAACCAATGAGCTCTTGTGTGAAGGATATATTATGTATTGGTGTTATGCTAGTAACATTCAACCGAAGGAAGAAAAAGCAGAAGATATCCCTATAACTTGTGAATTTAGAGATGTTTTCCTGAAAAGTTATTGAGACTGCCCCGCAAAGAGAAATTGACGTTGAGATTGAATTAATCCCTGATGCTCAACCTATCTCCAAAACCCCATATCGTATGGCCCCAATTGAGCTTAAAGAACTGAAGATTCAGTTAGAGAAGTCATTACAGAAGGGATTTATCATACCACGCGTGTCACCATGGGGTGCCCTAATTCTATTTGTAAAGAAGAAGAATGGAACCTGGAGGTTATGTATTGATTACAAAGAGCTAGACAAGATCACCATAAAAAACACCTATCGCCCCAAGTAGATGACTTATTTAATCAATTGTAGGGAGTAGGAGTCTGATCTAAAATTAATTTGAGGTCAAGGTACCATCAACTTAGGATTATACCTGAAGACATTCCTAAAACCACACTAAGGACTATGTTTGGGTCACTATGAATTCACTGTGATGCCTTTAGCCTAAACAATGGCCCCGCGGCCTTTATGGATCTTATGAATAGAGTTTCATACCTTATTTACACAAGTTTGTGGTGGTGTTTATAAAAGATATCTTGAAATACTCCAAAGATAGATATGAGTATCCTGTTCATTTGTGGATAGTGTTGCAGACCTTGAGGGAACATCAATTACATAGCAAATATAAGAAGCATAGGTACTAGTTATAAGCAATGGTATTTTTAGAACATAAGGTTCCAAAGGATGAGATTAAGGTCAATTTGCAAAAGGCGAAAGCAGTTACAAAGTGCCGAAGATCCACCAATGCACTGAGACTCGAAACTATTTGAGTTTAGCAGGGAATTATCGAGTTTAGAAAGGATTTGTCAAATGTTATCTTCCCTGACCAATTTATTGAAGCAGGCTACAAAGTTAGCAAGAAGATATAGTGGTACCTTATCCCTTCCAACAGTTCAAGTCTTATGGGTGGTACCTTACTCATAATCCAGGTGCACTGAGAATTTGAAAACATTACTTGTAAGGTGCACCTTGTGCAATCTATACTGAACATCAGAGTTTGAAGTATATCTTCACTTAGAAGAAGCTTATCTACATGAAACATCAGTTATGGCAGATCCAATGTCAACCAAGGCAGGGAAATGTTGGGCAGACGCCCTGAATAGGAAGGCACAACATACCTTGAACACTGCAGTGAATACTCAACTGACTCTCTTGAGAGAGCTTAAGGACTTTGACATTCAATTAGCATTGCACAGGAAGGCAAATATTCAATTGTCGGTACTTATTTTACAGCCCTCCCTAATGGAGGGAATTAGTGTGAATCAGGATAGCGATCTTGAGCTCCAAAGAATAAAGCAAAATCTTGAGAAAGGGATTCAATTTCAATGGATTTTGTCATAGGATTCTCTTAGATATAGTGTCTGATAGAGATCAGAGGTTTCAAGCCTATTTTGACAAACACTTCAAAGAGCCTTTGGAACTAGACTGAACTTTAGTATTTCTTATTATCCTGAAATGGATGGGCAAGCATCTAAAAATATCAATGGATCCAACTTTTCTGAGTTGGAGCCTATGGTACTTCATGACCTATGACCAACATTTGCATTTGAAGAAAGTATGGAACCCCCAGTGGTCAACGTTGTGATAGTACTAGTAGAGAATCCTACATGATACATCAGCATAAAATGACAGCTGATATTGACAACAAAATCATCTTTTGAGTCATGAAGATCTTTTTCAGCATTCAATAAGGTGGCATATCTTAGAAGACTCTTGAAAGCATACCATTGGAATCGACAGAAAAGATATGTTGATAAAAGAAGGAGATTCTTGAAATTTTCGGTATA
This sequence comes from Carnegiea gigantea, assembly GCA_029747015.1. Lineage (NCBI taxonomy): Eukaryota > Viridiplantae > Streptophyta > Magnoliopsida > Caryophyllales > Cactaceae > Carnegiea > Carnegiea gigantea. The sequence continues at coordinate 33,518 of JAKOGI010000452.1, forward strand.
TGATAAAGTTTTTCAGAAAGTGTCACCAACTAAGGGTGTAAAAAGGTTGCACTGTGACCTAAATTGAGGCCAAGATCTTTTGCGCCATATCAGTTCATTGAAAGGTCGAATTCTATAACTTGTTGACCAGATCTGCTTATATAACTCAAACATGTGCATAACATATTCCGTGTTCCTTACCTTACAACTTAGGTAATACATTTTAAATCCTGACCATGCTGTCATAATCAAATCCACTGCAGTCATTGAGGGTCTTGTGTTTCAAGAGCATCCAATTCAAATATTGGATCACAGGATTAAGCAGTTAAGTAGCAAGTAGATACCTTAAATCAAATTGCCTTGGGCAAATCATACCTACCCAGAAGCTACTTGGGAAACTAAGCAAGAAGTAAAAGCCAAGTACTCTTATTTATTTGAAATCACTTTGCATGATAGTCAAAGTTCATAAGTTTCGAGGACTAAACTCCTTAAGAGGGGAATGCTGTAATAGCCTGACCCTAAATCATGGTTATTTATTTAATTAAGTCATGTTATTAATTTTTTATATTTATTTATCTCATTTAATCATCCCGTTTGAGAGAATTCATTTTGGACTGTACTTTGCAATTCAAGTTTCATTTACCGTATTAATTTTGAAAAAATTGGTAGTAGGCCTTGATATTTATAATTTAAAAGATTAAATTATTTTTCATGATATCACATTTAATTTCGAGCTTTGGAAAAAAATATATTAAATTAATTGCACCCAGTTTGATAATTTTTTCGAAACCGAGCTCATTTAAGGTCGATTTCGGCCCAATAAATTCCTAATCTGTTTGTTTAGCTAATTACCATCATTACCCCTAATTTAAATTAGCAAAAGATATTTTTTTTTGAGGGATAAATGCTCAGCCATGTATACCCCCCTTCATTTTCAACCAAGTAAATTATCTAAATTATCAAAGTCCTCCTTTCTTTCTCTTCCTCTCAACCTCCATGGTAGCCACCACCAGGCCCCCTCCAACGGCTATTCCAAGCTACTGCTGCCACTTCCAGCCACCTCCGGCCACCAGCACCTAACCCTAACACCACCAGCCACCATCCCCAACTCCCGCCACCATCAAACACCACCTCAATCTTTATATATTCATGCACAAAGTGAGTAAATTTCATCACCTATCTTGCTGATTTTTGTTTTTGATTCTTATTTTGATTGGTTTTTATTATTGATCATGCTATTTTGATAAGAATAAAAGTTATCTTTGAAGTGTTTAAGTGTTGATTAAGCATAAAAGCATGTGGGAGTTGAGATTGTTCATGATCATGCAAGTTTAGGTGCCAATGATGGATTTTGATTGTTTTAAGTTAGATTTTGTGATCTTTGGTATTGGTAATAAATATCAAGATATTTATGCTGATTTGTATAAGTTAAAGAGTGATTTTATTGGGTGGTTATGTGAAGAAAAGATTGCAAGTATGTGGTTATTGAGTTGGAAACAGACCTGAAATATGGGTCACTTCGGGAGAAAATTGGTATTGATTGGCACATCCAAAAATCATTATTTTTGGTGGGATGATATCACAATGAGTTAAATTTCAATGGATATGGAATTACTCAATTTCGAGTTGTGTGGACAAAGTTATGACTAATTTACTGAGGACTGCACAGAATACATCAAAACTGGGAGCATATTTGAACAGTGGACTTTACGAAAAAACTGGTATTGATTGGCTCATTACAAATTTGTATTTTTGGTGTGTGGATACATCAGTGAGTCCACTTTCACATACTTTTTGAATCGCCTTAATCCGAGTTCTGTGAAAAAAGTTATGGTCGTTTTGCTACGACTGCGCAGATTGAACTGAAATTGTGCGCGTCTGTGTTCTACCCTAATTTTAGGGACCTTACTATGTGAATCATGCCTTATGTCCCAAATAAACGTTTTATTGGATATTATGATCCTTTCATATTGGGGTTTTACATCTTATTTGGAGGTCGGGAGTGAAAGATATGGATTTTCTAATGCAGACTATCAAATAGTAATATGAGTGAATATAGAAATCGTGACATTTGGAAATATTTTCAGAAGTTTCCATATAATTATGGATATTGCAAGGAAGTTACAAAGTGTAGTGGGTTCAACAAGTGTGATTATGTATAGAAGCTTACTTGAGTTGAAAACCAAGTTAAATGAGCATGAAAATGAAAATTGGGAAGTGAGTAGAGTAATGACTCAAAATCAGTATCCATCGAACCAAGCTGGTGTTATTTGAACTTTATAAACCTCACAATACCTCTCCTGACATTAAGCCTTCTATTATCCATTTCAGAAGCATTACATCTTCCATTATCCATTTCAGAAAACCCATATTTCGTTTATTTCAATTAAAATCTTTTCATTATCACCTCCATCATTTCGATTTAGTCTATTTTGCTTCAATTTGTTGTATTTCAAGTTTAGTAACCCTAACTGATTTATTTTTCAGATCATTTTGGTTTAACTTGCCTGATATTGGATTATTGGAATCGTAGAAGTCTTTTGATTAATTAATTTCCATTAAAGTTACAAATTATGGGTGTGAATATTGTTTACTAAGTGCATTTACCTATAATTACATTTCTTTAGTAGAATCGGGACCTAGTCTATCATTTTCCTTTGTGCGTATGTATTATCAAGTGAAATATCATTTTAAAGACTTCAGGTATGTCCATTGCCTGTATCTTTAGAAATCAGAGTGTATTTATCAACGTTATGATGTTTTGGCAAGTAGATCAATGAATCAGTTTACACAGTGATTTATCAGTTAATTAATAACCCCGTTAGTTATCATCTATAGGGCATTTCGCCCTTCAGTTAGCCGTGCGGCTTCAGGCTAGGTTCCTGATCGGCTTGGCAAGTGTACACCTATCCATAGATCGTAATAGTATCAAGAGGTTCACTATCAAATAATAATTAGCAATGTAGTTTTATATTCATCTCATTCCCTCGTTTGACCTTAAATGAATTACAAAGCGGGTCCAATCAGTGTTTCAATGATTATTCAACAATTCAGGAATACATGTACTGAACTTTGGCTGACAATTCGAAATGTTTTTCATGTTTTGTTTTAGACAAATGCCCAGAGAATTGCCTCATGCTAGCAAAGCAGCGGAAGGGAATAAGTTGAGTAAGGAAATCTGTATGAATCAACGGTGATACAGTAAATGCATACGTTAGGGCTGTATATTAAAATTTTCAGTGGATGGAGATGCAGATTACATGGTGAATTGTTTTTAATATGGTGTAAAAACCTTATATTGGTTAACAGTTGATTATATATGGATTGATCAGGTGTGTATGTGTATGATTGAAGCTACGCTTAACTGCGTTATTTATAACTGTAATAGTCTGACCCTAAAATATGTTTATTAATTTTATTAATCCATATGATTAGTTTCATTTCATTTACATCATTGCTCTTGTTATTCCAATTGGAAAATTCTAAATGGGCCCTCACTTTGCAATTCGTGTTTGTTCTAGTCAAATTCGGGAGATCAATTTAGGCCTTGATATTTATGAATTTAGCGATTTAATTATTTTTCATGGAATCACAACCATTTAATCTCGAGTTTTGGAAAAAAAATTTAAAAAACAAATTGCAAACGCACTCGGTTTCAGCTTTTTTTCCAAACCTGAGCCCATTTAAGGTCGATTTCGACCTAACGAGACTTGACTCTCATCTGTTTAGCTAATTAGCTATAATTAGGCCTTAATTATGCTTAGTAAAAGTAGCTTTTGGGGTTTTAATTTCAGCCAAGTATTTAATTTCAAAGCTTTTGTTTCTACACCAAGCATTTGCTAGACACTTTCTCCTATTTCTCTCCTCCTTCTCTCATAGCCACAGCAGCAGCGACACCACCATTCCAGCCACCAAACAGCCACCAATAGCCACCAAACATTTTCCACTCACCACCCCAACCATCCCTCTCACTCCTTCAAGCACCAAGAATCATTCATACCTCTTTCTTAAGCAAAGTGAGTAATTCTTTTCACCTCTTATGCTGATTTTGTTGTTGATTCTTGAACGTGTTGGTTTTTGCTTCTTATTTTGGTTGTTTTAATGCTGGATTATGCTGTTTTTATGGAATTAAGAATCATCTTGGTGATGGATCATGGTGGAGTTGAAGTTGGATGATGCCAGGGTTAGGGTTTTATTTTAATCATGCAGGCTTTATGTTCAAGTGTTGGATATTGATTGTTTTATCCTTAATTTTGCTTATCTTTTAATCTGTTGAGGTTTATTATGGTGTTTATGGTGTTTTGAGATGATGGGAGTGAGTTTAAGTTGACCCAAGGTTAGGGTTTTATCCAAAATGCATGGTTTGGAACAAACTAGTATTAAACTTGAGGTGTGTGTATATGTGACTAGAAAAGGAGCTTTATTGGATATGAATATGAAGTGGAATTATAGGTGGTGTTTTTGTATGATGTTGGGATGTACCAAAGTGTGTTTAGATGCTCTTAAGAAAGGGTTTAAGTTGAGGATTGGTGTGAAAAGTGAGGGAATAAACTCAAACAGTGAGGCTAGAATTTCTAGAAAAATAGGACAATATTTGAGATGAACCTGGTAATGATTGGCCTAGCTAAAAAATATGATTTTTGGTGACTAGATAGGTCAGTGTGTTAGCTTTAAAGTGGCTCTTGAATCACAGTAATCCGGGGTCTGTGGAAAACGTTATGGTCATTTTACTGAACCTGTGCAGGATGAACTTAGAGTTGACATGTTGGTATTCTAGCCCCATTTTAGGAACCCTATCGTGGGAATCATGTTATGTGTCCTCAATGAAAGTTTTAGAGGACTTCCTAAGCTTTTCATATTGGGGTCTTAGGTCTCATTTTGAGGTCGGGAGTATAATTTGTGGATTATTCTTTCCGTACCCTCTTTATAAGCCCTTATTCTCTAAACATGCTACCGTGCCTTAAATCACATTTCTATGGTTTATATAGTTTCATCATTTTAGTTTAATCTATTGACTAGTTTGTAAAGATTCCTCATAAGCCAATTTTATTTAAAGGTATCTATTATAAGAATAAGATCATTTCTGACGTTATGCTCCTATGATGATCTTTTGAACAGAATCAAGGCCTAAACTTCCATTCTCTTCACTTTAGTGCATCTTATTACACCGTGAACTTGCATTTAAAACTACCAGGTACGTTCATTGCCTGTATCTTTTAACATCAGCACATATTTATCGAAATTGTAATGTTTTGGTAAGTACATCAATGAATCAATTGAATCAGTGCTTTAATTAGTGACCCTATCAGTTATCAGTTACAGGGCATTGCCCTCCAGTTACCTGTGTAGCTTCAGGCCAGGTCTCCCAGTCGGCTTGGCAGGTGTTCACCTATGCACATGTCATAATAGTTACTAAGGGGCACACTAACAGATAATAATTGGCAATTTAGTTTTGCATGCGTTTCATTCCCTATTTTAAAATCAAAATGAATTGCAAAGCGGGCCCAAATAACTTTTCAGTGAATCTTTATCAGTACAAGGATGCATGTACTAAGCTTTGGCTCACAGTTCGAAATGTTTTTATATTTTGTTTTAGGAAAGTGTTCAGTGAACTGCTCTCAGGCGGGCAAGGAGGTTGAAGGTGATAAATGAAACAGGACCGTCCATGTGATTGGCGGTGTAGGAGTGCTAAGATGGTTTCGTACCATATTATGGTGTATTTTTGGTGGACAACTATATATTTGAACTGAATTATTTATTTTGGTGTTACAACTGTATATTTGAATCGAATTATGTATGTTGGTGTAACTCTTAGGAAGTTAGAACCATTTCTGTATATAACTAAATGGTTTGAGTGTTTATGATGGTGAATGCCCCTTATAGGGTAAACTTTGGTTTATGGCAAGTTTTCATGTACAAGGAAGTCTTGTCCTTTATGGACAGCGTAATGCCCCATTCATTGGGTTATTATTTCTTATTGTTAAACTTAAGCAGGTAAATGCAAGTAGGTAAATGTAAGCAATGATTCATGTATTATGGAGGCGTTACAGATTTGGTATCAAAGCCAGGTTGAGATTTTCTGGAGGAAAGTAGAGTTAGAAATTATAGGGTGAGAATGGTTGTCGTGAGGGGGCTACCATATATTGCTAGAGTGATATTAGTAGTGTAGTAACACCATTAGAATGCAAGTTGCTCCCATTTGCATGTTCCTTGTTTATGGATATGTATGTCTCTCATATATGTGTTTTCTTTGTTAGATGGATCCTTATAGTGTTAATATGTTACCGTGTGGATCTACAATTGCCTACATTGCGCTGCTACATGCTAGTATAGAGGCACATGCACAGGACCCTTACTCTGAGTTCCGCAGTATTACGATCCGTGCACAGAGACTGCTTGGGTCCTTACCCTTGGTTGATCCGTGGGTAGATTTTAGGCATCGATATCATGACTTTATAATAACAGGGAACCCAGGCTTAGATGTGCCTAGGTTTCAGGCCCAGGGGGCATGGACTACTCTGGCTACGGAGTTGTTAGTACGGAAAGAATTTGATCAGAGAGGAATCACCATAGAGATGTTACAACATGTTTTTCCACTACATTAGGTGCCTCCCCCACCTGCAGCCCCAGTACCAGCACAGGGGCCACCTTCCTCGCCAGCACCAGCACAAGGGCCACCCTCCCCGCTCGTACTGGGAACCCCACTAATGCCTGATAGCTCTGGGGAGGCTCACGTGGTGATAGACATCCCCGACACCCTAGATTTAGTGGTGATTAGTACCGGGGATGAGGGCCACCAGGGAGAGGAGGATGATCCCAAGTAGGATCAAGGCATTGGCAAGGTGGGGGTAAAACAGCAATGGGAACAAGAGGCGGATGAGTTGATGGTAGAGCTAGAGGAGGAGCATGAGCCATAAGTTCAACAGGAGGTCGATGATGTCGAGTCAGAGGCGTCTACTAGCAGCTTCGATTCAGGCGAAGAACCTGACGATGAGTCTGACCCAAATTACAATCCATCTAGGGATTGTTAGGTGGTTCTAGGGGTTGGTGTAGTGGTTTTCATTTTGAGCCCTGTAGGTATATATGGTATGGTTGGATTAGATAGTTATATTTTGTGTGGTATCTAACATTGTATATAGTTAGTCCAATCCTCTCCAACCATGATGACATAATCCGTATCTCTTTTTGGTCAGGTGACAGATCTAGTGTCTAGGGGCTATTTAGTGTTTAGTGTTAGCGTAGGAGTTAGAGCTAGTCTTGCTTGTCCAGCTAGGTGTAATATGCTTTTGTTGCTCATGTATACAAACCAGCAGTTATGTATGTAAGTAAGCTGTTATGAAATGAAATGACGACGTTGTGAGTTATGAAATAATCTTTGAGCTATCTTCTATGTATTTATTGGCATGTTTATCTTATATGTCTAGAGGTTCCGGTGTTTGAATTGTTTCATTCAATGTATGATCAGAATATCTGAGTTAGTGCAAAACAACATGGAGGTTCATGTAGAGGACAATTTGGAGCAAGGCCAGGAATCGGGTGATCAAGCCTCGTGCCAGGAGCCGCAACATGGTGATATGCCATCGTTGCCCTCTGAATTAGCTAGCAACTTAGGAAACCCAAATTATTGGCCAACCTTAGTTGCTGAATTGATGAATCGGATTCCCCAAGTACCTGCTGAAACCCCTCCGAAAGAGGATAAATTAGCAGATGGGATAACGCGGCGCAATCCTAAGGTTTATAATGGATCTTATGATCCAGTAGTACTGGAGGAATGGATAAGAGGAATGGAGAAAATCTTTACAATGGTAGAGGTTCAAGAAGAAAAAAGGGTAAATATTGGGACATATTATTTGACCGGTGAAGCTGACATTTGGTGGAATACTGTGAAAGATAAGCTCGTAATGCCTGAATTTACCTGCAATAAATTCCTGAGCGAGTTAAGGGCAAAATTTTACCCAACTATGGTCCAAAGGTAAAAGGAGAAAGAGTTTATGGAGCTAAAGATGAGTGGCACCATGACTGTGATGCAATACGCCAGTAAATTCACTGAATTATCTAGGTTTGTTCCTGAGTTTGTATCATCTAAAAGGTTGAAAATGAGGAGGTTTGAAGAGGGTCTGGCCTTCTATATTCGGAATCAGTTGGCTGGACAATCAATTTTGACTTACCAAGAACTATATAAGCGAGTAGCTGAAGTGGAACGAGTGAAGACGGAGTTGAGAGCACTGAATCCAATCAACCACAAGAGAAAGGGATTTGAGCGAGGGATCCAAGTAAGAGTGTGAACCAGAATCAGAAGAAACCTACCCCTGTTTCCTCCAAGAGCTGTCCTGTAGGCTCGATAGCACCTTGTGCAAAGTGTGGAAGAACAAATCACACCACTGCTGAATGCCGAGTTGACACTAACAAATGCATGTGGTGTGGAAGTCCTGAACACCTCATCGCTGCATGCCCCCGACGACTAAAAGCTGTAGACAAGGGCGTAGCAAAACTCCTGGCTCCGCTCCGCCAGGGACCCCCACCTTTAAGGCCTGTAGTTGTAAGAAGGGCATTTGTGATAAACAAAAAGGAAGCTGCTACCTCTGGTTCGATAGTCACTAGAACTCTCTTTTTAAATTCAAAGCTATTTTGTGTATTATTTGATTCGGGCGCCACTCATTCATTTACCGCTACTCGATCTGCTATACAATTGAGCCTTGAGAACAGGAGGATGGAAACCAATTATAGAATTAAGCTATCCAACAATTCTGTGATTGAGTGCCCTCTCTCTTATAAACTTGTTCCCATTGCCATTGGTGAGACCACCTTCCCTGTGGATTTGATTCAATTTGATTTATCTGATTTTGACATCATTTTGGGAATGAATTGGTCGCACACTTATGGAGCCCAAATCGATTATGAAGATCTTAAGGTTATCTTGAAAGATGAAAATGGGAGAAAAGTGTGTTTTTATGGGCAAAGAGAGGCAAAATCCTGTTCTTTGATTTCCACTATAAAAGCAAGTAAGTTGCTATGTCAGTGGTGTATTAGATATTGGTGTTATGCTATTGACACCCAAACAAAGGAAAAGGAAGCAGAGAATATACCTGTAATTTGTGAATTTGAAGATGTTTTTCCGGAGGAGTTACCAGGACTACCCCCGCAGAGGGAAATTGATTTTGGAATCGAATTAATTTCTAGAGCCCAGCCTATTTCTAAAGCCCCATATCGTACGGCCTCAACTAAGCTTAAGGAACTAAAGATTCAGCTAGATGAGCTGTTATAGAAGGGCTTTGTTAGGTCAAGTGTGTCACCATGGGGTGCCCCAGTGCTGTTTGTCAAGAAGAAAGATGGAACCTTAAGGCTATGTATAGATTACAGGGAGTTGAACATGACTACCATCAAAAACAAATATCCTCTGCCACGAATAGATGATTTGTTTGATCAATTACAAGGAGCAGGAGTGTTCTCTAAGATTGATCTGAGGTCAGTGTGCCATCAACTTAGGATTAAACCTGACGACATTCCTAAGACAACATTTAGGACCAGGTATGGTCACTATGAGTTCACAGTGATGCCTTTTGGTCTCACTAACGCTCCTATAGCCTTCATGGACCTTATAAACAGGGTTTTCAAACCCTATTTAGACAAGTTTGTAGTAGTGTTCATAGATGACATCCTTATCTATTCTAAGGACAAGGAGGAACATGTTGATCATTTACGGACAATATTGTAAGCTTTGAGGGAGCATCAACTCTATTACAAATTAAAGAAATCCGAATTTTGGTTGGAAGAAGTGGTATTTTTGGGACATGTGGTCACAAAGGAAGGAATTAAAGTTGACCCCCAGAAGGTGAAAGCAATTACATAATGGCGAAGGCCTACCAATGTCACTGAGATTAGAAGCTTTTTGGGTTTAGTAGGTTACTACCGAAGGTTCGTCAAGGACTTTTCGAAAATAGCTTCACCACTAACCAATCTACTAAAGAAAGTGAACAAATTTGCGTGGACTGAAAGATGTGAGAAAGCTTTCCAAGAGCTAAGGCAGCGACTAACTACTGCCCCGATCCTAATGTTACCAATAGAAGGAAAGGAGTATACTATTTACAGTGATGCTTCGAAGAATAGTCTAGGCTACAGGAGGACAAAGTAGTAGCTTATGCCTCTCGATAACTCAAGCCGTATGAGAAAAACTACCCTACCTATGACCTGGAGTTAGCAGCCGTGGTTTTTGCATTGAAAATTTGGAGACATTATTTATATGGGTTACGATGTAAGATCTATACTGATCATCAAAGTTTAAAGTATATCTTCATCTAGAAGGAGCTCAATTTGAGGCAACGGCATTGGCTTAAGTTGCTTAAAGACTATGATTTGTAGATTTAATATCATCCCGGTAAAGCAAATGTGGTGGCGGATGCCCTGAGTAGGAAGGCGCAATATAGCTCAAACACTGTAGTGATTACTCAATTGAACCTTTTGAGAGAGCTTGAGGACTTTGGGATCCAATTAGTGTCCCACGGGTAAACAAAAGCTCACTTATCAGCACTTGCTGTACAGTCTTCCCTAGTGGAAGAAATTCGTCTGAACCAAGAAAGTGATCCCGAGCTCCAAAGAATAAAGCAAAATTTAGAAAAAGGGAGGTCTCCGGGATTTGTAGTAGACGAGGATGGGACCCTGTGGTTCCAGAATCGCCTATTTGTGCCCAAAAATGGGAATTAAGAAAGCAGATCCTGGAAGAGGCTCACAATACTCGCTATTCAGTGCATCTAGGAGGCATCAAGATGTACAGAGATCTGAGACAATACTTCTGGTGGAATAATATGAAGAAAGATGTTGCAGAATATGTGGATAAGTGTCTAACTTATCAGAAAGTTAAAGCAAAGCATCAACGTCTTGTGGGTAAACTATGACCCTTAGAAATCCCCACTTGGAAATGGGATTCGATTGTAATGAACTTTGTTATAGGTTTACCCCTTTCTGCCTCGAAAAAGAATGCCATCTGGGTCATAGTTGATCGACTCATGAAGTCGGCTCATTTCCTGCCAATTAAGGATACTTGGGGAGTTGAAAGACTAGCCCAATTGCATGTTAAGGAGATATTCCGTCTATATGGGATCCCTTTAGACATAGCCTCAGATAGGGATCAAAGATTCCAAGCACGTTTTTGGCAAGCGCTTCAAAAGGCCTTTGGGACCAAACTAAACTTCAGTAGCTCTTATCATGTAGAAACAGATGGACAAACTAAAAGAGTGAATCAAATTGTGGAGGACATGCTGAGAGCTTGTGTATTGGAGTTCCAAGGGAAATGGGGAGATGATTTACCTTTGGTCGAATTCTCTTATAATAACAACTATCAATCCACCATCAAGATGGCCCCATTTGAGGCTTTCTACAGGAGAAAATGTAGAACCCCATTGTGCTGGAGTGAGTTGGATGCGGCACTGATTATAGGTCCTGAAATGATTCAAGAGACCACTGAGACAATAAGAAAGATTCGAGAGCATATCAGGGTTGCCCAAAGCCGACAAAAAAGTTATGCGGGCAAAAGAAGAAGGCCTCTAGAGTTTCAAGTAGGCGATAAAGTTTTTCTGAAAGTTTCACCTACTAGAGGTGTCAAGAGATTCGGAGTACAGGGTAAATTGAGTCCAAGGTATATTAGACCTTATGAAATCATTGAAAGGTTGAATCCCGTCGCTTATCGTCTAGATTTGCCTGTAGAACTTGAGCATGTGCATAACGTATTTCATATCTCTCAGCTTAGAAAATACATTCCAGATCCAGACCACACAATTGTATCTGAACCTATCGAAATCGCTGAAGATCTAGTATATGAGGAGCGTCCTGTCCAAATACTAGATCACAGGGTCAAGCAGCTGCGCAACAAGTAGATACCATTGGTCAAAGTACTCTGGACAAACCACACCTCCCAAGAAGCCACTTGGGAGACTGAAGAGGCAATGAAAACTGCATATCCGCATTTATTAGAGGTAATCCTGCATGATATGGTTAAGTTCATCAGTTTCGAGGAGAAACTTTTTAAGGGGAAAGACTGTACTAGTCCGACCCTAAAATATGTTTATTAATTTCATTAATCTATATGATTAATTTTATTTCATTTACATCATTGCTTTCGTTATTCCAATTGGAAAATTCTAAATAGGCCCTCACTTTGCAATTCGGGTTTATTCTAGTTAAATTCGGGAGATTGATTTAGGCCTTGATATTTATGAATTTAGCGATTTAATTATTTTTCATGGCACCACAACCATTTAATCTCGAGTTTTGGAAAAAAAAATTAAAAAAAATTTGCAAACGCACTCGGTTTCAGCTCTTTTCCAAACCCGAGCCCGTTTAAGGCCGATTTCGACCTAATGAGACTTGACCCTCATTTGTTTAGCTAATTAGCCATAATTAGGCCTTAATTATTCTTAGTAAAAATAGGTTTTGGGGTTTTAATTTCAACCAAGTATTTATTTTCAAAGCTTTGGTTTCTACACCAAGCAATTGCTAGACAATTTCTCTCTCCTATTTCGCTCCTCCTTCTCTTATGGCCACGGCAGCAGCAAATAGCAGCAGCAACACCACCATTTGAGCCACCAAACAGCCACCAACAGCCACCAAACATCCGCCACTCACTACCCCAACCATCCCTCTCACTCCTTCAAGTACCAAGAATCATTCATGCCTCTTTCTTAAGCAAAGTGAGTAATTCTTTTCACCTCTTATGCTGATTTTGTTGTTGATTCTTGACCTTGTTGGTTTTTGCTTCTTATTTTGGTTGTTTTAATGGTGGATTATGCTATTTTTATGGAATTAAGAATCATCTTGGTGATGGATCATGGTGGAATTGAAGTTGGATGATGCTAGGGTTAGGGTTTTATCTTAATCATGCAAGTTTCATGTTCAAGTGTTGGATATTGATTGTTTTATCCTTGATTTTGCTTATCTTTTAATCTATTGAGGTTTATTATGGTGTTTATGGTGTTTTGAGATGATGGAAGTGGGTTCAAGTTGACACAAAGTTAGGGTTTTATCCAAAATGCATGGCTTGGATCAAACTAGTATTAAACTTAAGGTGTGTGTATATGTGACAAGAAAAGGAGTTTTATTGGATATGAATATGAAGTGGAATTGCAGGTGGTGTTTTTGTATGATATTGGGATGTACCAAAGTGTGTTTACATGCTCTTAAGAAAGGGTTTAAGTTGAGGATTGATGTGAAAAGTGAGGGAACAAACTCAAACAGTGAGGCTGGAATTTCTAGAAAAAAAGGACAATCTTTGAGATGAACCTGGTAATGATCCGCCCAGCTAAAATTATGATTTTTGATGGGTAGATAGGTTAGTGTGTTGGCTTTAAAATGACTCTTGAATCGCATTAATCCAAGGTCTGTGGAAAAAGTTATGGCCATTTCACTGAACCTGTGCAGGATGAACTTAGAACTGACATGTTAGTGTTCTAGCTCCATTTTAGGAACCCTATCATGGGAATCATGTTATCTATCCTTAATGAAATTTTTAAAGGACTTCCTAAGCTTTTCATATTGGGGCTTCGGTCTCATTTCGAAGTCAAGAGTATAAGTTGTGGATTATTCTTTCCGTACCCTCTTTATAAGCCCTTATTCTCTAAACTTGCTACCATGCCTTAAATCAAATTTCTATAGTTTATATAGTTTCATCATTTTAGTTTAATCTATTGACTGGTTTGTAAAGATTCTTCATAAGCCAGTTTTATTTAAAGGTATCCATTATGAGAACAAGATCGTTTCTAACCTTATGTTCCCATAACGATCTTTTGAACAGAATCAAGGTCTAAACTTTCATTCTTTTCACTTTAGTGCATCTTATGACACTGTGAACTTGCATTTAAAACTCCCAAGTACGTTCATTGCCTGTATCTTTTGACATCAGCACATATTTATTGAAATTGTAATGTTTTGTAAGTACATCAATGAATCAATTGAATCAGTGCTTTATCACATAATTAGTGACCCCATCAGTTATCAGTTACAGGGCATTGCCCTCCTATTAACCACGTGGCTTCAGGGCAGGTCCCCCAATCGGCTTGGCAGGTGTATATCTATGCACAGATCGTAACAGTTACTAAGGGGTACACTAAAAGATAATAATTGGCAATTTAGTTTTGTATGCATCTCATTCCCTGTTTTAAAATCAAAATTAATTGCAAAGCATGCCCAAATAACTTTTCAGTGAATCTTTATCAGTATAGGGATGCATGTACTGAGCTTTGGCTCACAGTTTGAAATGTTTTTATGTTTTATTTTAGGAAAGTGCTCAGTGAACCACTCTTAGGCGGGCAGGGAGGCTGAAGGCGATGAATGAGACAGGACCGTCCATGTGATTGGCGGTATACGAGTGCTAAGATGCTTTCATACCATATTGTGGTGTATTTTGGTATACAACTGTATATTTGAACTGAATTATGTATTTTGGTGTTACAACTGTATTTTGGTGTATTTTGGTATAAAACTTTAATTTCGGATGAACTCACTAGAAGAATCCAGGATGAGGTGCCTTGGTGCATGTTATTTACAGATGACATCATTCTTATCGATGTGACCAGGCAGGGGGTGAATGACAGGTTGGAGAGTTGGAGGCAAACGCTGGAAGTTAGGGGTTTTCGGTTAAGTAGATCAAAAATGGAATACATCCATTGCTGTTTCAATGGTAGGATAGAAGATGGGGGAGAAATCACGCTAGATGGAAGGATGATACCAAAGGTCGCTAAATTTAAGTATCTAGGCTCGATCATCTAGCAAAATGGGGACATTGACGAGGATATTAGCCAGCGGATAAGAGTGGGTTGGCAAAAGTAGAAGTCAGCATCAGGGGTACTGTGTGACAAGAGAGTGCCTGTAGGATTGAAAGGCAAAGTCTATCGGATAGTAGTTAGACCGGCTGTTCTCTATGGATCGGAGTGTTGGCCTCTAAAGAAGACGCAGGCCCAAAGGTTGATGGTAGCTGAGATGAGAATGATTAGATGGATGTGTGGTCTTATGGGATTGGACAGAATTAGGAATGGAGTAATCAGGAGCTTAACTGAAGTGGCCCCCATAAAGGAGAAGATGAGGGAATCGAGGCTCAGATGGTTCCGCCACGTAAAAAGGAGAAGTGTGGCCGCCCCAGTGCGGAGGTGTGAGATGATCGTCCTCCCCGGTGGAAAGAGAGGAAGGGGTAGATCGAAGAAGATCCTAGTGGAAGTGGTTAGACAGGACCTGAGAGTTGTCAGTCTGACGGAGGACATGACTCAGGATAGGAGGTTGTGGAGGAATAGGATTAAAGTCTCTGATTGTAGGGGACCGACCGCGTAGGTGGTAGTAGCTTCAGTGGAGTGGGGCGGGTAGGGTTTTGGTGTGCTTATCTGCAGGTCGTGCTTTGCTGGGATGTGACAGCATCTAGCGCCCCTGGTTGGTTGAGGTATGTCTCTGCTCCTTGTTTATTTTGCTCTCCGGCCCATTTTCTCCTCATTGGTTTTTGATTTGCAATCGTTTTCTCTATAAACCTTTTTTAAAAAAAAAAAAACTGTTTTGTGGATCTTAAGGAATCAACCTCTCTATGGGTAGGAATACCGGTAGGGGTAAGGTTGCCTACAGTTGGATCTCCCCAGACCCCGCGAAAGCGGGACCCACACTGGGAGTTGTTGTTGTTGTTGTTGGTGGTGGTGGTGGTGTTACAACTGTATATTTGAACCGAATTATGTATGTTGGTGTAACCCTTAGGAAGTTAGAACCATTTCTGTATATAACTAAATGGTTTGAGTGTTTATGATGGTGAATGCCCCTTATAGGGTGAACTTTGGTTTATGGCAAGTTTTCATATATAAGGAAGCCTTGTCCTTTATGGACGGCGATAACGCCCTATTTATTGGGTTATCATTTCTCATTGTTAAACTTAAGCAGATAAATGCAAGCAGGCAAATGCAAGCAATGATTCATGTATTATTGGGGCGTTACAATAGCACCCATGTTTTAAGCCTTGTCCTTTTGGACGGCGGTAATGCCCCTATCATTGGGTTGTCTAGATCATAATTAAGGGATTTATTAAGGAAAATATAAACAGTGAAACATGTTTAATTTGGGGGCGTTACACACAATGTGAAATAAACTCATAAATATCAATAGTAAGAGTTCTCAATAACTATTGGACCTTTGACCATGATGTCCCAAAGATCAGGACCCTTGTGCTTGATATAAAGTTCCATTGTTTTCTGCCACAAAAACATAATTGGTACCTTTAAAAAGCGGAGGGCAATCAGAGTGAAAATTATAACTAGTCATGGGATTGAACTATTGGATGGTAAAGTCTTTAAAAAATAGTACTAGCTCTTATACCAATTATTGGCCTGGTTTGGCTAGTCAAATCACCCTAGAAGGCAGTGAACATAGCGATGATCAAAGTCGAAAGATAATCGAAATAGAAAATGCGGAAAACTAAATGTGGACAAAACACACAATTTATAGAGGCTTAGCCACGCCAAATCCTCTACCCACTGGCGCCCCTCACCGATGAGATTTTGAACATCCTTCTTTTATGAGGTCGGTTGATTATACACGATTCATAAATTGTACAACCTATGAGTTGATCCTACAACTGTAAGTGTCCCAACGTATGCATTGCTAACCAATCGTACTTGGGTAGTGGGCCCTCCGACTGGTCAACCCAACCCAATATAAAGAAATATAACAAAATACACTTCATAACAAGAAGTAAATAAACGCAATAGATATGCCAATATAAGCTCGATGTAGCTCTCAATATCTTCTTCTTAATTTACAATTGTAGCTCTCTTTCTTCTCGTTCTTTGCTTGTGCTCTCTTGTGTCACTTTCAGTTGCAAGGACCTCCCCTTTGATAGCAAATGGAATTGAAGTAGCCGTTACATTGAAGAAGGGGAAAGAAAATCTTCAGCTGGTCTTCAAGCTCTTGGAGTAAAACTTCAAGACCTTGAACTACGGCTAATTTTCAACAACAACAGCTCCTAAAACCATCAACGCCTAATTGCTGATTCTTCAATGGCTAATTGTTGAATATGCTAGGGGATTTAGCTTATCAGATCTGTTAGTTGCTAATTTTAAGCCAAGCAACAACTAAAATTTAATTTCAAAAGATATGACCATATTTAAAGAATCATAATCCCATGTTCAAATTTGAATCACAAGATATAATATCATAAAAATTACCTACTTACATTTGAATTCTAAATCATCTCAAGATATTGTGGCAACTTATGTCAACTCATTTTAGCAATATGCACTAGCATGCCAATATTCACTTAGAATCATAACGTATTTAACCAATATAAATTTCAAGATAATTCAAATACAACATGATGAATATATCAATTGATTAATCCCGTTTTTTCTTTCATCAAATCATATTAATAAATGCATTGTGAGCTTCAAGAAAGCTAACAATTTCCTGCTTTTTGGTGAAAGACAAAACCCAATAACATATCAATATAATTTTGACAAAAGTTTTCCAAATACTTCTCCCCTTTTTCATATTTCATCAAAAGGTAGCACAAGAGGAGAAAGAAAAACAATCAGAGTATGTGAAAATTACAGCAAACACTTATAGCCCCTCCTAACAAATCAGTAACATATGAAGATGCTCCCCCTTATTCTATGACACTCATAAAAAACATATAATGGGTTAAACACTAACAACAAGATCAGTCACATACGCTAATGCTCATTGACTTGAAATTGTCGTAAGCAACATAAGGACACAATAAGGGATTAATATATAGTAACATTAACAAATTCTCCCCCTATCAACAGTAAATCCAGACTATCGAAAAATAATCAAGTGATATAATTTTTCCCTTATAGAAACAAGCAATATCACCTATGCAAGTATTAGGGAGCATAATAATTTTGAACAAAAGTATTGAGCTCATATGTGCATAATAGTATAACATATATTGGAATATTAATCATGCTCACATTCCAAAGATAATAAAACAAATTGAAATTTAAAATTTTAAAAATCAAAATTCCACCAATAGAAATAGATCAAGGAAAGTAACATCACCTTATGTTTAGAAAGAATCCAAATATTATCACTATTCAAGATGTTTGACATAAAAATTCAAGCCCTTGGATTTTAGTTATGCACAAGTAGTAACATCCTAGGTTCTGCCTAATTTTTGATGCCTTGGAGTGTATTTTTAGGGCCTCGAAATCTAGGTAATGACAAGAGAAGTGAACTTGCCTTATTTATACTTTTGGCAAACCATAACTTACAATATGCCATTACGAAGCTCCAATTTTTTTTGGTCCACTTGAATCTTTAGGAGGATTAGATTCTATTGGAAGTTCATTATTAGTAACTACATGAAGAGCAAGTGACTTTACGAAACATGTGCATTCTTTGCTGACTTCTTTGAAAATGACGCTCTTCAACCAAATTTTGATGCCTTTTTCTTCTTGGATTCGAGATTGTTAGAAGTAAGAAAAATTAATGAGGTAAATTTTTTCTTTCCATTAATCTTAGCACATTTTCTTGATTTAACATTGCAATTGAGAATTTTTGACCGTTCAAAATTTGGTGCGGTATTTAAATCATAAAAAATGTAAGAACTTGGAGATAAACTAATTGTTTGAAAATTCAAGCATGGATTTTACCTCGTACTTACCACTTTGGAGAATAGGTGAGTAACAACAATCTTTATTTTTTTCACCATTTTTAAGAAATTCCTCAATTTGGGCATGCTTGACATCATTACGTATAAACCTTGAATCGGATCATCATTTTCATATTCTTGCTCTTCATGTGGTTGATGATCCTCAACTTGCTTAACATTTCCTTCCATGATTATTTCACCCTGTGCCACAAATTTGCTTAACACCACATTTTGATTAGTACCATATAAATTATAAGGAGTCTACCAAATTTCCTTGGCACTATCACAATGTTAGATAAACTCATAAATATCAATAGTAACAACACAATATAAAATGTGTAGAACTTTAAAATTTTTGGACATCTGCTTGTAATCATCTTTAGTATATTCATCTTTCGATTTCTCAATAACTATTGGACCTTTGGCCATGATATCCTAAAGATTAGGACCCTTGTGCTTGATATAAAGTTCCAATGTTTCCTGCCACAAAACATAATTAGTACCTTTTAGAGAGGGAAGGCAATCATAGTCAAAATCATAACTAGCCACGAGACCGAACTATTAGACGGTAAAGTCTTTAAAAAAATACTGCTAGCTCTGATACCAATTATTGACTCGTTTTGGCTACTTAAATCACCCTAGAAGCCAATGAATAGACGATGATCAAAGTCGAAAGATAATCGAAATCGAAAATGTGGAAAACTGAATGTGGATAAAACACACAATTTATAGAGGTTTGGCCACGCCTAGTCCTTTATCCACAGGCACCCCACACTGATGGGATTTTGAACATCTTTCTTTTGTTAGATCGCTCGATTACACACGATTCAGTAATTGTACAACCTGCGAGTTGACCCTACAGCTCTAGGTATCCAACGCACACGTTACTCCCCAACCATACTTGGGTAGTCGGCTCTCTGACTAATCAACCCAATCCATTACAAAGAAATATAATAAAATACACTTTGTAATAAGAAGTAAATAAACGCAATAGATATGCCAATATAGGCTCGATGTATCTCTCAACGCCTTCTTCTTAATTTACGAGTGTAGCTCTCTTTCTTCTTATTCTTTGCTTGTACTCTCTTGTGTCACTTTCAGTTGCAAGGACCTCCCCTTTTATAGCGAATGGAATTGAAGTAGCCGTTATATTCAAAAAGGGAAAGAAAATCTTCAGCTGATTTTCAAGCCCTTGGAGTCCAACTTCAAGACCTTGAACTGCGACCAATTTTCAGCAACAACAGCTCCTAAAACCTTCAACGGTAATTGTTGATTCTTCAACGGCTAATTCTTGATTCTGCTTGGGGATTTAGCTTATCAAATCTGTTAGTTACTATTTTTATGCCAAGCAGCAACTAGAATTTAATTTCAAAAGATATGACCATTTTTTAAGAATCATAATCTCATCTTCAAATTTGAATCACACAATGTAATATCATAAAAATCACATATTCAAATTTGAATTCTAAATCATCTCAAGATATTGTGGCAACTTGTATCAACTCAATTAAGCAATATGCACTAGTGTGCCAATATTCACTTAGAATCAGAACATATTTAATTGATATTAATTTCAAGATAATTCAAATACAATATGATGAATATATCAATTGATTTGTCTCTTTTTGCCTTTCATCAAAATGTATTAATAAACACATTGTGAGCTTCAAGAAAGCTAAAGAGAATTAGGTAGCAAAATTGTTAGAAACAAGCGCTAAAATTTTCCTCATAAAAATTATGAGGAAAATTTGGGAAAGGTTCCCAAGAATTCCCGACCGTTTCCGATCTTGTATTGTTTAGATGACATTAACATGATTTAAGTAATTCATCAATATTCAAATTCTCATACAATTTCTTGTTTTTTTTTCCCTTAATCCAAACAAGAGGAAAAAACTTACTTTCTCCCTAGTGTTTTTTCCCCCTTCGCATGTTTTTTCCTTAAACTTTTCGTTCCATCAAATGTTCTAAGGAACAAACCAAGACTAAGCTCGTTTAATGCCAAAGTGTTTAAGAGAAGGCGATGAACATAAAAAAAATTAGCACATTTTCAAAGATAAGCTTTAACCCATTTATTCAGGACAGTGCAACCCTTTAAGGCCTTGCTCTAAGATAAGAGCTCCTTAGAATTAAGGCCACCATGCCAAATAGGCTGATAGCCTAACTAATTGAAAACCTCTAAACTACCTTCCTAGAGACATTTGCAACGCACGGGTTTAATTTGGTGTAAATACTTTGGGAAGAGTAGAAACTGGCAACCCTAAGAACAACAAAGTCTATATCATATACTCGAGTGTATGTACTCCCATATAGGTAATTGTATATTAAAATATAAAACATATGAAAAATACACCCAAAAATATATATATATAAAATAGATATAGGAGCACGTGCTCACAGGTGTATATAATAATTTGCCAACAACAATAGAATAGATAATTCGAAGCTGCATAAAAAAGCTCGTTTGCAACTAAAACTCTAATTTTCTGCCTGATTTCAGTAAGAGGCTAGTGCAAACTTTGAGATAATCTCTTTGAAGACAAAAGAAGGCCTAAATATCTGATGGGAGACTACCAAGAGAAAAACCAGTGCAGTGTAGACAACGCAAAATGCCTCAATTTTTTAAACGACCTATGACTGTATATTTGCAGGTAAAACATGAATAGAGCCTTTAATTAGCTTTTAAAAAGGCTGGACTTCAAAAGAGTCAAACACGCCAGGCATAACCAAACCTCAAAACCCAGCCGAGAACCGGCACAATTCTAATGCTTGGTCCACCTAGGATCCCGTCTGGTTTCCTGGGGTGGACTTGGGTTGAACCACAATGAGTTCCTGGTTCACTCTTAGGTGTTTTCAATACATCTGGGGTGATAAGATCGGATAGAACTATCTTATAGATTCAACGCGTGTAGGGTGATAAGATCAAATAAAACTATCTTATGGATCCAACTAATAATATACATTTTGCGAAGTGGAGAATACATCATATTTACATTTTTTTATTCGCCCTAGTTTATTCTTTAGGCGCCATAAATAGGAACCTAGCTATAGGGTTCAACAACTCGAAAAGAGCTTCTAGCAGAGTCACTAGAACGATAATAGGCCTACAAGAGAGCATTCCACTGCCAAAATCTTGCTAGGTTGCCCGACGAGATCTAGTGGATCAACCTGTGGGTGATACGTAAATTCCATCTTCCCTATTTCTTCTGCTTTATTATTTTATTTGACACTTGTGTTGGGGAAGATGTAATAATTGGTAATTACGTCAATCGCTGGCCCTTATACTTATTTATAACTGTTGATTTTATTTCTCTTTTTTTTTGACCTTGTATTAGAATATGTTATCTGGTTTGCTAAATTTTAATATGTCGGATGCTGTACTACTTGCGAAATGCGAATATGATGTGTAATGCCTACTACTTGCGAAGGAAAAGGTTTTTAAGAAGCTTGTGGTGAATGTAGACTTCATCACCGTGGTGGGACTATTACAGGGGAATATTATGTGTAATGCCCGACACTATGCGATTATTGAGAGATGCAGACTATACAAGTCACCAAATTGGGAAGTGGTGAACTCTCATTGCTATCGTGACGCAAATCAAGTGGCAAATGCATTGGCTAACCTAGGTGTGGAACTTAAATATGATTTTGTACTATCCAATCATTCTCCTAGGGAGATACTAGCCTCATTCTTTGCAGACTAGGTTGGGGTGAGATCCCCGAGATTAGTGGTGAATCAATAAATGAACTTCCTGGGGCTTGGACCCCTCTTCTGCACCAACAAAAAAAATGTCGGATGCTGTCATGCTTAGGATAAAGTAATTCCAATTTTTCATTTTGATTAGTAAACATTTTACATAATGGTGGGTAATATCATAATGTATTTCATCGTGATACCGTACTTTTGCCCCTGAATTTGGGTCTCTAGTTTAAACCCACGCAGTTAGATGCTTCTTACTTTGGAGATTACATGGGGGTCCTTTTGAAAACTTCTTTAAATCGAACCCAGTGTCCCTTTCGACGTCCCTTATGGTCTATGGTTCCATAAGAAGAGTGTCTTTAATTTTGCTACTTTCCTCTAAAATACTTATAGCGACTCCATATTATTTGTTTTCTTTATGTTTTGCGATTCAAGAGAGCAAAAGGCTAATCATCTATTTTTTAATGTATTTTCACTAGTTCAGTTAGGTCAAGGATGTGCAATGGCATCTCTTGATCAATTTCACACTTGGTTCAAGGAAAAAAGTGGGGAGAGTTACAAAAAATGCAAATTTTTACTTACACAGTCTACTAATATCATCTCTAGATAGAAGGAACTAGAGATTTTTAAGAGGTCTTCGGCAACACAAGAGCAATGGTAGAGTAGAAAGCAGTAGAAAAATGGAACTGAGGTTTCATCTTCTTGCTAGTTTGAATCACAAATTTATAAATGGAGAGATTTGTTACTTTAAGGATGAGTGGACTGCTGTAGTTGCTCTTCTTTTGGGGGTTGTTTGTTTCAGTGCTAATAAAATCATTACTTGGTCACCTCAAAAAAAGAAGATAAAATACACAAGCACTTTCAAATTTGATTTGAGTGACAATATTAGTAAAGTTTGAAGGAAAACTTCCTGCTTGAACCCTTCCTTTACTCAGAGGAGTAATAGGCCCAATATATAAAACCTATACCAGACGTATATAGACTTTAAATAATTCATTAATTAATTAAATCAACCAATAGCCTGAATGTATTGTCCCTTGTACTTGCTAGTTATTGACAATGAAATATGTATCAGTTAGCACCTATTGCGTAGGCTGGAGCTAGAACAATTTATAGGGGACGGGGACAGTTAATATTATTGTCCTGTTTCCGTAAAACGGAGAACAATTAATATATTCTAATTTTGGTTTGTTGATGTTTAGTAATTTAGTTAATAAATCCCTTAAGATTAAGGATAGACATAGTTAACCTACTTCCTGCTCATAAATATTATATTCTTAGGACTTTCATTTATTTTTGTTTACTTTTTAAAAGTAACTGAACAAGTGACAAAAAGTTAGTGAACAGTTGCAGAAAGAGGTCAAATTGAGCCTCGTATATTCATGCTCGACCTTGAGCTTGGCCAGTCGTCATCCAGACTACACTCCCACTAGCCCATGGATTATCCACCATGAACCAACTGCTAAGGTTACTAAATTCTAAGCTTGAACCTTGTCACTAGGCTCTTTGAACCTTTCTGCAACCCTTCGTGCAGTCATTCAAGAAGAAGCCTCTGAGTGTCTATAGATTGCATGCCAGCTGCCTGATCCCTGTCGTTGGGCAAAACATTGGCCACCAACTTGGACACAGGACAAGATCTGTCATGGAGCACAGTTGCGTTCTTTGTGTTGCTATGCTACTTTGTTTGTCCAGGGGTTGACACATTTTGCATGTGTCATCCCTATTTCTTCAATCTATTTAAGTCGAGTTTTCTATTTTTTTTTTTTTTCGTGGAGAGCTTTTTGGTGCCTCTTTTAGGGGTTTGAGGGCTCGGTTATTAGGGTTGCTCAAACAGACAAATCACATTAAGAGCGAATAAATAGGTACATTATGTATTGGTTAGAGTTGATTGTGTTCAACATTTGAAGATTGTTCATCCAAGCAATCTAAAGTCTAATTTTTTCTTCCCTATAGTTGTTTATTCAAGTTTTCGTACTTGTTTATTTTTTATACAATAATGTTTGCTTAAACTGTGCTTAGTTTAAATGCTTGGTTCAATTGTCATTTTCTATTGATGGTCTAATGCATGTTATATTAATTTGATTTCTTTCTCTAGTTTAGAGGTGTTCAATTGGTTGCTAGCTCAGGTTAATGTTGGATATTACTGTATTTAGATGATAATTAGTAGTTACTTTGTTGGTTTGGAATGTGATTAGCCTTGATTGGGCTAAATTACTCTTCTATTTATTGGCCTTATATACCCCCCTGGTTACGAGTGTAATGAGGACATCTCTCCAGCCCATGTCCTTCAAGTATTCGATGAAATATTTGAAAGAACTTTCATATGTAATTTTAGCCAATTGGTTTGCGTTGAAGGTGAAGTTAATTTGCTAGTGTCAGAGGGGAAAGTGGCTAGGATTTTGACATGAAAATAGTCTGAATCATAGCTAGATATATGGTTGCAACTGTTGTGGTCGAATAAGACAATTAGGCTAACCCTTGAACCTATAAAGAGGACTCGGGTAAGCTTTGATGGCGCAGCGAATATACCATTCGTAAAGCGAGTGTAGGCTAAGGCAAGTAAGGGTTAGACTCAAGATAGCCTTTGGTACTCGGAAACGCAGCTCCTTGCGGACCACCCACACTTGCCAGGTACCCACAACTGCATCCTGTAGTTGCGGTATAAATGTAAATGTTCTTCCCACTTATCAAGCTTTTATGTCGTTGCTTGTAAATTAATCAAATTTATCGGAATCTAATAAAATGGGGATAAAAAGTACAAAAAATTAGGAAAAGAAGGAAATAAATCAAAAGGAGGGAACATATAAAAAACAAGAAATTATAAAATTGAGGTAAATCGAGTGTTGAGTTGATCTTGGCGTTTTACAAATGAGAGGCGGAAGTGCGAAGACGATTTTGATGGAGGAAAAGGATAAATGATATTAATGAATCAATTGTAATTATCTGAAGAATCAAACACAAAATCACTGAGGTACTACACCCATGAATGTACATGTTCATTAGCATGCCAAGATTGTTTGAGCAATTTTTCATGCAACGTATCGCCAAATTTATTGATTTAGAAATGTTAGATTGAAAATTATACCATACATGGGGTACCACACTTGGTACTCCACAGAACAAAACGTGCACATGTACAAACTAGTTTGCCATAGTGGCAAATTCGATAGCAATATTGATGAACTCATAGCATATTGATGAATTCATCTTTTTCATACATTTTCTTGACAAGAAAATATATGATTAAATTTATTCCTTTTCATTGAATTTTCCTATCACTTTTAGTTATACTTTAGTCAAGATAACGATAGATACTAATGAATCCCTATATTTTATTGACGAATATGTAGTGTAATAATAGCTGCAAAACAATCATATTAGACAATGATCAACTTTAATATCAATACTCTATAATTGTTGTGAACTTAAATGATAATACTCTATTTCATATTAATTAATACTTCTAACCAAAAAAAAAAGACAAATCAAGTTATGATCAAAAATTTTTCATGTAAAAAGATCAAAAAATTAAGTGCATCCCATATTTTGCATGAATTCATCTTCATAGACAAAATGTATTACATTCATGACTAAGAAAATACACCTTACTTCTTCATATACATCAATTACCATGGATATTCATCATTTTTATATGTAAGTGATTATGTGCCTTAGTTTGCTCAGATTTTTTTCTTTAACTTCTATCGGTTGTTGATCCTTTGCTGAGTAAATTAAACAGCTTTTCTATGATATTCACCAATCCTTTTCAGTGAATTGGCTATCTTAATTTTTTTTTTTTAAAGTTTGATCATATGATCCATTGATTTGTTATCAATCACAATAGGCATTCGTTAGAACAAATAAATGATAAGTGAGCTTAGATTATACTCAAGCAAGGAGATGACTTTGCAATCAAGGATGAACTGAAATTTGAGTCAACAAGCAACTGGAACAAGAATAAGGGATATGAATGGGACAAAGGCTTTGCCACTACCAAAACTGTATTAGGAATCCACCCTTCCAATCATAAAGTCTAAGCCACCAAAAATGGATTAAAGGAAACCACTTTACTTAACAACGAATCCGATTGATTAAAGAGAGATTTTAGAGCGTTTGTGTATAAACTCAAAACTGAGGTTTTTCATTCATGAAATATGCCTTGAACAATCAGCTAAGCATGTATATATACACGCCCCTAAGCTAGCAAGCAAGTAAGCTAGCCCCTTAGCTACTCTAACCTGGCTTAACTAAACTATTTTACAAAATATGTTTAGTTTGAGCTAAGTACAAGCATATGTATAGCTAATAGATTCTATCTAGAACCAATTAAGAGATAAAACACAATCAATTAGCCTTAACCAAGCCACTTACACATGGTAGAAAGAGAAAAGGTAGGCTACAGGTTGTCACTTATGGCCATCCAATCCAGGAATAAGTGGCCATCAAACCTCAAGCCAATTGGTTAAGTGGGCTGCCAAAGCTACAAGGATGGTCATGATGATATTTTTGGATATCTAAGCTTCTAAGGAGGCAATCCAGTAGGTGAACAAACCCTCTCCATTAAGGAAAACTTAGGCAAGGTCAAATCAGCCAGTTTAGGCTTAACGAGCTCAGGTATTCACTGAAAATGATCAAGGTGGTTCTTCAACATATACTTGACTTAGAACTGATTTTGATGCATACCATTGTTCCGTAGGATGTTAATGACGATCCTAAGTAGAAACATTAGCCCTAAATTAGGTTTAGGCGAGAGAAGTAACCAGAAACTCAAACCGGGTCCGGAATAGGCTCAATCTCAAACTTTGGCAAAATGCTGCTTAAACGTCGTGAAGAACTTGTCATAATTTTGATTTCTCTTCATGGCTTGATACCGTAGGAGGTTGGCTTTCATCCAAAGCAAACATTTTAGTCCTAAATCAAGTTTTAGGTGGTGATTCCACCTAATCTCTCAGTGCAGGCAGACTGGCACCTCCCAATACCTTCATTGTTTTGGATCAATGTAGCAAAATGCCTAATACTTAGGGGCCCCTCAGCAAAACTAGACATCTTAGGGAGTCTAGCAAAGTAAAACTTGAACATAGTAGGTCTTTAAAACTCCAAGGATGATGCCATCCAATACGATACTGAATTTTGGATGAGAGCAGGAGAACAAGGAGTCAATTAGTTAAGCTTTGCTTGATTACCTTGGCCTCCCTTATCCTAATTAGTTCCTTGGATATGGTTTGGATCTTGGAAACCCTCTTAGATGCCTTGATCTACATCAACCTTCCCTTCTTTAAAAGAATTTGACCTGAAATCCGAAGGGTCCTCAAAATAGTCCTCTGCAAAAGGACTTAAATCTCCAATGTTAAAAGTGGCTGAAACAGCCATATCTCCTAGGAGATGTTGCTTGTAGGCATTGTCTCCTACCTTCTCAATGATGTTGAATGGTCCATCCCCTCTTGCCATAAGCTTGTTCTTTCTTTTGGATGGGAACGTCTTTCCTAAGGTATAAGCAGACTAGATTTCCTGGACTGAACTCCATCTTTTTCCTATGCTTGTTTGTCCTTGCTTTGTAAGTTGCATTGGTCTTCTCTATGTGGTTCCTCACTTGCTCATGCAACTTCTTTATTTCCTTTGCCCTCAGTTTAGCATCATGGTTCACCCTTGACTCACTTAGTAGAGGCAGCAAATCAATAGGGGTAAGAGGGTTCACCCTATACACACACTCAAAGGGAGAGCGCTTGGTAGCATAAAATAGAGCCTTATTGTAGGCAAACCCAACATGGATGTACTAAGCAAAGTAGTATGAGTCTAGTTTGTCGCTTCTATTTGGCCATCAGTTTGAGGATGATAGGATGTACTAAACAAGAGTTTAGCGCCTAAAAGCTTCCACAAACTCCTCCAAAAGTAGGACAAAAACTTGGAGTCTCTATTAGATACAATGGATTTAGGCACACCATAGAGCCTAATGATCTCTTTGAAATACAACTCAGCAATGTACCTAGCATCATCAGTCTTGTGGCATGGAATAAAGTGAGCCATCTTGGAAAATTTATCCACCATGACCATGATTGCATCCTTCCCTCTTTGGGTCCTTGGCAGAGCCACAATGAAATCCATACTTATGTCACCCCAAGGCCTCAAAGGTATGGACAATGGGGTGTATAAGCCTTGATGGAATTGACTGCTGCCCTTGTGGTAAATGGAGCAAACGGAAATGATCTTGTTAACATCTCCTCCCATCTTAGGCCAATAGAAATGCTCTCTCAGAATATCAATTGTTTTGTTTAGCAGAAAATGGCCAACAAGAGCACTACCATGAGCTTTTCAAACCAGTAGCTCTCTTAAAGAGCATTTAGGGATGCAAAGCTTGTTATACCCGAACAGATAGCCTTCTTGGACAGAATAAGGGCCACCTTTTAGAATCTCCTTAATCAATAGCTGGAAGTATGGATCCTCTTTATAGATATCTTGGATTGAATGAAATCTAAGTACCTTTGTGCAATACTCGCATCCTTTATTTTACGTTAAGTTGACTGTCTTGCCTTTTTGACATTAGAAAATTGTATTTTGCAAATGATATAAGTTAAATTATTATTGATGTGCTTGTGTGAATGATAATTTTATTAAATAGAATATTATTGTCGCTATTAATATTATTATTATTATTAGTTTAAAAATTTTTCAATTATTTTAATAATTATTAATAATAATTATTATCGGATACTAAATCAAGTAGAATCTTGAACAAGATTAGATTGTCAACCTTTAAATTAGTTTCGCTGTTTATTAAATTGAACCTTGGCATATTTGGGAATGAATAGTCGACGAAAGATCGTATTATCGATTCGGGTTTAGAATACGAGATATGAAATTGGATTAGTGGTGTTAATTATTGAGCAAACTTGGAACAAAAAAAAAAGGAAGAAGTGTAGGGGCATTTTCGTCCCCTCTTCTTCCTCCTCCTAAACGCGAGCCCCTGACCCCCTATTCATTTCCCTTTCTCTGTAGTTCTTCTTCTTCCTCCTTCTCTTCCATATACGCGGCCAAAGCATCAAATTCCACTAAGTTTTCACCTCACCCAGCACCAAATTCCTCAAATTTCAACCTCTCTCAGAAGCTTATAAACATTTAGTGCGAAATGTGGGCAAACCGAAAATGACCCAGCACATTTTCGGTTGAATTGGGTGGCGATTCAAGCTCCAAACACTTATTAAAGCTTAGCCATACAACAATATTTCTAGCTACTTCAAATCTTCTATAAATTGGGTGTGAATTCGCTACACCGAACACCCATCACAACCTTAAGTTAGCGAGTGAGATTCTGATCAAATATGGGGTATAAATTACGCAGATTAGGCGTGGCTTGGGGTCTATTCGTCTGGTCAATGAGGAAGGAGTCAAAGATTGGAGCTTTCAAGCACCTAAAGTCAAACCCAAAGCCCTTTCAACGAGCATATAGCTTGAAATCTTCCTCCTAATTATCACTAATTTCAATGAATTTTACCGATTATAGTTAGTTTCTGTTTGAATTTGAGATAGTAATCAGTAAATGGAGAAATTAGAATTGAATTTGGGTAAATATGATGATAACGCTAATTTGGGAGTCTTGCATGTGAGTTGATGCATGACATTACTATCGGTCAGTTGGAGGACTATGGGACAAATAGAATTATGCATTAACATTGCTATTATAATGGTTAAATTTGGCCTAAAGTTCTATTTTGGGAGGTTTCATGTGAACGTTATGCTCTAGGTTGCTAACCGGGTGATTTAAGATATTTGTAGAGCAAGATGAATTTTCTATTAAATGTCATTGTTAAATCAGATTGGTTATTCTTAAATTCTATTTCTGGTGATTGGTATGAATACTACACTTGTTTATGATGATTTCATGAACTATTGAATGAATTATAGCAATGTTGAACCGAGCTTAGTAGTTGGATAGCTTGAGGTGAAACTATTGAGTAATTCAAGGTTCTTGTGGCCGGTGTTGTATGAGGAGAGAGGGAGCCTAGGTTTGATATTGACCGCAATCATGTGGATTGCGTGGTATATGGAACATTAGATTGATTCTGCTGAAATTGTTCCTGCAAAGTGTTACAAATGTGCTACTTGTAAACCCCTTACCCTTTTGAAATTGCTAAATGATGCTATGTGATTGATTTGTGAACTTTGAAATCTTCAAAAGGGTCATTATAAGCTTACTTTCATAATTTCAAATTTCTAAATGTTCACCAGTTACCTGTTAGTTTGTTAAGACGTTTGCAGGTTAAAAAGATCCTAAATCGTCGAAGTACTCAGTGAATGACCAAGCTGAATAGTCGATAGGTTTAGGAAATTAAAAAGCAAACTGAAGGTGTTTTAAGGCTTTGGTTTGATTATGTCCCCTTCCTTGAGTTTAAAAAAGGGTACGAACCGAAAATGGACAACTGAAGGTGTTTATTACGAAACTTGATTTGAATTATATACTAGCCAATAACTTTGAGTTTCGAATTGCGAATTAGTAAACTCATTATGATGTTAAGAATCCTTCTATGTTGAAAATGAAAGAACCATAAACCATTAATAGGGTTATGGGTTATTTTGCTAGACAATCATGATTTTAATTATGTAAGCAACTATTAAAGAGAAATGATTCGTGATTCACTCGAAGGTGAAACTTACTGTGTGTGATAGTAATTCGTTTTTAACATAATATGATTTTTAATGGATGAGATTAGTACTTGAGTGGACAAACAGTTAGGGAGTAGACCCAGTTTGCGGGAACCCTAATGACTAGAGAGACAAACCCAGAAGTGGGAACCCTAGAAGACTCTGACGAGAGTAATGGTCCAATTTACGTTATACCCTAGGGATAATTTGATGCGTGAGTGACAGCCTCACATAGGGCGAGTGACAATCTCCCCTAATTAGCACGTTAAGAGATCTTATGCCTTAAAAAAGAAGATATTTTCCTGATAAATGAGAAAATGATTTGAATTATTACCAACGTGGGTATTTCAGGAATTTTAAAGAGAATATGAGCCTTGAAGAGGCTAATGTGATTTGTAAACTATTCTTACGAGTCATTACATTTTCAAAATGCGTATTTGAAAGCGTCTTACCTTATCCTTGTGGTTTACTTGCTTATGTGCCTACATGTTTGATTGTTAAACGAGTCTAGCTATTAAGGGACTAGAAGCAAGCTTGAGTGGCTAGTATGAAGCTCAGGGGGGATGATTCTTCTTTAGGTACAATGATTCCCTAATATGATGGTAACATACAAATGTTGTGTGACTACTACTTATTATTATTATTGCCTACAAATGGTTTTGGCTTTTTAGTTGTTGTGAAATACTCACTGAACGTATGGTAGCTCATCCGATCTCTATGCACCTTTTTCCCAGGTTTTTGATGTGACAGGTAGAAGTCGATTTACATATGCCAAGTTGGAACATCCCCTTGCTTGAAAAGGTGTCATGTGTGCACATATAGAAGTAGACTTATGAGTTAAACGATCTAATATAATGTATCCCTAGAGTTGTAAATGTACGTAGACAAAGTACTCTAGTTTATATAATGCATATTGCTTATAAGTCGCTCTGTATGATCATGTGAGCCAACCATCTGATTAGCCAGTTGTCTTTTTAGATGAAGTTAGTTATATTTTGGGATATAAACCCCAGTACCCCAGATGTGTTATCCGTTGAGTTGTATCTTTTATTTCCCTTCTTTATTATTGAACTTTATTTTTTGGTATACACCGGGCGAGTGGCCTGTAGAGTTGTGAACTTCGGCATGTAGCCGTTGAACTTATTTTGGTGTTCTTTTATACTTCAACTCAATGCATGGATTTAATGTAAGACTTTAAGCCTAAGAAATGGTTAATTGTCTGGCGAAGCTCTGTCTATTTTACCCCAGAATTTAAGAAGAAATTAAGAAATCATTAATACTCTAAACCCTAGGGGTTGGGGTGTTACAGATGGTATCAGTCCAAGGTCCTGTGACCATAGGGCAAGATCTGAGTCTTGCATTTCATATAGTTTTCCAGGCATGCACTTATGATGACGTGGTATATGACGTGCTTTTGTGTGCAAGTGTGGTTTTCGTGTGAACGTTTGTGCGATTAGCTAGTTATGTGCGGCTTGAGTGAGCATATTGATTGAATGAATGAACCATTTGTTAGGGTGTAGGCCGAGTGACTTGTATTCTCGTAAGCAAACTAAGTGTTAGCTCAATCAAAAGTTGGTTTGCACTTACCTTGGCGATTTAAATCAAAAGTTTCAAGTGCACTTGGTTTGAGCTCAAATAATTGAGAACGTTTCAACTCCAAGCTCATTCTTGCCCCTTAAGTACGATTTGCTCCTCAGGCCCCATAATGGAATGAGTAGAGACACTCAATGTCTGGTAGGGAAAGAGCTAGAAGCAGTTAAACTATTCTCCTTTCGAAACCTAGAGACTTTAAAAGTTAAGATCCTCCCTAAATAGTGAGTGCAGGTTTTTCTTTCGTATTAAAAGACCTTTCTTATTATATAGTTAGGCCTTTTTGTTGTGTCTGAAGACCTACATTTGCTTTACAATGATGTTCGAGCCTCATTCTAGGAACATAACTTTCTATGTGTAACTAGATGGTTCGAATACCTGCATGCCAAGATGCATACGTTGCTTGATATGTTAATGATAAGTTGTTAGAAGTGATTAAAAGATTACTTTTCTTGACTAAAAGCTCTTTTAGTCGATACCCATTTTTATGTGAATTCTCAATTGCTAAAGGAACTAAGTGAGAACTTCATATACATGTATGTCGATATGGGTGATTATCATAGAGCCTTGTTGATTGTTGTCTATGTGTCATTTTGAGCCTTTCGTATACGTGCCATTAATACTCAGATGAGGCCTTAATTTGGATCGTTATTCACATAGGGAGTCTTCCTAGCTTCACAACATGTAACCACTATTACTTGCGAGTTCGCCAGACGTTATGCTCATCGGGGCATGGAATGCTATTCTTATTATAGGATTGATAGTGTTATGGCTATATCAACTTCAACACACCTAAAATGGAGATAAAAGGAAGAACCTGATAGACTTTGGAATTATTATACATATGCATCACCTTGTTATCCCTTGGGGCAACGATCTATACCCTTTCGACATCTTCTTCAG
The DNA here is from genome assembly GCA_029747015.1 of Carnegiea gigantea. Classification (NCBI taxonomy): domain Eukaryota; kingdom Viridiplantae; phylum Streptophyta; class Magnoliopsida; order Caryophyllales; family Cactaceae; genus Carnegiea; species Carnegiea gigantea. The sequence goes on from JAKOGI010000452.1 coordinate 66,949, forward strand.
CTTTAACACCAAGTGCAGGCAGGAATGCCCCATAATAGGAGGTAGAATTTTCCCTTCCGTATTAAGAGTTCCTCAGACTTCTTTAATCACTTTATGAGACAAATATGTTGCAAAACCTCAACGTATATTGGCAACACCATTAACGCCATTATTAGCTTATCGGTGGCTAGATCCTAACAGTTTGGATAGACCTCAAGGCATACCCTTGATCCTAGGTTTTAAATAAGGGTTGCACTCATGTATACTCATCAAGATATCCTTTCGTGGGACACTACCGCGAGTCTGTGTGTTTTGAAGCATAAGCATAACATTATGTAAAATGTAAAGGTCATGGAAGTCCATATAGTTACTTCGGTCTATCATGTATGGACATGCAGGTGTCATGTGAATAAATTGTCTAGTAAATGCACATCTTGGTGTTTGCTTGACTTGAGTTTGGTTTGACATGTGACTGAATTAGCCAAATGGTTTAACTTCTATAATTCATAGCATGGTATGACCTCTGAGTTGTTATTTGCATTCCGTGAGTTCTTTGATCTCATATCATAGTTGAATAACTGCGAACATGTGTATTTAAAGCATGATGGGGCGACCATAGGAACTTGCATTTGCGTATTCTTACCCTTGCATCCTATGTTTGATCGGATAGCATACTAGTGTACCTTGCTTATAGTTGAAATTCTTGACTCTACACTTGTCGGGACAATCACTGACATAGATCGTATAGGTCCAAGGACGTGACGTGATTAAGTTACCTTGTACTATGCCCTATGTGATGAATTTCATGTATTGGATGGTGATTTTCATGGAAAAACCTTAGAATTATATCTACGTTGGGTGTTATATTTGTCAATATTCCTATCCTGTTATATTAAGAGGCCTAAATTTATCCTGACATCATGTTGCATATTTCCATGATTCATAAATAACTAGTTCTGAACGAGATGTGATGGTAGAACACTATGATAGTGAAGGCATAAGTGCGATACTTGATGTATAAACTTGGCATTAAATTTAGGATCACTAAGAAAACACCTCCCCACCTTCCCTAGTTAGCTAATGTGCAAAATGTACTAGAGTTCCCCGTGCCTTTACTAATATCAGATGCAGTTCTACCATACCATAAATCCCCCGAGTTACTTCCTTGCTCATCAATGATAGCTCCACTTTCTAACCACTCATAACTGCTTGCCATATGCTTACCACACACCTGCTAAAATGAGTGCCTGTTGCTTGCTCTTGACTTCAGATGCTGAATTGTTACGCCTACATAATATCATTATGGTGTTGAATTTCATTTGAGTCCGTTACTATTGATGCAATGCTATGTGAGACTATGTAATAAGTGTCATGTGCCATATGGTAGTTTTCATAGGAATTCTAGAGTTGTACTACATTAGCCACTATGCTTGTTGTTGTTGCTATTTTACTATATCGTGAAAATTGTATGTGGCCCTACCTCCATTCTAGATGCCTTGTTGTTCAATCATCATGCTAGCATTCTGCGTATTATCAATACTATGCTTCGAACCCAATACTAACGCTTACATGTCTCTAAGCATAACAAAGAATCCATGTATCCAACCCCCTTAAATGACTTATGTTTAGACTTATGCTGGACTTTTACCACCCATCGACTTACATTCTTACCGTAGCATTTTTTTTTTAATTTGTTCCTATCAATATGGAATGCTGGTTTATGTTGCATACAATTCTTAAGTCACAATGTGCTCTATTGTAGACCCTAGGTGATGTTAATGTGAATTCGAGTGCTCCTCTAAGTTTTGTCATTGTTAATTGGTAGGCCCGCAAGCGCATAGTGGCATTGTAGCAAATCAAGGTCGATCCCACAGAGACTACGTTAATCTATTGCGTTATATTCTCTCAGGATATGCTAAGTGAATCCCAATTTGACGACGAAATTAAACTAAACAACCATCTAATCTAATGGATAAATAATAATTGGAATTAAGCAAAATAAGCAATCACCTAATCCACATATCAATCAAGCATTTTTTCCTTAATTGGTTGTTTTAAAACCGATAATCGAAGTATCATAACCCTCTTTTAAGGTGAAGTGAAATACCTTAATCTAACAATTTACCATTTCTTAAGGGCTCTTGATTATTTTAGGTTCATTAAGCATGCGATTATTAAGTCTATGGTTTCTTCATCAATAATTCTCTCCCGAGAGATCACTCAATCAAGTCAAATCCTAGGATTCCAGTATTTCACATTTCACATTTCAGTCCTTTATTCAAATACCTACAACATGCAAGAAAGTGATCAAGTTTCTCACAAGACAATAAACTTCTGGAATTCGATATAACAATCCAACAATTCCGAAAGCACCAAATGATATCAACACTAGATCAAGAAACTAACAAATGTTTACATAAATCCAAAATCAAACAACGGAGATAATCAAAATTGCAAAACATAAATATAAATTTAGAAAAGAGAAGCGAAGAAAAGTGACAAGAAATGCTCAGCCAAGATCGCGCTTGAATCGTCATGCATACTCGGGATGGAATCCTTACAAAATCTTCACTTCAACTTTATTTCTCTCTCTCTTTCTCTAATCTAATTCTAATCTAAAAAGAAACTTGAAGAGAGGAAATTAAATGATGGGATGTTGTCTGATTTTTGTTGCTGAGGGACGCCCTATTTATAGGAAAATCCAATCAATCTCAGCCATACGATGAGGGAAAACGAAGAGATTAGCAGTTATGCTTCCACCACGGACTGTGGCATCCACCACGGGCAGACTGTGGTGTTGGCTGGGACCTAATTCTTCTGCTCTTCTCTTGCTCCACGGGCATCGCAACTTAGGGGCATCTGTGGGAGTTCAAAATATGCTCAAATGAGGGTTAAAACAATGGCAAAATGGTCCAAATTCCTACAATAATCATCAAACAACCATATCCAAGCATAAATCGAGAATAAGACTATAAAAGATAACTTAAAGCACATAATTCTCTTTAAAATGCACAAAATAACCCTAAAATGATATACACTTTAAGCACTTATCAAACTCCCTCATGCTTAAACTGTTGCTTATCCTCAAGCAAATACTTAGAGAAAACCGAAAAGGGAGACGCATATATGACTCAGAACATGACAACCTCACTAAAGTAGGCAAGCCATAGCATATCATAAGCAAGAATGCCAATCAACGGCAACCCCAAATAGTGCGCAAAACATTTTTTAGGAGATGGAGAAGGTTTTCGAAAAAGTACGAGACCACAAGCTCGATATCAAACTTGATCACCCCCTAAGGAACCACAAAGCATATCATGCAAGCACATGGAATTGAATAGAGTCAAATGGACTGGTAGAACCTCACTTTTGAGAAATGTGAAATACTCCCACTCATGTGTTTAAAATATAGCATAGGTTCACTCAAGACTCATTCTAAAGATGCAATCTACCATATGTTTGCCAAGGCTCTCAAATTTTCCACCACTAAAATACAATGTGCACAAGACAATCAAGAGGACTTTATATGGGTTGTAATGTGGGCTAAACGGGTTAAGGGAAAGGGGTGGAAAAATGAATTTGGAATAATGTGGAGCTACTTAGCATAGTAACTAGGAGAAACCAACCAAAGTACCAAACAACTTTGAACTTCACTAACACTCCAATCTTAACAATGCAATTAACATACCCTAACGAATCATATAGAAAATGAGTTAACAAGGAAAAGAATTCAAGCTATTTACATATCCAATGCCAATCACGGAGTTGTTTTTTGGTTTTTTTCACTTTTGTTTTCTTTTTTTTTTGGCTTTTTTTCCGCAAGATGACTTTATCTTCCTTTTTTTCCCTTTTTCTTCAATATAAATTTTTTTGTGCTATGAAGCAAAAATTGCAATTATTGAAAGACATAGGATCACTCACTATCAACTCATAACTGAATATATATATATATATATATATATATATATATATATATATATATATATATATATATATATATATATATATATACACAACCCAAACAAGAGGGAACCAAAGCAAATGCTTAATATCATCAATCCTTCAACAAACCAACATACCAAAGCCACCTTAAACTTAATTATTCCCAAAACCACCCGCTAGATGCATGAAGTGATGTTTCAGAGACTTGGCTCAAACGTTAGAATATGTGTTTGGCCAAGGGCTAATATGAAGGGATCACAATAAGAACGAATATAAGCTCAAAAGGGCTAGCAAAGGGAATAAACATGTAACACTTGGGTAGGCTATTTAGCTATGTGGCTTAAATGACCAAAGAAAGGAATGCCTATATTATATCATCAAATAAGCACATGCTAATGTGGTTTTGAACAAGAGTCAAGGCAAGCTCTAGGGATGCAACAAGAAAGAGTCACACATATGAAAGAAACATAAGACTAAATATATTGATAAGTTCAAATAAAGCTCAAAATCTCACGGGATATCTGCCAAAGTCTCATTGAACTCATAAAATGACTTCATGTACAAACATTGGTGCTAGTGACTCTAAGGGATAACAAATTTCTCAATTAAGACAAAGGTCAAAGCAAGAAGTATTCATAAAACCTTTGAAAAGTTTAGCACCAAAAGGGATTATACATAAAAAGCTAACCAAACTCATGAAAGCTATTTTGCCTAACAAACATATCATTAGAGGTTATCTCAAACCAATCCACACCATCTCTATATGCAAATCTAAAATGCAAACTTAAAAATCAACTGAATGCAACATGCTAACAAAAAGAAACCTAAAACTATATGCTCCAACAAGAATGCAAAATAATAACTGAAACAGAAAACATATAAACTACTCTTCCCTCATGCTTAAATAAAGCATTATTATTCAAAGGAAAGAAAACCTAGAGAAGGGGTACAAAAGAAAACAATCTTATCAGGTTAGGTGCAGAGTGCACCTAAGCCCACTTTGAAAATGGGGAAAATGGAGCATCAGTGACTCCATCACATCTTCAAGACACGACCCATCAAATTGGATGCCGTCAAAGCACACAGGAGGTTATCAAACTCGACCACAATTAAGAAAATACAAGGTAAGAGGCAATAACCAAAATCGCACCAAAGAATTTAAGTATCCTCTTAACCTTATCAAAGGCCATAAAAAAATCATAGAAAGGATTAAAGCATATAGTCCATGCGATTTTCCTAGGCTAGTCCTCTATGCTTACACGGTAAGGATCAATGGAGGGATCATTCCTCCTTAAGTAACCTAGGGACACATAATCTTGAACATTCCCACCAAGAATACTAAATATATTATCCTCATACCCCAAATCAACATTAGCATCATCAATCACAGGATTATCATTGGGCACGTCTAAAGAATACACGCGGGAACTAGAGGGTAATTAATAGATAGATGAGACATGGAAATGATCAAGGGGATTGGGATAACACTTTCATCAAAACCAAGGCTAGGAGACTCCTTATGCATAAACACATCATATGACCCCTCCAAAGGAGTCTCATCTAGATCATGCACCTCCTTTAAAATATATTTTGACTTAAAACATGCATCAGCAATATCAAACCTAGCAACTACCCCAAGTGGCTCACCCACCTCAAGTCTTGTGCACTGAGCTAAAGGGAAGGATGAATCATGTAACGATAGGACAACATCAATATTGTCCCAGGGTGATACAAAGTCAAACTGATCATAGCATGCATAATATGGACACAAACTAGTAGCATGGTTAGAAGAATTACACAAATCACACCAAAAGAAGCATAATGAGATCTAGAATAGAATGCACAAGGATCAAAAAATGAATATCTAGAAACATGACTAGCCTTTTCAAACTCAAATGAATCCCAAGCAATCCATTCAAGTAAATAACATATATCATCAATATTTTTACTATGAAAATCCCAATACCCTAAAGGAGTACAGGTTTTACTATTCACACCCTCATCAATAATATCTAAAATTTCCTATTTGCCAATACGATAACCACATTAAGTAAGAAAGACATTTAAGCGCTGAAAATACCTCCAAAATAATTCATTCTCGAATTAGGGAAAATTGAAAATTGCCATTGTTTTTTCAATTTTTTTGGTTAATTTTCAAAAAATTTTTTTATAAGTTTTTTTTTTCTAAACAAAAATAAAATGCTTAGTCAAACCTATAACGAAAAACCCAATATTCGACGCTAGTCCCTGGTGACGGCGCTAAAAACTTGATAGGCCCGTAAGCGCACGGTGGCATTGTAGCAAATCAAGGTTGATCCCAGAGAGACTAGATTGATCTATTGGGCTATATTCTCTCAAAGTAAGCGAAGCAAAACTTTAGATTGATAAAAATATGAATATAAGGAAACAATTGTAAGTAATTCAAGGGGTTTCGATTTAACAACTTCTAATTCACTAATTTTTAATTAAGGAAACATGCCTAGGAATTTATGCATTTATAAAAAGTGATTGGATCAAAATGACAGATATGTGCTTTTTTTCTCTAATCGGTTAATCTTGAGGAATTGCAATCTATCCGAAAATTTGGCCTATTCTTTTGAAATCAATCAATTTTGCCTAAACTAAGCAAAAGTCATTCTTTCGAACTAATTTATCTTAATTCAAATTAGATATCTTCGATTACTTTCTAGTCTTCCTAACATACAAATCTCTCTTTCGCGACGACTCCATGTTAGGTCCAATCAGGCAGTCCAACAACCAAATGTCACCTTTCAGTCTTTCATTCGTTTGTTTCAAGTAAGCAAGCAAAATTTGGCAAAAAATCTACTCACAACAATGCAATTACTTTATAAACGAAATCAAACCAATCATGAAAATAAGCACAATTCTATAAATTAAAACATAATCCAACAACACTTTCCTAAACTACTAAATCCTTAGACAAAAATTAAACCACTCACACATGATTAAATTAAACATTTAACTACTCTAAAATGATAAATCAAAAGAGAAAAGAGAAGAGAAGAGAGAAGAGTTTGCTCAGCTAAAATTGCACTTAAACCGTCGTTGCAAGCCCAAGGGTGAAATCCTTGCAAATCTTCACTTCAACTCACTCTCTCTCCTTTTAATCTAAATCCTAATCTAACTAGAATGGAATACAACAGAGGAAGATGGAATGAGGGGATGTATGGAAATAAGGATGAGAGGTACCCTTTTTATAGTAAAATTACTGGAAGCTGAAAAGCAACGCATAATAATGGAAATAAAACTGTCAGAAAGTCAAAAAGTTGCGAGAAAGCAAAAAGCCTCGCCGGAAATGAAGACACCACGGACTGTGGCCAACACCACGGACAGACCGTGGTTAGCTCTGGCTCCACATTCTTCTATTCTTTCTTCCTTCCACGGGCATAGCAACTAAAGGGTGTCCGTGGGGAGTCCAAATACACTCATCTAGATCAAATCTAGGGTAAAATGGTCCAAAACCTACAAAACACATAAAAGAACCATACCAAAGCACAAAATGGAAAAAAGAGTATAAATTATAACATTAAGCACATTATTTTCCCTAAAAATGCAGCAAAAATGACGCAAAAATGATATACACTTTAAGTACTTATCAAATTCCCTCATGCTTAAACCGTTGCTTGTCCTCAAGCAAACACTAGATAAAACCAACGAAGGAAAATGCTTCTTAGGACTCAAAACTGTAATAACCTCCTCGAAGTAGGCAAGCCATAGCATATTACAAGCAAGAATATCAATCAACGACAATCCCAAATAGTGCGCAAAATATTTCAAAATCAGGAGGAGAATGTTTTTGAAGAAGTGTAAGACCATAAGCACAATATTAAACTTGATCACCTCCAAAGAACCACAAAGCATATCCTGCAAACACATGGAATTATAGAGCCAAATGGACCAATAGAACCTCACGTTTGGGAAATGTGAATCACTACCACTCATGCGTTTTAAATACAACATAGGTTCACTCAAGACGCATTCCAAAGATGTCATCTACTATATGCTTGACAAAACTCTCAAATTCTCCACCACTAGAAATGCAATGTGTACAAGACAATCAAGAGAACTTTACTTGGGTTGTAATGTGGGTTAGAAGGGTTAAGGAAAAGGAGTGGACAAATGAATTTCAGAAATGTGGAGCTACTTAGCCAACACTCCAAACTTCAAAACTACAATGAACATACCCCAAATGAATCATATAGAAAATGAGTTGACAAAGAAGGAACTCAAGCTATGTACGTATCCCATGCCAATCACTTAGTTTTTTTTTCTTTCTTTTTTCATTTTTTTGTTTCTTTTTTTTTTTTTTTGCTTTGCTTTTTTTTTTTTCCATCGCAAGATGGCTTCATCTTCCTTTTTTTTCTTTTTCTTTAACATAATTTTTTTTGTGCAATGAAACAAAAATTGCAATTATTGAAAGGCATAGGATCACTCACTATCAGCTCACAACCGAATACATATATACACAACCCAAACAAGAGGGGACCAAAATAAATGATCAATATCATCAATCCTTGAACAAACTAACATACCAAAGCCACATTAAACTCAATTATCCCCGAAACCACCTACTACATAGATGAAGTGATGCTCCATAGACTCGGCTTAAAGGTTAGTATATATATTTGGCCAAGGGCTAATATGAAGGGATTACAACAAAGATAGATATAAGCTCAAAGGGGCTAGCGAAAGGAATAAACATATAATACAAAGGTAGGCTATTTGACTGTGTGGCTAAAATGACCAAAGAAAGAAATACCTCTATCATATCATCAGCTATGCATATGTGAATGTGGTTTTGAACAAGAATCTATGCAAGTTCTAGAGATACAACAATGGAAGAGTCATACACATGAAAGAAACATGAGACTAAATATAAGGAATTAGTCCAAATAAGGTTCACAATCTCACGGGATATCTACCAAAGTCTCAATTAGTTCATAAAATAACTCCATGTACAAACAGTGGTGCCAATGACTCTAAGGGGAAATAAAGTTCGTAAGCAAGACAAGGATTAAAACAAGAAATACTTACAAAACCTTCAAAAATTTTTACACCAAAAGGGATTACACATCAAAAGTTACTTAAGCTTATGAAAGCTATTTTGCCTAGACAAAAGCATCATGAGCGGTTATCCACACCATCCCTATATGCAATCCTGTATGCAAATCTAAATGTAGTTGAATGCAAAACACTAATGCAAACAAAAAGAGACCTAAAACTATATGCTCTAGCATGCATGCAAGCGAAAAAACCAAAATGGAAAACATAGAAACTACCCTTCCCCTATGCTTAGATACAGCATTATTATTCAAAGGAAACTTAGAGAAGGGGAACAAAAGAAAACAATCTTACCAGGTTAGGTGCAGAATGCACCTAAGTTATGCGACCTCATAATAACTGGGGCTCATGGAGCATCAACCACTCCATCATGATGTTAAGACTCGACTCATTAAATCAGGCGCTGTCAATACACGCAGGAGCTTATCAAACTCCTAGGACCATAATTTCGAAAATACAAGGTAAGAGGCAATAACCAAAATCACACTAAAGAGTATAAGTATCCTTTTAACCTTATCAAAGCCTATAAAAAAAATCATAGGAAGGATTAAATCATGTAGTCCATATGAGTTTCCTAGGCAAGTCCTCTAAGCTCACACAATAAGGATCAATGGAGGGATCATGCCCTCCTAAGTAACCTCGGGACACATAATCTTGAACTTTCCCACTAAGCATACTAAACATATTATCCTAATAGCCCAAATTAACATTAGCATCACAAGTCATAGAACTATCATTGGGCATATCTAAAGAATACTCGAGGGAAATAGAGGGTAATGAACAGATAGGTGAAACATGAAAATGATCAAGGGGATTGGGGATAACAATATCACCAAAACCAAGGGTGGGGGATTCCTTATGCATAAACACATCACATGATCCCTCCAAAGGAGTCTCATCCAGATCATGCACCTCATCTAAAATATCTTCTGACTTAAAAACATGTATCAGCAACATCAAACCTAGTAACTACCCCAAAAGGCTCACCCGCCTCAAGCCCCATGCAGTAAGCTAAAGGGAAGGATGAATCATGTAAGGATAGGACAACATCAGTATTGTCCTAGGGTGATACAAAGTCAAACTGATCATAGCATGCATAATAAGGACATGAACTTGTAGCATGGTTAGAAGAAATACACAAATCACACAAAAAAGGAGCATCATAAGATCTAGAATAGAATGTGCAAGGATCAAAAAACGAATATCTAGAAATACACGACTAGCCTTTTCAAACTCAAATGAATCCTAAGCAATCCACTCAAGTAAATACATGCATCATCAACATTTTGACTATGAAATCCCAATACCCTAAAAAGGTATGGGTTTTACTATTCATGCCGTCATCAATAATGTCTAAAATTTTTCATTTACCAATACGATAACCATATTGAGCAAGAAAGACATTTAAGCACTTAAAATACCTCTAAAATAATTCATGCTCGAATTGGGAAAAATGAAAAATTGCCATTGTTTTTTCAATTTTTTAGTTGATTTTCAAATTTTGTTAGAGGTTTTTTTTTCAAAACAAGAATAAAATGCTCAGTCAAACCTATCAAGAAAAACCCAATATTTGACGCTAGTCCCCGGCAAGGGTGCCAAAAACTTGATTGAGACTAACGCAACAATGAAAATCAAGCAAAGAGTATAACTATCCACTGTTCAGTCTCAAATTTGGATTCGCTTAGCATATCATGAGAGAATGTAACCTAATAGATCAACCTACTCTCTGTGGAATCGACCTTGATTTCCTACAACGCCATCGTACGCTTGCGACCCTATCAAGTTTTTGGCGCTGTTGCCGGGGACTAGCGTCGAATATTGAATTTTTCCTAATAGGTTTGACTAAGCATTTTTTTTCTTTTAAAAAAAACCTAAAAAGATGATTTAGAAAAATAAAAAATTGAAAAAAAAAACATTGGCAATTTTCCATTTCGCCCCATTTGAGCATGCACAATTTTGGAGGTATTTCGAGCACTTAAATGTCTTTCTTACTTAATGTAGTTATTGTGCGAGTAAATGGGAAATTTTGGATATTGTTGATGAGGGTGTAAATAGTGAATCCTACATTCTTTTAGAGTATTAGGGTTTTCTTGATAAAAATGTTGATGATGCATGTTATTTGCCTGAGTGGATTACTTAGGATTCATTTGAGTTTGAAAAGGTTGGTCGTGTTTCTAGTTATTCATTTTTTGATATCAACACAAGATCAAGAAACTGACAAATGCTTACAAAAATCCAAAATCAAACAACAAAGATAATCAAAATTGCAAAAAATAAATCTAAACTTAGAAAAGAGAAGAGACGAAAAGAGAAGAGAAATGCTCAACCAAGATTGTGCTTGAACCGTCGTGCAAACCGAGATGGAATCGTTTCAAAATCTTCACTTCAACTCTATCTCTCTCTATCTGTAATCTAATCTAATTCTAATCTAAAAGAAAATTAAAGAGAGGAAATGAAATGAAGGGATGTTGGTCTATTTTCTGTTGCTGAGGGACGCTCTATTTATAGGAAAACCCAATCAACTTCAGCCACACGATGAGGAAAAACAAAGAGATTAGCGGTTATGCTTCCACCATGGACCGTGACATCCACTATGGGCAGATTGTCGTGCGGGCTGGAACCCAATTCCTCTACTCTTCTCTTGCTCCACGAGCATGGCAGCTCAGGGGCATCTATGGGGGTCAAAATATGCTCAAATGAGGGTCAAAACAAAGGTAAATTGGTCCAAATTCCTGCAATAATCATCAAACAATTATACCCAAGTATAAATCAAGAATAAGAGTGTAAATGATAACTTAAAGCACATAATTCTCCTAAAAATGCAGCAAAATGACTCTAAAATGATATACGCTTTAAGCACTTATCATTAATGTAATGTAATATGATGTCTCCGCTACTTTAGTGTGATGTGGAAGCTTTCTAGTTGATTGATTTAACCTTAGAATGATTTGGTATCTTTATGCATTCGAATGAACCTAGCTAAGTTAACCGCCTTCATGCGACTTTGACATGCCCTCTCTAAGTTGCCATGGATGAAAGGCCTAAAAGCTAACTGGGATTGACATGCCAAAATAGGAATGTCGGTTGCATATGCTTTCCTTCTACAAATTGCTTGCCATATACATATTAAACGGGTTCAAGTTGCTTATTTCCTAGACTTGAGAATGTTGTGTTGTTGATTCTATGCGATGCCATTATATTAAGGTGATGCCACGATGCTATGTGATGTCCTTATTACTCTAATGTGTTATAGGAGTCTCCAGGTTAACCGTTTTGATCCTAAGAGTGACTTGAACTCATGTTTTAGAATGAAACCACCTGTATATGACCTTGAGATGCCATGGCCCAATTGTCATGCCTTTAGGTGTCGATTTATAACAGTGCATATAGATAGGGTCGTTGTTTACTGTGTGGATTGAGTCTAGATGATTGAAAGTCTATGTTTCTTTTTAAAACAAGCTTAATATGGTTTTTGATGCCAATTCATTTGCCCCTCTTCTATGCGATTGCCCTTGACGCCTAAATAGAATGAATAGCCGCTTGAAGACGATTAGCGAGGAGGAGAGTGGATACCACGAGCCTCTTTTTCAGCTTCCTTAATTGTAAGACAAGAATCCGGATTTTAGTGTGATTTGTATAGATTGTGCCAAGTGTTCGCACATCTTAGGTATGCCTGAACTGAGTTTTGGAATTTCGGGGACAAAAGTCTTTTAAGGGGGAAGAATGTAATATCCGCATCCTTTATTCTATATTAAGCTGGCTGTCTTGCCTTTTTGACGTAATAAAATAGTATTTTATAAATGATATAAGTTAAATTATTATTGATGTGCCTGTGCGAATAACTATTTTATTAAAAAGGATATTATTGTCGCTATTAATATTATTATTATTATTATTATTAAAACAAAGGGGATATTCAAGATTGTAATAATTATAGGGATATAAAGTTACTCAACCACACTATAAAGTTATGGGAAAAGGTAATTGAGAGAAGGTTACGGAAAGATAATTCGATATCCGAGAACCAACTTGGTTTTATGCTGAACAGATCAACCACAGAGGCGATTTATCTCCTTAAAAGACTCATGGCTTTGTGCAGAGATAGAAAGGTAGATCTTCATATAGTGTTGATTGATATGGAAAAAGCATATGATAGAGTTCCACGTGAACTGTCATGAAAATGCTCGGAAAAGAAAGGAGTCTCTCCTTTGTATATTTGACTTATTCAAGATATGTACGCAGGAGGTAGGACGAATGTTAGGATGCCAGGAAGAGTTACTAATGACTTCTTCTGTGGTAAGGGCCTGCATCAGGGTTCCGATTTAAGCCCTTTTCTTTTTACTCTAGTCATGGATGAACTTACAAAAAGGACTTAAGATGAGTTACCATAGTGTATGTAATTTGCAGATGACATTGTTCTTATTGATAAACCCGGAGAGGGAGCTAACGGCAAGTTAGAGTGATGGAGACATACACTGGAGTCTAGAGGCTTTGAGTAAGTAGATTGAAAACGGAATACCTACATTGTTGTTTCAGTGGTAGGGAATATGTGAGGGGAGAAGTCACCATTGAGGGGGTGACCATGCCGAAGGTCAAGAAGTTTAAATATCCGGCCTCGACCATTCAGTAGAAAGGTTACGGAAAGGTAATTCGATATCCGAGAACCAACTTGGTTTTATGCTGAACAGATCAACCACAGAGGCGATTTATCTCCTTAAAAGACTCATGGCTTTGTGCAGAGATAGAAAGGTAGATCTTCATATAGTGTTGATTGATATGGAAAAAGCATATGATAGAGTTCCACGTGAACTGTCATGAAAATGCTCGGAAAAGAAAGGAGTCTCTCCTTTGTATATTTGACTTATTCAAGATATGTACGCAGGAGGTAGGACGAATGTTAGGATGCCAGGAAGAGTTACTAATGACTTCTTCTTTGGTAAGGGCCTGCATCAGGGTTCCGATTTAAGCCATTTTCTTTTTACTCTAGTCATGGATGAACTTACAAAAAGGACTTAAGATGAGTTACCATAGTGTATGTAATTTGCAGATGACATTATTCTTATTGATAAACCCGGAGAGGGAGCTAACAGCAAGTTAGAGTGATGGAGACATACACTGGAGTCTAGAGGCTTTGAGTAAGTAGATTGAAAACGGAATACCTACATTGTTGTTTCAGTGGTAGGGAATACGTGAGGGGAGAAGTCACCATTGAGGGGGTGACCATGCCGAAGGTCAAGAAGTTTAAATATCCGGCCTCGACCATTCAGTAGAAAGGGGATTTTGATGAAGATATTAACCAGTGTATAAAGCAAGTTGGATTAAACGGAAGTACGCTTCAGGTGTGCTATGTGATAAGAGAATGCCTGTAGGACTAAAAGGCAAAATTTATCATATGATAGTGAGACCTGCTGTATTGTATGGTTCAGAGTATTGGTCTATAAAAAAGACACAGGTTTAAAAGTTAATAGTAGCAGTGATGAGGATAATTAGATGGATGCATGGTTATTCGAGAATGGATAGAACTAACAATGAAGTAATTAGAGATTTAGTTCAAGTGGCTCCCATTAAAAATAAGATGAGAGAAATAAGACTCCGATAGTTTGACCATGTGAAAAGAAAGAGTATGGATGCTCCAGTGAGGAGACGTGAGAGGATTAAGATGATTAGAGAGGACTTAAACGTTCTAGAGTTGACAGAGGACGTGGCTCAGGATAGGAGACTATAGCGAGATAGGATTAAGATCTTAGATTCCAGAGAGTTGGTGTCATAGTTGTCTCTCAGTTACAGTGGGGCATGCTTGGTTGTGGTTTTTTCGTATGTCGTATTTGTATGCAGGTGGTTCATGCATCTGGAAAGAGACATTGCTTGCTACCTCTATTGGCTAAGATATGGTACCTTCCTAGGCTTTGTTATACTAATGTTTACCTAGTTATTGCCACCTGATTTATTAGTACTTCTTAGTTCAATTCGCAGCTACTTATCCTTAGTTTTGCTTCATAAAATGTTTTCACAAAATCTTTCTTCTATAAAATGTTTTCACAAAATCTTATTTCATGGTCTATTGGAATCAACCTCTCTACGGGCAGACATGCTGGTTGAGGTAAGGTTGCCTACCTCTGAATCTCCCTAAACCCCACGAAAACGAGACCCACACTTGGAGGTATTGTTGTTATTGCTGTTATTGTTATTATTATTATTAGTTTGAAAATTTTTCGATGATTTTAATAAGCGTTAATAAGAATTATTATTGGATACTAAATTGAGTAGAATCTCGAATACAATTCGATTGTCAACCTTCAAATTAGTTTGGCTGTTTATTAAATTGAACCTTAACGTGTTTGGGAATGAATAATCGATGTAAGATCGCATTATCGATTCAGGTTTAGAATACGAGATACGAAATTAGACTAGTGATGGTAATTATTGAGCAAACTTGGAACAAAAAAAAAAAAGAAGAAGCCTTTTCTTCATCCTCCCAGATGTGAACCGCTGACCCCCCATTCATCTCTCTCTCTCTCTCTCTCTCTCTCTCTCTCTGTGTGCAGTTCTTCTTTTTCCGCTTTCACCTCAATACACACGGGCAAAGCATCAAATTCCACTAAGTTTTTGCCTCACCCAGCACCAGATTCCTAAGATTTCAACTTGGCCCAGAAGCTAACAAATCTTTGGTGCGAAATTTGGGCAAATCGGAAACGACCCAACACGTTTTTGATTGAATTGGGCGGTGATTCGAGCTCCTAACACTTGTTAAAGCTTGGCCATGCAACCTTGTTTCCAGCTACTTCAAATCTTCTATGAATTAGGTGTGAATTTACTACACCAAACACCTATCACAAACTCAAGTCAGTGGGTGAGATCCCGGTCAAATTTGGGGTCCAAATTGCATGGGTTAGGCACAGTTTGGGGTCTGTTCATGTGGTCCATGAGCAAGGAGTCGAAGATTGGAGTTTTTAAGCACCTAAAGTCGAGCCCAAAGCCCTTTAACGAGCCTCTAGCTTGGAATTGAGGTGGGGTTTCTCTTTCTCCTAATTATTACTAATTTTAATGAATTTTACTGATTATAGTTAGTTTCTGTTTGAATTTGAGTTAGTAATCATTGATTAGAGAAATTGGAATTAAATTTGGGCAAATATGATGACAATGCCAATTTGGGAGTTTTGCATATGAGTTGATGCGTGAACTTTACTACCAGTCAGTTGGGGGACTGTGGGATAAATAGAATTATGCATTAACATTACTGTTATAATGGTTAAATTAGGCCTAAAGTTTTGTTTTGGGAGGTTGCATGTGAACGTTATGCTCTAGGTTGCTAACTCGGTGATTTAAGGTATTCGTAGAGCAAGCTGAATTCTATATTAAATGTCATTGCTAAATCAGATTGGCTATGCTTAAATTCGGTTTATGGTGATTGGTATGAATACTACGCTTATTTATGTTGATTTCAAGAACTATTGGATGAATTATGGAAATATTGAACCGAACTTGATAGTTGGATGGCTTAAGGTGAAACTATTGAGTAATTCGAGGTTCTTATGGTTGAGTGTTGTATGAGGAGGGAGCCTGGGTTTGATATTAATAATGTGGATTTCGAGGTACATGGAATATTAGATTGATTCTGCCGAAACTGTCCTTACGAAGTGTTACGAATGTGCTACTTGTGAACCCCGTACCCTCTTAAAATTGATAAATGATGCTATTTGACTGATTTGTGAACTTTGAAATCATAATTTCGAATATTTCTAAATGTTCACCAGTTGCCTGTTAGTTTGTCGCCTAAAAAGATCCTAAATTGTTTTAAGCCTTTGGTTTGATTTTGTCCCCTCACTTGAGTTTAAAAAGGGTTTAAATGAACTGAAAATGGACAACTAAAGGTGTTTATTACGAAACTTGGTTTGAATTATATACTAGCCAATAACTTTGAGTTTCGAGTTGCGAATTAGTAAACTCATTATGATTTTAAGAAGCTTTTATGTTGAAAATGAAAGAACCATAAACCATTAGTAGGGTGTGGGTTATTTTCCTAGACAAGCATGATTTTAACTATGTAAGCAACTATTAAAGACAAATGATTCGTGATTCACTCGAAGGTGAAACTTAATGTATGTCACAGTAATTTCTTTTTAATAACCTATTAGGGTTTAATATGATTTTTAATAGCTAAGATTAGTGCTTGAGTGGATAAACGGTTAGGGAGTGGACCCAATTTGTAGGAATCCTAATGCCTAGGGAGATAGACCCAGAAGTGGGAACCTTAGAAAACTCTGACGACAGTAATGGTCCAATTTATGTTATACCCCAGGGATGATTTGATGCGTGAGTGACGGCCTCACATAAGGCGAGTGACGATCGCCTCTAATTAGCATGGTATGAGATCTTATGCCTGAAAAAAGAAGATATTTTCCTGATAAATGAGAAATGATTTGAATTATTACCAACGTGGGTATTTCAGGAATTTTAAAGAGAACATGAGCCTTGAAGAGGCTTATGTGATTTGTAAACTATTCTTTAAATACAACAGGAGTCATTACGTTTTGAAAATGCGTATTTGAAAGCGTCTTACCTTATTCTTGTGGTTTGCTTGCTTATGTGCCTACATGTTTGATTATTAAAGAAGTCTAACTATTGAGGGACTAGAAGCGAGCTTGAGTGGCTAGTATGAAATTCAGGGGTGATGATTCTTCTTCGGAAATAATAATTGCCTAATATGATAGTAATATATAAATGTTGTGTGACTGCTATTTATTATTATTATTACCTACAAATGGTTTTGGTTTTTAAGGAGTTGAGAAATACTCACTAAGCATGTGGTAACTCATCTCATCTCTATTTCTCTTTTTCCCATATTTTTGATGTGACAAGTAGAAGTTGATTTGTATATGCCAAGTTGGAATATACCCTTACTTGAAAAGGTGCCACGTGTACACATATAGAAGTAGACTTACGAGTTAATGATGTAATATAATGTATCTCTAGAGTTGTAAATGTACGTAGACAAAGTAATCTAGTTCATGTAATGCATATTGCTTATAAGTTGCTCTATATAGCCATGTGAGTCAACCATCTGATTATCCAGTTGTCTTTTTAGCTAAAGTTAGTTATATTTTGGGACATAAACCTTAGTACCCCAAATGTGTTATCCGTTGAGTTATATCTTTTATTTCTCTTCTTTAAAATTGAACTTTATTATTTAGTATACTTCGGGCGAGTGGCCTGTAGAGTTGTGAACTCTGGCGTGTAGTCGTTGAGCTTATTTTAGTGTTCTTTTATACTTCTACTCCATGTCAGGATTTAATGTAGGCTTTAAGCCTAGAAAATGTTCAATTTTCTGGCGAAACTCTGTTTGTTTTGCCCCAGAATTTAAGTAGGAATTAAGAAATCATTAATACTTCTAACCCTAGGAGTTGGCGTGTTACACTTTGCTTCCAAAACAAAAAGTAAAGTATGCCTTCTGGGTAGGGCATCTGCAACCACATTCTCTTTTCCAGTCTTATGTTTGTAATTAAAGTTGAATGACTTAATGGCATAGAACTCTTTGTTAATAAGTGTTGTAGCTGCATCTGGAACAATTGAGTTTCTCATTAAAGTGGGCAATGGGCCCCGTAGGTTGGATCATGACAGTCCTATTCTAACTCCACTTGCATCACATTCAAGCTTAAGCAGATCTTCAAAGTTTTGTAAAGCCAAGATAGGTGCTTGGCATAGTTTCTGCTTAATATCTTCAAAGGTTTTTTGGGCAGCCTTATACCACTCAAAGACTCTTTTATGCACTCAGTAATGGAGGCTATGACTGAACTGAAATCTCTAATTAACCTACTGTAAAAAGGGGCCAAACCATGAAAACTTCTCATCTATATGACTGACTTGGGTTGATGCTAGGACTGCATTGCCTCAGTCTTGCTTTGATCAACCTGTATGCCTTGGGTTGAAACTACATAACCAAGGAAAGTGAGTTGTGGAGTGAAAAGCTCACATTTCTCTATCTTGGCATAGAATTTCTATCTTCTCAGAACCTCAAAAATCTGTCTCAAGTGCTCCATGCGTTCCCTCTTATTCTGATTATAAATCAGAATATATATCATCAAAGTATATAACTATAAATGACCAATGAATGGTTTAAGGACCTCATTTATTAACCTCATGAAAGTACTAGGGGCATTAGATAAGCCAAACGGCATGATAGGCTATTCATACAAGCCTTACTTTGTTTCTAAGGTTGTCTTCCATTCATCACAATCTCTCATCCTAATTTGATATCCACTCCTCACATCAATTCTGCAAAACACCTTTGAACCATGAAATTCATCTAGCATATCATCAGGCCTAAGGATGGGGTACCTATACTTGATTATAATGTTATTTATAGTATGGCTATCTACACACATTGTCATAGTCCCATCTTTCTTAGGCACAAGTAAAGCTAGAACAAACATGGACTCATGCTTTCTCTTATGTAACCCTATCAATAAGCTCTTGAACTTGTATGTCAAGTTCCTTAGTTTTAGTAGCGTTACACCCATAAGCTGGCTTGTTTGGTATGGCAGCTCTAGGCACTAAGTCAATTTGATGCTCAACACCTCTAAGCAGACGTAATCTCAAGGGCAGGTCACCACGGAACACATCCACAAACTCATCCACAAACTCATCCACAAGTGAGGCATAAACTAGTTTGCCTTTACTTATGGATCACTCCACCCGTGTTTTAGTCAATAATAATGCCTTCTCACTTGTGTTTCCCTCCCCATAGCCAGCTTTAACATTCTAGATTTGGCTAAAGGGCAAAGAGGTGAGTGTTCAGTTACGACATTTGATGTTGAAGGTGTAAGTCTTAGTTATTCCCTTATAAATGGCACCCTTATCAAACAGGCAGGGCCTCGAAAGTGGTAAATGACATGCACTCATACATAATATGTCACAAAGCAGCTCATCTTTAAATTCATCTATGTTGTATGCAATTAAGAATTGTTTGGCTACATATACTTCATTTCCTTTCTTGAGCCATTGTAGTGAGTACGGTTGAGGGTGAGGGACAGTAGGTAACTTAAGTTTATCAACTAAATGGGATGAAGTACCATAGGTATAACTACTCTTATCAATGATTAGCTATATACCTTACCTTAAATGGCACACTGGGAGTGAAAGATGAGCTCCCTTTGGCTTTCTTCTCTTGGACTCTCCATGGTGCATGCGTAGCACACTTTTGAGGACAAAAAACTCCCCAACTTTAGGAATCAGAATGGTGGCCTCTTCTTCTTCCGTAGTTTCCTCTTCACTTGGCTCAATAACAATCTGGTCGATCTCCTCAATCTCCTTGATAGTGAGAGCTCTTCTGTTTGGGCATTCAACATGGAAATAGCCATATCATTGACATTTAAAACACCTCTTTACCATCAAGTTACTTAGCGCCTAACAACTCTCTTGCCTTGTCTCTGTGCAAAACTCCTTTTGGTTGTGTTTCTAGTTGAGAGGTAGAATAGGGCTTAGGTGGGAGGTTAGGATGAGAATAGGAGCTTATCTATGGCTTTTGTTATTAGCATACTTCACCACTTTGATCGCTAATTCACAAACATCCTCAAAACTTCAATAAGGTTGAATATCAACTCTCTCTGCTATGTTCTGGTCTAGTCCCTTTAGGAGCCTAATGAAAGCTTGTTCTGGTTTCCTCCTATAAACTACTTCTAATCTTGAGTTATCCAAACTCTCTAATATACTTCTCCACACTCATTCAGCCTTGATTCAAGGAGGATACTGTAAGATAGAGACCCCTCTTATAACCTTCAGGCAGAAACCTTTTGTTCCTCAGCTTCTTCAACTTGGACCAGGTTGTGATCCGTAACTTTCCCTCCTTTGTTCTTTGTCTTTTGGTATTTTCAAACCAAAAGGAAGCATAATTTTTGAGTTTAAGAATGGCCAGCTTTAAGACTTTCTCATCAGAATAGCATTTAACTTCAAAGAATCTCTCAACAGTTCAGATGCACTGTACGTAAACATCTAGATTTAAGGTACCTTCAAAATCAAGGGGATCAAACTTCGTATCCCTCAAATAATCTTCATTGGTTCTTAGTGGTCTTCTTCTATCCCTAGGTGATGGTTTACAGACCATCATCCCAGGTCCATATGTAGCTTCTCCTTGGAGGGAGTCGGGTCCATAGGGTGACTTTCTACAAGTTGATTCTGTTCATTTCCAGCTTTCGTTGAAGGAACACTTAGCGGGTAGGTATCCGCTCTGTTTCCCTATTTTCTACGGTTGAAACAAATCATCCTCAAACCCTCATGCTAAATCTTCTAAATCTAACCATTTAGTCTAAACTTTGAAAGAAATGGCTTGGTAAGATCCACCTCCACACATAATCTAGTGAGTTGCCCCCTTTCCACATTCGTCATTGTATTATCTAATTTCAGTATCGTTGTAGTTTTCCTCATAATCTTGCCTAATCAGAAGTACTTGGTAAAATATTCTACTTCTAGTGTAGGAATTCTTACTCGACCGATTAATTTCGTAATTCTGTCTTCTTTTGGTACAAAATTAGGCATCGATTTATGAATGACCAGATAGTTATCCCCAATCATCTGAGGTCCATCCATGAGTACACATTTGTAGTCTTCCTTATTGGTGAATCCAGTCACATAATCATCAAACCCTAAGTCAAGGAGCGAGAAATCACCT
Organism: Carnegiea gigantea; assembly: GCA_029747015.1. Classification (NCBI taxonomy): domain Eukaryota; kingdom Viridiplantae; phylum Streptophyta; class Magnoliopsida; order Caryophyllales; family Cactaceae; genus Carnegiea; species Carnegiea gigantea. The sequence goes on from JAKOGI010000452.1 coordinate 88,616, forward strand.
TTTAATGCCTACTTTGCTTTCAGCCTCTTTTTTAACTGCACATATCTCACTTGTTTGTTAAATAATTTCACAATCAGAACACCTTGCTAGGTTCTCGAAGTATTCACTTTTCTTGTGTCGTTAAAAATATTGTAAGGCATGTCAAGTCCTCGTTCTCTGGTGGTTCGTCATTGTCTGAGATATCTCCATGCTCCCTAGATAATAAAATTGGACTACCTCGTATCTCAAGATGCAAATTGGGAAATTTCCTTTGGAGTGTATCATGATATGACATTCTAATGGCTCCACTACAAGAGAACAGGGCATCTTTGACAAATTTTGATGGACCCATCAAAATCATAAAAGATTCATATACGATTGTGGCGGGTTTCGTCACAATAGCCTGAACAAAACTTGAAGTATCTAAAATTTTTCATAACTTGGAGTTGTTACATTTGAATTCCTGGCCTATAAGTACTGTTCTCACCCCAAAAAATGGTCGGATCAAACAAAAAATAAATTCCCACATCCCCAAGCCCCATCTCTTATTCTCAAACATTGCCTCTCTTCTTCTCAACGTGTATGTTAATCCAAAAACCTCCCCCCATCTCCTTCTATCATTCTCAAACCCATGGACCTAAACACTGAGTAGCTTCATCTTATTCTCTCCCATCCTCATCAACATTAGCATCCTTTTGCTTCATGAAGATTGGCAGCGGATGAAGAGTGGTGGTATGTGAAGATGACTGCTCAATTCTGCAGGAAGGTTCAAAGAATGAGAAATCATATATGAAGATTGAGGTGGTAAATTTTACATGTAAGTTCTCATATCTAAATTCTAAATAAGAATATGTGGTTAGAGTTGCAATTTTTTAATTTTAGATTTTAATTTTTCAGTTTTCGGATCACAAATCTATATCCTTTTGATTCCAATTTCGCAATCTTTGGTGTAAAACACTGATTTTTTTATTCTGCATGTTTCATCTTTGTTCATTGAGGAGGTCATACATTACCGAAGGATGAAGCAAGCGCCCTAGATCTGGCCCTTTTCGAAGATGGTGGTTTGAGTTTTAATTTGTAATTCGTATTTTCGGATTTATTTTGTTGAAATATTCAGATTTATGTTACTTATTTTTGATTTTTTAGATATGAGATTTCGTTATTTTTGATAGATCTAGAATTTGCTCCTTTATTTCACTATCCCTTCAACTTTGATTTGTGGTGAGTGCTCATAGAAACGAATTGTGGAACTTGGGTTGTTAGTTGGTGGTTCTCCCTTGTTTATTTCTCTCTCTTTCCGTGGCTTACGCTTCTCTCTCCTGATTATTATCATTAGATATTGTTATTACTAGTGTCCTATAAAAAGGTAGTCAGCCGCTATAATTTCATCTTTTTCCGGCTAGATAATTATGTTGATTAATTTCAATTTGTTGGTTCACTATGCCTAAATCACTTGCTCTATAATTCATCAAATATGCTTTTGAATTTGTTGTTAACTTGCCTTTCAAAACATGCATGCTACATCTATTGTGCTCTTAATCTGGTCAAATGGTTCTTGTAATGTGCCTTAGTCCATTTGAGATCTTTTGTAGTTTTATGGGTTGCACATTAATATGCGTATAGTTCTACATCTGGGTCAAAATTAATACCATGATGAAGCCAAGTTTGAAGCTGATTCAAGCTCGACTTGATGTCCAAGCCCTTACTCTGGCTGTTCTTTCTGTTGCGGCTACTTGCCATTACTACTTCGACAATTTCAAGCCTAGCTGAACTGATAAATCGTAATAGATAGATGCAACTGCAATTCCTACTTTGTAATTTTAATTTTGATAGTAGAGAGACATGGAGGAGAAAAGAGTATGCAACTCTTGTCTCTTCTTCTATTTTGCTCTACTCTGCTCTGTTTTCTTTCACTTAGAGGCATGGGTCATGTAACATGTGCCATACTGATGTTATTTAATTCTAAAATGCTTGAATTCAAGTCGAACACGTATTTTCTAATTTCTTGCTTCAAAGGCAATTAAAAAAAAGGCAACATTATTTGATTGTAATGTAATTTTTAATAATAAGGGAGTAGATTTTTTAATAAAGATGTAGTCATTAATTTCTAAACAAAATTATGTTGCTAATATTTTTTTTTTTTCCATCTAGCATATTCAACAAAATTGAAAGACATTTCAAAATTTAAAACAATATTTGATGGAATTTTTGACAAGAGTCCATCACAACTTTGACGGTATAAATACTGTCCGTCATAAATTTTGACCGAGTCCATTACTGCTTCTGTTAAAATTTATTTCCCCTTCACAAATCAATAAATCATCTATGTTGTGACAGTGATGTGGAATGAGTTGCTCTAATACCAACTTGATGAGATATGGAATCCTTAAGTTCCCAAGATTGAAAATAACAACGAAAATAATCACACCAAAGATGTTCTTCTGGATTCACTCTCAAACAATCAATAACATTATGAGTTTTAACCCAATATTGAGGAAGAAAGCTATAAGAGCTTGAAGAATATTAACCAAATGCTCAGAAACCCTGAAAAAATAACAACGATAATCAAACAAGGTCATAACCCAAAGAAAAGTTACTTCATCAAACAAGAGAGATTTGTTTTTTGGTGGATTTTGTTTGAGTAAGCTAGTAACAACAATAATCAAGAGATATATCTACGTTAAAGGTTAAACCACCACCTAGATTAAATTCAAGTCAGCAAATTCCTCCCCTAAAGCCTCTTAGCTATCGAAGAAAAATTCTAAAAGGAAGACTCTACTTACCACTCATGATCAAAGAGACAAATATGTAGAAATCTCAGGGAGAGAAAATGACCATATGTCATTCCATTCATAATTCAACTCAAGCTTGGTTAACAAGAAGGTAATGCGGTTTATAAATACTCAAAAATGATGGGATTATCTGTTACAATAGTGAGAAAAGTGTACCAATAGGGGATTAAAAATTATTTTAGGGAAAATAAATCAAATTACTATAATAATTACACCCAAGGTGAGCTATAATTTTTAGGATTCATCCTCCATCTTCTACAGAGCTTTAGAAGATTCTTCTCCACTAGTGGAGGCACTACCACTTAGAGTGTCTTTCTTGGTGAGTGTATAATTGCCTCATGCTAACTAACTTCAAAAATAATAGCTGCATCCCCCTCAATTAAGATCAAATTTTAGATTTGTCCAAAACTTAAATTTTGTATACACTCCACATATTTAGGCAATTTCCCTTAATACTAGAAACCAAAGCCAAATTTTTGCACATGGGATAAAATAGACATCTTAGGAATCAATAAACTTGGGTTTTCCTCATTTGGGCTTCGTATGGTACAATTTAAACTTGACCCAAATTAAGCAAGTTTACCAAGTAAAAACCGACACTATTGTAAAGGCGTTTTCACATTTTAGGGAATACAAATGCAAACATCTTCTGAAAATATTTGCATATCCCAATATTAGACTCTATTATCTTTCTAACAAGTCATAGATCATTAATTTGCGAGCCCATTTTCTAGGCGAAACACCATGACAAATTAGGCTTATGTGCTGGAGTTTGGTAACAAGTGACTTTTGGGGGGTAGATGAGACCAATTTCATGCCTTAGCGCAAGGTTTAGCAGACTCGATATGTATCAACCTCCTCTAATCGAGAAGGATTTTTCTTGAAATCCATGGGATTGAAACTACTTGATGGCAACCTTCTATACCTTCTACCATTCTTAGGTTTGTAAATGCCTAAGATACTAAGGACTCCTCCCCTCTTGAATGAGTAAGAGTTGCTGAGGATCTTTGTGAGAAACATCAAATCAATGAATAGCTACCTTATGCCTCATGAGTTCATTGAATATCTCAACATACTCATCACAAGATAACTCAAACTCATCATAATCAAGAGAGGTGTCACTTGTGGCTTGATCACTCGCATATGGGCTTTCTCCTAATAACATTTTGATGGGAAATGAGACCTTGGGGACGAGTTCTTTTGAGATTTCATCCTCTAGTGCTTGGTGAGTTACAAGTGGTAAAGTTTCCGCTCCTTAACTTATGTTTGGCTTTACTATTGGTAAGGCAATTCGAGGCTTGCTCTTATTAGTCGTACGTTCTTCCTGGATTTCACTCTTGTGGGGGCTTTTCTTACTTTCGTTCCCCTATTTAGCATTGTGAGGTTTGGGTGGAGGTGGAGGAGCCAATGTGAGGCTTTTTGCTGTTGTGCTTAAGGGAATAATTATTAGCATATCCATCATAAATCACATGATCATACAACCAAGAACGACCAAGTAACAAGTGACATGCATCTATAGAAAGGACATCACACAAGACTTCACCATAATAAGGGCCAATTAAGAATGAAAATAGAGCTTGTCTTGAAGTAGTTACCTCATCATTCGGTCCTAGCCATTGAAGAGAGTATAGAGTAGGATGTTCTTTAGTGGGGATTTGTCGCTTATCCATAAGTGTCTTAGAGGCCACATTGGTGAAATTAGCACCATCTATAATTAAGCCACAACCCTTACTTCAAATGGTGTGCCTTGAGTTAAAGATTTATTCCCTTAGGCTATCATCATAAGAAACCGTTCTGTCGTGTAAGCACCTCCTAATCAACAACAATTCTCTAACATCGGGGGCCACCAAGGTAGAGCCATGATTCTCATCCTCTTCTTCACTTGATTCTTCCTCTATGGCTTGAATCTCTTCTACCACTTTGATGGTAAGAGTTTTTTTATCGAGACAATGCCCAAAACCATGGCACTTAAAACACTTCTTCCCTTCTAACCTTTTATGTAGCTCACTAGCAATTCCCTTACCTTTGTAAAGAGCTTTGACTTGTGGGGGCGGGGTTTCAACTTCAATGTTAGTGGAAGGCCTTTTAGTAAGAGAGGTGTGGAAGGACTTTCTACCCTTATGTTTCTTCTCAACTTTGATAGTTAGGTGGCACATATCATCAAAGGATAAGGTAGTAAATCTACCTTACCAACAATACTAGGAGATAATCCTTTAATGAACATAGCAATCTTGAGTTTAGGTTATTCATCCAAACTAACCCTCATTTAGAGTTGTCAAAACTCCCTAATGTACTCCTGTACTCTAGATTCTCTTGGTTGAGAGTGATGATCTTGAGATAGAGTTCTTGTTTGTAAGAAGGGAATATGAATCTCTTGTCCATATGCTTTTTGAGCTTTGACCAAGTTTTGATTTCGGATTTGGCTTCTCTGGCCCTACTCTTCTTCAAGTGCTCATACCATAGTAAAACACATCCTTTCACTTTAAGAATGGCTAACTTGAAGGCCTTCTCATCATTATAATCTTTGAGTTCAAAGATCCTTTCAAGAGCTTGAACCCAATCAAGATAGTTCTCTGGGTCATGGTTATCATTAAATTTCGGAGCCTCAACTTTGAGATTTAACACTATTGCAAGGGCACAGGTGTTGTAGTTTAGTTAAATATCATTCCCGTAGAGACCAATGCTATCTATTGAGTTTATCCTTTAAAAATGCTAAGCAAATATAAGTCAAACTGGGGAATTTTATAAATAAATTAATCTATCACTAGCTGAAGTGCTAATTACTGACCTGAGGTTCTATCAATTAAAAATGCCTAGGGATTTGTTTCTCCAACTATGAACTAGATCTGATAAATAATGTCTATGCTTACTCAAATTTGGATGAATCAAAGGTTAACTAGCATGTAATATCCAATCCTTACTTTCAAACTGAATTGAATTATTTAGACTAGGCACACTACCATTCTTCTAAAGGGGCTCTTGATTTAGTCTAAGAATTAATAGTCTATGTCGTCAAATTTCCTCTCAACGTGTAACTTTCTCTCAAAAGTAACTATGTTACATCTATACTTGCCGATTTAATAGTGGATTTCTCCTTTCAATACTTCATCCAACGATTTGATATTATGCAAGTTAATTTGGCCAAAACTACTCACAACATTCACAACACAAAATAGATTGAAACATTCCAACTAGAATAAGCATATTATTGATGAAGATTAAGGATCGAAGTTCATCGTTTGGCTATCAATTCCCAAGACTAAAGAAACTACTCACTTATGATGATTAAAACAAACAAAATAGTTCAATCAAGAAAAGTAATCAAAGAAAACTAATCTACTAAGTTTAAAGAACAAGGGAAAAGAATAGCTTAGTAACAATGCAGTTTCTTGACAACTTCTTTAATATTCAAGACTCCAAATGCAAGTAATCTTCCTTCCAATCTTCTTTTTGCTCTGAAAAGTGATAAAAATTACAAAACTTTTAAGAGATTTTAAAGGGAGGTAGGTGTGGTCTCTTATTCGAGTAGCCGAGCATGTCTTCTTATAGCAGCCACCATGAATTCTCATCCACACAAACCAAGGAAAATGATGAGGTGCAGTAGTTATAGGCCTACCACAGACCGTGGCCACCACCACGGATGGTCCATGGGGACCTTTATCTCAGAGTTCTCTTGTTTTTCTTTTTCTTTCATGCGCATGGTGATTAGGGGGCATCCGTGATGAGTCATAAACTTGAGGGTCAATGCTTGATCAAAAAGGTCTCAGAACCTGCAAAAGTCATCGGAGAACTATGGGCATTTATCAAGATCTCTAATGTCATCCCTTAGATGCCTTCTTCTTCTAGGTCTTCCTTCCTCTTCATCGAAGTCTTCATAAGAGAATGAGTACTCCATGCCAATAGGGCGAATATCATAGCCTCATCGACAAAGGTTTCATTGTTCGGATTCCCTTACTTGTCCAACCTCTTGAGTGAGCTTTTTCACTTGATCTTAAAACTCTACGAGGACCTGACCTATGTCACAGGTTTGCTTAAGAGGAATGCTATTGGGGTCAGAGGAATCTCCATCACTAGCTATGTTGGCAGTTAATAAGGTATAAAGAGGGGAAAAGGATGGAAACAAGGGAAGCACGAGCATGTTGGAGTGACACATATAAGAAATAATGAAAAAAAGGGTGACATGGTCGTGCTTTGTGGCACGGGGTGATCGTACCAAACTTTTAGGTCAAAATTCTAATAAGTAGGATTTCAATAGGGGCGTGCCAAATTTCTATTTTTGCTGTTTTTAACGATTTTGGGTTATTGTTGTAAAGTTCAGGGTTGTGTTTAGGTTGGAGATTGTGTTTGGGTTGTATTCAGGGTTCTTTGTGCGCATATGATGATTGATAAAGGTAGCTAAATGAAGGAAATTTTAAAGAGTCAAAGTATAGAACTCTGGGATATAAATGGAAAGGTAGTAAGGTGTTGGGATTAAGGAATGCTTTGATTCAATAACCACCCAAAGAAAGCTCTAGCTCTAATACCAATTTGATGCGGAATGACTTGCTCTAATACTAACTTAATGAGGAATAGAATCCTCAAACTGCCAAGATAAAAAAAATAACAAGGAAAATAATCACACCAAATGACGATTCTTTTAGATTCACTTTCAAATAATTAATAAGATTGTGAGTTTTGAAGATTGTGAGTTTTGCCTAAGATTGAGGAAGAAAGCCATAAAAGTTTAAAAAATATCAACGAAATGCTCCCAAACCCCCCAAAAACAACAACAGTAATCCAACAAGGTCACAGCCGGGGGCAATGTTCGTCCATCAAACAAGAGAGATTTTTCCTTTTTTTTGGTGAATTTTGTTTGAGTAAGCGAGTAACAACAATAATCAAGAGATGCATCCAGGCTAAAGGTTACACCACCACCTAGATTAAATTCAATGCACCAAATTCTTCTCCTAAAGTCTCTTAGCCACAAAAGAAGAATTCTAAAGGGAAGACTTTACTCACCACTCTTAATCAAAGAGATAAAGATGTAGAGATTTTGGTGAGACAAAATAGCCATATACCTTTTCATCATAATTCAACTCAAGCTTCATTTATAAGAAGGTATTGGGTTCTATAAAAACCCAAAACAGGGGAGGATTAGCTATTACAATAGTGGAGCAACCTTACCAATAGGTGGATTACAAATTATCTTAGGAAAAACAAATCAAATTACTAAGATAATTACAACGAAGGTGAGTTGTATTTTCCAGGACTCATCTTACATCTTCTAGAGAGCTTTTAGAAGGTTGTACTCCGCCAATAGAGGTGCCGCCCCTTAGAGTGTCTTCTTTGGCGAGTGTATAATCACGCCATGCTAATTAATTTCAAAGATAACAATTGTATCCCCCTCACTGAAAGCCAAACTCAAGATTGCTCAAAAATTAGAATTTTGTATACACTCCACATACTTGGTCATTTCTCATAATATAAGAATATAAATATTTGGGAATCAGTAAAACTCAGCTTGCCTCATTTTGGCTTTGTTTGGTAGGATTTAAACTTGAACCACATTCTGCAAGTTTATTAGGTAAAAAGCAGCACTGCTGGAATGGAGTTTTCACCATATTAGGGAATTCAAACACAAGCATCTTCTCAAATATTTTCATACCTCAATAACAGACTCTGTTACCTTTCAAACACGTCATTAATGCTCAAGCCCATTTGCTGGGTCAAATACCACGACAAAGTGGGCTTATGTGCTGGAATTTGGTGACTAGTAACTTTTGGGGTAAATGAGAACATCTTCATGCCCTGTCGCAAGGTATAGCGGACTAAATATGTATTAGACGGGCAATGGTTTCTGTCAAAATTTCTATCAAAATATATACTAATGGACTCTAGTTCTGTTACAATTTTCGTCAAGATGTGTACTGGCAGACTGTTAGTTCTTTAAAATTTCTCGTCACTATAATTTTGGCTGCTTGTCAGTCTGTCAAAATTATTCCGTCAATAACAGTGACGAGCCGATCAAAAAATCCATTTTGACCAGCAAATTTTTGACGGCCATAAATTTTGTCAAAATATCCTTCACGATCATCATTTTCCATCAAAATCAATAAAAAATTTCGTCAAAAAATCCGTAAAAATTTATATTGTTTTTTTGTTGTGGCTCCAAACACCATCCAACCATAATCCCCTCTATCCTTTGTCTCTGGAACCCTTGGTTAGCCAAATACATGTCCTCCATCAGTTTGTTTCCTCTATCGCACCTATTAGCATGGCTTTTCTTATAGTTTGCTTCATTTTTTTGGTCAAATGATTCAATTGGTTTGCTTCTTCACCACTTCCTGCCTAGCTACCCAAACCATCGCCATCCATCTAATTATCTTGGTTCGTGCTGGTGCCACCATCGTTGGTGCCAATGCTGTCGCTGGCAAGCATAGCATAGGGTTCTCTCAATAAAGAAAACATAATCATATAACATTGACCTTTTTGAGTCTTGGATCCTCCATTTCATTTGGATCGTTGAGCTACTGTTGGCCATATAATGTTAACCTTTATCAATTTTTCTACATCCCTTGGCCCTCCATAACCCAATGGTTAGCACTCCATGATACATTCTAATCGATTTTGTTGGGTTTTGGCACAATTTGCACTCCACAACCAATGGTGGGCGGCAGCTATTTAGCTATGGCAGTTAGGGCTTCTAGCGGGTTTCCCGCTAATCCTATCTTTTTGTAAAGGGCACGCCTCCTACATTCTCAATACACTAATAAAAATACTATTTGAGTATTCAGTTTCACTTTCCTAGATTTGTGAGAGAGCATTATGGAGAGTTTTGTAATCTCTAATTGATCTTTCTGTTAGAACGTATCGATCTAAGATTGATCCTATACTCCTCTTCCCTATAGTGGATTTGTGACTCGTCATCGTCCGTGGTTTTTCTCACGTTGGGTTTTCCACATAAATTCCAGTGTTGATTTGTTTTTACTCGTTTATATTATCTTTATGATTTATTTGTTGCATTCATTCAATTTTTAACCAATCCTAACAAGTGGTGTTAGAGCGTTGCTTATTGAATGGCAACTGTCCCAAAGTTCGAGATTCCCAAGTTTGATGGAAAGATAAGTTTCAATATCTGGAAGGTTCAGATGATGGCAGTTCTTACCATGAATGGTAAAAGAAGGCCCTTGCTGGAAAGAAAAAGAAACTTGCCACCATAACGGAAAAACAGTGGGAGGAGCTTGACGAAAAAGCTCTTTCAACGTATCAACTATGCCTGGCAACTAATGTCCTCTATGAAGTTCTAGATTAGACTACTATGGGAGATCTCTGGCTTTGATTAGAAGCCTTGCACATGATAAAGAGCTTTGCAAACAAGATTCGTCTAAAGGAACAATTGTATACTTTCTCTATGGCTTAAGGTACACCTATCCAAAAACATTTAGACGATTTTAATTCCACTGTCATTGACCTAAAAAGTTTGCAAGTAAAAATTGAGGATGAGGATAAAGCAATATTGCTGGTTGTTTCATTACCCCATTCCTATAAGCACTTGAAGGAAATTATATTATACGGTAACAATGTTGTTCTATCTTTTGAGGACATTAAGGCCGACATAAGGTCTAAAGAGAAGTTTGATCTTGATGTGCGTTCTGATGACAAAGCTAAAGGTTTGTCAGTAAGAGGGCGAACCTCTGAAAAGGAGGGCTCAAATAGAAATTCTAGATCCAAGTTAGGAAGTTACATGTCTAGTAAGTTCTGCAAATACTCCAGAAAACTAGGCACATAGTTGCTGAATGCTACAAATCGAACAACAAGAAGGAGAAAGACAGCGATCATTCCATAGAAGCTATAATTGTTGACTCAGAGTCAGATGGGGACATTCTACTCATCACTACTACGGATAACAGAGGCGCTACAGCATGGGTTCTAGATTCTAGCTGCACCTATCATATGTATCCCCACAAGGACTGGTTTTCAACATATGAACCGCTAGATTCAGGTGTTGTCTTCATAAGCAATAACGTTCAATGCAATATCGCTAGCATCGGCACCGTTCGAATCAGAACTCATGATGGTATGGTCAGAACTCTTTCTAATGTCTGTCTCATTCTTGACCTGAAGCGTAATCTTATCTCCCTTGGCACTTTTGAATCCAATGGGTGCAAGTATTCAGCCGAAGGTGGAGTTTTGAAAATCTCCAAAGGTGCTCTGGTTCTTTTGAAAAGAGAAGGATGTGAGAGTCTTTATATCCTCCAAGAATCTACCGTGATTGGTTATGACGTAGTCACTACTACCTTATCCTACGAAGACCTTACTCGATTGTGGCATGCTCGCTTGGGCCCCATAAGTGAGAAGGGAATGACGATTCTGAGCAAGAAAGGTCTACTAAGCAGCGAAGGTATGGGTAAACTTGTTCTTTGTGCTCACTGTGTGTTTGGAAAACAAAAGAATGTTAGCTTTTCTACTGCCACACACCATACTAAAGGTACTCTTGATTATATTCATTCTGATTTGTGGGGTCCTTCTAGACTTCCCTTTTTTGGGGGAGAATGTTTTATGTTGACCTTTATAGATGACTTCTCTAGAAAAGTTTGGGTTTATTTCTTAAGGCAGAAAAATGAGGCTTTTCCTATGTTCAAGAAATTTAAAGCACTCGTAGAGAACCAGATTAGGAAGAAAACAAAAAAGCTTACAACTGACAGTGATTTTCAGTTTTGTTAATTAGAATTTAATGAGTTCTGCGCTACCCAGGGCATCACCAGACACAAGACCCTAGTTGGGAAACCTCAGCAGAATAGGGTTACAGAATGCATCAATAGGACTCTGCTTGAGAGAACTCACTGCATGCTCTCTAATACAAATCTGTGGCACCGTAGAGATTTTTAGGAGGGGCTGTTTCTATAGCATGCAATCCAATGAACCGGTCTCCACATTCCTCTATCAAATTCAAAATTCCAGAAGAAATATGGTTAGATAATTCTATTGACTACTCTATTCTAAAAGTTTTTAGATGTACAACTTTTGCACACGTCAACAATAGGAAGCTAACTCCCAGGGTTGTTAAATGCATGTTTCTAGGATATGCATCTGAATCTAAGGGATATAGGCTTTAGTGTCCTGATTCTAAAAGGTTCATTCAAAGTCGCGATATTACCTTCAATGAAACTATTATGTTCTACCCTGAAAAAGAGTTTGCTATCTCTGCTGGCGATCAACAGGATGATAATGGAAAGGTGGGATTAGAGGTTCCTTCAAATATCCGTCAAGGTAGAGATGTAGTATCTCATTCTAGTAGTGAGGACTATATTGAAGAAACCAACCCCAATAGCCTTGATATCCCAAGTTCTGAAGAGCTGCAAACTTCAGATCACTACCCAATTGCTCGTGACAGGCCATGAAGAGCCACCAAAAAGCCTGTACGCTACTCTACTGATGATGAACATGGACAAATAGCATATGCCTTAGCTGTTGCATAGAAGATACCTGAAGGTATTGAACCTTCTGCCTACTCTGAAGCCATCTCCTGTCCTAACTCTTCAAACTGACTTATATCAATGCAAGAAGAGATTGAGAGTCTGTACAAGAACAACACTTAGAAGTTATGTGAATTAGCTAAGGGTTTTATAGTTCTTGATCTGAAGTTGGAGCAACTTGATGTCAAAACTGCATTCCGCCATAGAGAGTTAGAGGAAGAGATATACATGAGACAACCTGAGGGTTTTATAGTTCCTGAAAAGGAAAACTATGTTTGCTAGTTGAAGAAGTCTCTATATGGCCTAAAGCGGGCACCGCAATGGTGGTATGAAAGGTTTGATGCTTTTATGAAAAGACAAGACTATACACATTGTCACTATTACAACTATGTATATTTTCAACAATTCGATGATTCCTTCATTTATCTGTTACTGTATGTTGAAGACATGCTCATTGCATCCAAGGATACGTCCTTGATAAGTAGGTTGAAATCTCAACTTATCAATGAGTTTGAGAAAAAGGATCTACGAGCAGCTAAGAAGATACGTGGCATAGAAATACACAGAGATTGAAAAGTCATAAAGCTCTACCTATCTCGGGGGAAATACCTAGAGAAGGTGCTTGATAGGTTCAATATGAGTAACTGCAAACCAGTTACCACTCCTTTAGCTGCTCACTTTAAGCTATCAGTCGAGTCCTATCCAGCATCTGAAGTGGGAATAGAAAAGATGTCTCATGCCCCATATTCTAGTGCGGTGGGGAGCCTCATGTATGCTATGGTCTGCAGTAGGCCTGACTTAGCCTATGAAGTTAGCGTGGCGAGTCGTTATAAGTATAATCCTAGCAAGGATCATTAGGAAGGTGTAAAATGGATTATTCGCTATGTGAAGGGTTCCCTCGACTGGTGCCTAGTGTTTAACAAGTCCAAAACTGTAACTTATGACATTGTAGGGTTCGTTGACTCTAGTAATGGTAGAGATCTTGATCGTAAGCGCTCTACTTCAGTCTATATCTTTGCTCTATGCACTAGTGCTATCTCCTAGAAAGCCTCTCTACAGCCTATTGCAACTCTATCTACTACTGAAGCAGAATACATTGCTACAACTAAGAGAGTGAAGGAAGCTACTTGGTTGAAAGGTCTTCTTATAGAGCTTGGTGTTTTATAAGAATACCCCTACATCTAAATTTTGCTCATCCTCGAGTAAAATGAAACAAAAGATCCTAGAAAAGAGAATAAAATCCTAACTCACTTTTGTAGGAATCATGACTACACTTAGCATGTGCAGCAAACCCTTTAAACCCCCAGGTTACCCTTAGTGGACGAGTAAGATCTTATCAGGGTTTGCAGAAGATATACCCACAAAATCTCAAAAGAAAACCAAAAAACAGAAAATCAAAAATCTTTGTGGGTTTTTTTTTTTGAAAAAAGTTATACATACAATACCGGAGAGAATATGTACACATTCTAATCGCCCACATCAGTCCAGTAACCAAAGCACTAGATCACACATAAATGCAATGTACAACTCCAGAACCCTTAATCCCCACTGGTGATATCTATGCACAAACTTTCACCCGACTTAGAAATTATGCACAAGCGTGACTGGTAGAACCTCACTTTAGGGATATGTGCAACATTCCCACTCATGAGTTTAAAATATAACAAGGTTCACTCTATTCTCTTCCAATCAAAAAAACTACTATAAGCCTACTAAGATTCTCGATTCTCCACCACTAAAATGCAAAATGCAAAATAATAACCAAGTGGACTTGTCAAGGTTGTAATGAGGGCTAAAGGTTAACGGTAAGAAAGGGACAAATGATTTAGGGAAATGAAGAGCTAAAAGCCAAAGCTGATGAGCAACCAACACTTAATCCAATTATAATGAGCACACAATCTCTCAAAACACAAAATAAGAACACATCCCAAAATAAATGAACCACTGGAAATGAGTATACATAGTGATACACCCATGCCAAACACTCTTATTCACAACTCTTTTTTTTGAATTTTTTTTTTTGAGATTTTTTCACTTTTTTTCTTTTTTGGGAAACTTTTTCCCTTTTCTTTTCATTTTATTTGCTTTTTTTTCCCCTTATTTTCCTCTTTTTTTCATGAAAGAAAATGAATGAACGGGATGTACAAGAATAATACAACTCAATTCCTAATGTTCACCATGACACATCCCTATACATAACCAAAATCAACACCCAACTTCATAAAATACCCAAAAGTTATCCACCAAAATATAAAGTATTGCTCCACTAGCCTTGGCTTAGATACAGAACAATGTGTTTAGGTCAAGGCTCAAAGGGCTAGCAAGGGGTAAAACATTCAACACAAGGATGGCAATTTGGCTATGTAGCTCACAAAAACAAATAAATACTTCTTTTATATTATAACAATGCACATGCAAAATGTGATTTCAAAGAGCTAGAATCAAAGCAAGTTCTAGAGATGTAATCATGGAAGAGATACACATGAAAGAAAATATAAGACTAAATTGATGAATTAATCTATAAGACTTAAAATCTCACGGGTTCATCTACCAAAGTCAAGCTTGCTTAGAATTAATATGAGAGGTTAGGATCGTATATAAACATCACACTTTAGGACTAAGTTCTACCAATGCACATCACAACTATATACAACCTAACATTAAGGGTACAAGAGAACATAGCCAATGAGAAATAGCACATATATTCCCCAAAAATAAAATAAAAATCTTTTTGGATTTTTTTTCCCCACAGTTTTTTTTAAATTTTTTTCAATTTTTTTTAAAGAACATTTTCTCACCCCCACACCTAAATCTCACAATGTTCTTATTAGGAATGGAGAGAAACACTAAATAGAAAATAAAAACTAAAAAGAAAAATTGATATATAAAAACACAACTAAAAACAAAAAGGACATTGCTCAAAAACAAATGTACAGTATACATAAACAAAAGAGAAAAAGAAAAGAAGCCAACTATATAAAAAGAAAAAGCGCAGCCCGATACACAAGCATTTCACGTTTACATAGGATCCGGGGAACGGCCCCACCCCAAAGTGGTGTATTGTAGATAGCCTATGCTAACTTTTTTAGTGACTGATTCCAAGGCTCAAACCCATGACATTTTGGTCACACGAAGACAACCTCACCATTGCTCCAAGGCTCCCCTTCCACAAAAAGAAAAGAAAAGAAAAATAAGAAAAAGAGAAAGGAAGAGAAGAAATTTCTAGCAAACCCGGGTGGGTGCTAAGTACACCCGAGCTATCTGAACTGGCAATCGCGGATTAGGACTCGGCTTGTGGAGTATCATGCACTCCACATCTTCTTTGCTTAGCAACTCCAGAAATTGCTTCAAGTGCTGGCCATTCACTTTGAAGGTGACACCGCTCTCTAGGTCCTGGATTTCAACTGCACCATAAGGACAATATGTGAAACAATATAAGGAACCGTCCATTGGGACTTCAACTTCCCTGGAAATAAATGGAGCTTAGAGTCATATAAGAGTACTTTCATTCCTGGGGCAAACACTTTCCTAAGAGTATGTTTGTCATGAAATAACTTAGTCCTTTCTTTGTAAGATCGAGCACTCTCATAATCATAAGCTCATATCTTATCAAGCTCATTCAGTTGCAGTCTGTGCTGCTCACCGGCCTCAGTCAAGTCATAATTGAGCGTCTTAATGGCCCAGCAAGCTCTATGCTCAATCTCCACAGAAAGATGACAAGGCTTACCATAAACAACCATATAAGGTGACATACCCAATGGAGTTTTGAAAGTCGTTCTATATGCCCATTGAGAATCTACAAGCTTATCGGCCTAGTCTTTTATGTTCCTGCTCACTATCTTTTGTAGAATCTATTTGATCTGCTCATTAGATACTTCAACTTGGCCATTGGTTTGGGGATGATAAGGGGTAGCAAGCCTATGGACTATGGAGTACCTCTGCAGTAAGGCATCAAAAGACTTGTTATTAAAATGGGTACTTTGGTCACTAATGATAGCTTAGGGCATGTCAAATCTAGCAAAGATGTTCTCCATAAGGAACTTCACAACCACTTTACCATCATTGGTCTTGGAAGGCATGGTCTCAACCCACTTAGAAACATAGTCCATAGCTAATAAAATGTATTTATTCCCAAAAAATGATGGAAATGGTTCTATGAAATCAATAACCCACACATCAAAAATCTCTACCACAATAATGGGATTCAATAGCATCATATCTCTCTTGCTTACTCTACCCAACTGCTGGCACTTAGGGTAACTTTTGCAGTACTCAAAAGCATCCCTAAATAAAGTAGGCCAATAGAACCATATTAAAGAGCTTTTGCTGCAGTGTTCCTACCACTAAAATGCCCCCTATATGCCTGGTCATGACAAAAAGAATTTCACGAGGTGGAAGAACCTGTCTCTGTCATTTTGGTCCAATCCTTAGGGATCCTCCTAGCAATTAGGTAGTTTATAATGTCAGCATGCCAAGGATCATGGCAGATAGTATATAATTGCTCATTAGGAAAGCACTCATAAACACTTGACTTGCACTCTCTATCATAGAGAATCCTAGACAAATGGTCAGCTACAAGGTTCTCACAACCTTTCTTGTCCCTAATCTCATAATCAAATTTTTACAAAAGCAAGATTCATCTTACATGTCTAGGCTTAGCAGCTTTCTTAGACAGAAGGTGCTTAAGAGTAGGGTGCTCAGTATAGACAATCACATGAGACCTAATTAGATAAGGTCCAAATTTCTCAAAATTAAAGATCACAGCCAAGAATTCTTTTTCAGTAACATTGTAGTGCAATTGGACATAATTTAAAGTGTAACTAGCACAGTAAATAACATGGGGCTTCATATCAACAGGCTATCCTAGACCAACCCCAATAATATAATCAGATGCGTCACATATCAACTCAAAAGGTTCTCCCTATATTGGAGGATGAAGGATGGGGCAAAGGTTAAGGCTTCCTTTAGCTTAGAAAATGCCACAAGGCACTCCTCAAAGAAGTGAAATGGCATATCCTTAGTTAGTAGGTTGGTCAATAGGTTCGCTATCATACTAAAGTCCTTAATGAAATGACGATAGAAGCCAATCCAAGGAAAGACCTCACCTCTTTCACACAAGTGGGAGAGGGAAGATTAACCATTAGATTAGTTTTAACCTTGTATACCTTAATTCCATCTCTAGAAATAATGTGGCCTAAGACTATCCCCCTTTTAACTATGAAGTGACATTTCTCCCAGTTCAACGTCAAATGTTTCTCCCTACACCTTTCTAACACTTTTTTCAGATTAGACAGACAATCACCAAAGGAAGACCCAAACACAGAAAAGTCATCCATGAAAATTTTCATGCACAACTTAATTAAATCTAAGAAAATAGAAATCATGCACCTCTAAAAGGTAGCAGGTGCATTGCAAAGTCCAAATAGCATCCTTCTAAAGGCATAAGTCCTAAATAGTCAGGTGAAAGTAGTCTTCTCTTGATCCTTAGGAGCAATAGAGATTTGAGTGCAGCCAAAATATCCATCTAAAAAGCAATAGAAGGAATGTCCAGCCAATCTCTCTAACATTCGATCCAAGAAAGGAAGGGAAAAATGGTTTTCTTAGTGACAGCATCCAATTTTCTATAATCTATGCAAACACGCTGCCTAGATTGAACTTGAGTAGGGACTAATTCATTCTTGTCATTCCTAATTATGGTAAACATGGCTAATCCACTTACTATCAAAAATAAGATAAATAATCCTATGGTCTAACCATTTCAATACTTCCTAACTACTTCTTGCAAAGTTGGGTTCAAGCGCCTTTAGCAGTCACGGTAGGGCTTAGCATTATTCTCAAAATGAATTCTATGTTACACAATGGAATGACTAATACCCTTAATACCCCCCAAGTCCAACCTATAGCTTCCTTGTTCTCTCTAAATAAGGTAATCAATTTGTCATCTTGGTCCCGGTCTAAGTTAGAAACAATAATGACAGGTAAAGATTCATTAGGTTCTAGGAATGTATACTTAAGAGAGTCAGGAAGAGGTTTCAATTCAAGAGCAGGAGGGGAAATAGACTCATGATCAGATTCAGAAATAGCAGTAAGCAGACAATCAACAGTAGAGTACAAGTTATCAAACTCAAACACATCCTATTCAGGCTCATAGCTAACAAGAAACGACATACTCGGTAGCAAACAACACATCAAAATCATCATCGAATACAGAATCTTCTACCCACCTAAGAGTAGAAAACTCCATATCATCAAAACCAGAAGACTGTCTTTGCATGTTACAGATGTTCAATTCTAAGAACATATTGCCAAAAGACAGTCTCATCATACTATTCCTGTAATTAAAGAGGGTACTAGCAATGACCAAGAAAGGACACCCTAGAATCACAAGGACTTGTCTAGCTAAACTGGACACCTTCTTTATTTCAATGACTATAAAGTCTACAGGGTAAATAAATTCACCCACTCAAATCAGCACATCCTCAAGTGTACCCCTGTGTAACCTGGTTGATCTATTGGCTAATCAAATAACCATCTTGGTGGGCTTCAGCTCACCTAACCCTAGTCTCTCATACTTAATAAAGGGTATTAAGTTAACACTAATATCTAAGTCAAGCAAAGCTCTATGAATAAGCTTGTCCCTTATAACTATAGAACTAGTAGGGTAACTAGGGTCCTTATACTTCACTGGATCTGGTGAGAAAGGATAGAACTAGCACTAGAGATTAGGAAAACCTTTTTAGGGACACTAGTAACTCTCTTAGTGGTACATAAATCCTTTAAGAATCTAGCATAAGGAGGCATTTGCTTAATAGCATCAAGTAAAGGAATGTTATATTTGACTTGAGAGAAGGTCTCTCTCATCTTCTGAACATGAGCTTCATCATTCTTTTTAAACCTATGGGAAAAAGGAGGTAAAGGCATATGGACTTTCTCAGTAGAAGAAGGAGAAGGATAATCCTTAGAAAGTGAAGGATCAACTTAGTTAGATGAGTCTTTCTTCTTAGGATCCTCTTTCTTAGAAGGTGGCTCAGGACGTAAAAGGATGTCAGAATTATTGAGGACATCATCAGTAGTATCCCCTGACTTACTAGATGAACCCGTTTCTGGAGAAGGATAAGAAAAAGAAGAAGAGTTTTGAAAGAATTGGTGAGGATACATGTAGGGTTCATTAGAATTTCGCCCTTAATTATCAATAACATTCACTTTCCTCACATGTTTACTAGGGTTAGCACTAGAAGAAGAAGGGCTGCGACCCTTTGGGTTCACCTTAGGTTGACCTAGAAAAGTACCTGACTCCCCAGAAGATGATGCTAATTGATAAAAATGTTTAGTCATCATTCTTATCATTTTCTGCATATTAGCATTAATCATTCTCTCCATATTGCTATTAATTCTCCTCTCAATTTTATCAAAATCAGTATAATCAGGAGGAGGTTGAATATAAGCTATAGAATGTGGAGGTCTAGGTGTATTGGGTACACCTGGAAAAGCCAGTCTCTGAAAGGAATTCGAGGGATGGGAGATAAGATGGGAATTATTTCCAGAAAACACTCCAAGCTGGGAGTTAGAAACCACAGCATTTAGTCCATTACTCCAAGAAAATTTATGGTGATTTCTACACCTTGGATTATAATAAGAGGAAAAGAGGTCGTTCTTTGGTCTTGGGAAGACCACACTCGCTTGCTCTTGTTTGGTTACTAATTGGTAGCAAAATAAGGACGAGCACTCAAAGAATGATCTAAGGCCTGACAGTGAGAACATGACACTGTAGAAGTCTGAGATAACTGGGGCATCTGGAGAGTCCAGCCCTTCAACATATTTTCCAAAATAGCAATCTTAGACTCTAAGTGGCTTACATCAGAGACAGAATATAACCCATCCCTTACAAGCCTAGAACTTTAGCTGTCATCGCGAGCGGTTTTCCACTGCATATTTTTCTCAGCTAAGTCCTCTAGGAATTCTCAAGCAGTTGTGGTGCTTTTAAAAAGAAAGTCACCCTGATACATAGACTTTACTATAGCTCTGGTATGTTGGTTAAGTCCTTCATATACAATCTGGTGCAAACGTGCTTGGTCTAAACCATGATAGGGACACTAGGCCAACAAATTTTTGAATCTATCAAAATATTTTCAAAATGATTCCCTATCTAATTGCACAAATTAATTGATTTCATTCTTTAACTTAATAGTCTTGGCATTAAGAAAATATTTTCTTAAGAACAATCTCACAATATCATTCCAAGAAGTAATACAATTAGCAGCCAAGCCATACATCCAACATATAGAAGAATCTTTCAAAGCAAAATGAATCAATTTCATTCACACAGCATCAATAGAGATATTAGGAAAATGCATCATAGAACATACATCTTCGAATTCCCTCAAAAATAAATGAGCATCCTCTAAGCCTATGAATTTAGGGAGCATTTGAGTATAATGAGGTCTCAATCCGTAAGTCACATTTGGTCCGAGGTCACGTATAGTGAAACACGATGGTAAACCGGTCCTAGAAGGATAGAAAATATCACTCACAGATCTTTCTTGTGCCATTTCTTCTTATTTAGGCTTGGGTTCAGGTTCAGGTTCTAAGCATGGTGGGGTTTACTCCTAGCGAGTCTATTATTTTCAGGGTCTCCAATCCAACCAATCATGTAAATCCCACACCCTCGCGAAAGGATATATTTTTGGTCTTTTTCCTTTTCTAATTTTTTTTAAATTTTTACTTTTTCTATTTTTTTTGTTTTGTTTTTTCTTTTCAAAACATAAAACAAAAATGAAAAACTGAATCAAACCTAAAAACAAAATACAAAAACAGAAAATGATCAAATCTAGAAACAAAAACACAAACACAAATAAACTAGAAGAAAATAGAAAATAAACTAAAACCTAAACAACTCAATTTTGAAACTAAAATTAAAATAGAAAATGAAACTCCTAAAATCATAACTCTATGCACACTAAATTCAACACAATCACAAGGGACATGAATATTTTTTTTTTCAAATTTTTTCTATCCCCGGGCTGTGCACAAGATTGCAAATACATTATTAGTTCCAAAATTCACAAAAAATTTCAGACAGCCCTAAAAATTCCAGGAACGTTCACACAAACTCTAAAACTTATGCTGAATCCACAAAAAATATCAGCACAACAAAAATCACACCAGAATGCTCTAGAAAATTCAAACAGATTATGAAACTAATAAAAATCCTGCACTGTGTTGCTTTTTTTATTAGTTCTGCCTCGTTTCTTTTTGTTGCATATAGAGCAAAGTGGTTAGTACTGTTTTTTAAGCAGTAAATAACTTCTAAAAATCAAAATGAACTAATCTAAACAAAATCAAAATGCTAACTTAATTCAAAAATCAAAAATAATCTAAACTAAATTACTAAAACTAAATAAAAACTCAATCGAAACCAAAAATCACAATTATAAAACTAAAACAAAAATGACTTGAACAACTCAAATAACGAAACTACGACTCAACGCAACCGAATTTCACAAATCCATCCTTAGCAAAGGCGCCAAAAACTTCTTGTGAATTCCATAAGCGCACGGTTTTATCGTTGTAGCACTCACGGGTGTCGATCTTCCGAGATGGATTGTGAAATTATGATTCCCTATGAAACTTAAACTAGCATATTTACACAATTATCTGGCCAAGAAAAGAAAGTTAATAATGAGGTAAATGACATAAATTAGAAGCATGAACAAACACTTCTTGACAAAATTAGAATAGCAATAGGGACAATGTGAGCCAATTTTGGCATAGGCAACATATTCAAGGTTAACCATGCTTAATATCTCACATAGGAAGTTGAATTCCAATTTTGTGCATCATTCGAAGCCCCAAATGAAGAAATGGAATCACCAACCTAGAATCCACGTTTTGAACTAGGGGAAAAAGAAGCTAAAACAAGGGATGGGCAAACCTAAAATTTCCAGAACTCGAAACCGAATACATTATGAACAACCACTTGCGATTTCTATAACAAAGCTCAGAGTTTCATTTGAAAATTAAAATCCCAGAAGCCAGAATCCAGTTTCATAAATTTTGAAACTGAAGAGTAGGATCTAAAACTTGAAGAAGTGAAGAGCAAAAGTTAAATAAAATAAAACGAATAGCTCCCATCTCCTTTGGCTCCGACCTCCCATTTTTAGTAGCTTCAATTTGCCCCTTCATTGCTTCCATCAATTCTCAAAATAATTCCTTGAAATCACCGAAATCATGATGATGTTAGTTATAGAACATGAAGAAAGAAAGAGAACGATAGAAACAGTCGAGAATGGGGAGGATGGGCTACCCTGTTCTGTTTCCTCTTCTTTTGGGTTTTTTCTGGGTTAGGAAACGAAGAAGAAGAAGAAGAAGAAGAAGAAGAAGAAGAAGGAAGGATGAGGAGAGGGAGAAGATAGCGCACGTGAGGAGCATGTGTGAGTTTAAGGGAGAAATCATTTGGGCTTCGGGCAGCGTAGCGAGAGAGAAGCAAAGAGATGGCCTGAAAAAGCGATGGGCCAGGTCCAGCAAAAAAACAAACAGGACAGGCACGCTAACTCGAATTGGGGAGGAGGAAGGGGCGAATTGGGCTTTGGTGTTCTTGGGCCGCTAGGAAGGGCTTGCTTCTTCTTTTTTTCAAAACTGATCCAATCTACCTTTCATTCCCTTTTAGCAAGTAACTTAGCCATTTTCTTCTAATTTTCAAATTTCTACAAAATATACAAAATATATATTTAAATCCTAATCTAATAATTTATTTTGAGCAAATATTAAATAATAAAGGGATATAAAATAACATAGTTTTGGATTGAATAGTGCCACTACAGTGTTCTTAGATAGTCAGAGTGTTATTCATCTCATCAAGAATGACGCCTATCACTACAAGACCAAGCATATCAGCATCAAGTACAATTATATCAGAGATACTATAGCTGTAGGAGACGTTACTATAAATAAGGTACATATAGCCGATAATCCTGTAGACATGCTCATAAAGCCACTTCCTATTGCTAAGTTCCAGCATTGTCTGGACTTAGTTGGTATTCAGCACCTTTGATCCACCCTTTCGGGATCTGACCTTTGGAGCTCCTTACATGATGTGGTTGTCCCAGAGTTGGTGAAAATTGATCCAAGGTGGAGATTGTTGGACTTTTGGCCCAGTTCACACTCCACGGCCCGTGGTGGACGGTGATTGTTTAGTTGTGGTGGTTAGAGTTTCTAGTGGGTTTCTAGCTCATCTTACCCCTTTATAAAGGGCACACCTCCTACCTTATCAGCACGCCAACATAAATACCATTCGAGTATTCAGTTCCACTTTCCTGGATTTGTGAGAAAGCGTTATAGAAAGTTTTGTAATCTCCAATCGATCTTTCTATTAGAACGTATCGTCATAAGATCAATCCTGTACTCCTCTTCTCTAAAGTGAATTTGTGACTCAGCATCGTCCATGGTTTTTCCCACATTGGGCTTTCCACGTAAATTTCGGTGTTGATTTGTTAGTACTCGTTGATATTATCTTTGTAATTTATTTGTTTCATTCATTTAATTTTTAACCGATCCTAACAGATTTAAATCTTGTGCTTCGTACACATACATAATGTGGAAATTGGGATGTACATGCATTGATTATAATTGGCGCAGACAATATACATAAGGCACCTTGATTTCTTATTCGGTGTGCCTTTGTTTGGTAGTTAACAAACCTCAATTATTAAGCATTTATATATACTGGCGTTGTCATATCATGCATTCGACCAATTATGCAAACCGGAAAAACAATTATCATGTGTTAGATAATTAATAAATTGACCTACTTGAATTAGGTCTACCAAGAAATACTGTCTACCTATTGCTGTTGTTAATTAACTTAGTTACTAAAGTCATCATCTATAACATTGTTTTGGCTTATACATATGTTTAATTTGTCGTTAGGAATATATATTTAATTTTTACATGATGTTTATCTACTCTTCCTTCAAGTTTTTGTTTAATGAGAATTAAAATTTATGTAACATAAAAAAAAACCCCTTATACTATAGCTGGTTTATGTTAATCACTTGAATAATTTATCCAATCTTCCTTGCAATATCAATTGATAATTTATACTCCAACATGTAGATAATCATATATAAATTTTTATATATAATAATTAAATAATGTAAATAACATTCAAAGCTTTATCAATTATAAAATAAAAAGTGTTCTATAATCTCTTTCGTATGAAGACTCTTCTCAATGATTCAAGTCAATGACAATTCACATAATTTTCAATAAGCTTTAGACACTTTCGTCTTTCATACCAATCACAAATATCAATACTTTTGAAAAACTGGTTTCTTAAAAAATTAATTTTTGAGGGAAATATCCATTTAACAAAACTATTAAGTCGCTAAATTTCTTGTATGTCTTTGGCTCTACCAAACATATGCTAACTCTACAAATAATTTTTTTTTTTCCAATAAGCCAAAAATCATTAAAAAGAGTTACTTGTCAAACACAGCCACAAAAAGTTATATAAAAATATTATATAATTGTTTCAATTCATTAACCTTAGGAATACAAATGTTAATATATGTATGTTACTACTACTCTCTTCCAACATAACATTAGGACTCATCGAGGACTCGTATTTTGGAACTCATGCATAGAATTTTGAATATACAACGTAGTCTATCACAAGCGCACAAGGCCACCAGTGTACAACCATCATCTTTCATATATAAACTAACTAATTGAATTGAATTGAATTGAAATTTTACTATGACGTGAAATATTATGTCCAACTAGCTAGCTACCAAGATGCGCACGTTCACAACGGATGAGAAATAAACGAAACGTTGACGACGAACATTCCTACGAATCAACTCACCTCTTCCACTTTGCCTTCTATTTAAAAAGCATCACAACCTCCATGATTAAGCCACGTTCTCATTTCCCAAGAACTAAACCCCGTTCGATTCATCCCTTATTCAAGCTCTACTAATTATGGCAGTCAAAGACTGCGGCCACCACAAAGACAAGAAAAAGGAGCTCATCAAGAAAATACTCATCGGCATTGCGATCATCCTTGCCATCCTTGTCCTTCTAATCCTCATTTTATGGGCCATTTTCCGACCCAAAAGCCCTCGGTTCATCCTCCAAGATGCCACGGTCTACACGTTCAACCTAACTGGCCCGGCTGAGCTTACGTCCATCATCCAGGCCACTGTCCAGGCAAAAAACCCCAACGACAGGGTCGGGGTCTACTACAGCCATATGATAACTTATGCTACTTATTGTGATCAGCAGATCACGCTTCCCACGGGAATCCCGCCTACTTATATGGACTCTAATGGGATGGACATCTGGTCTCCGTTTCTCAGAGGAGACTCGGTGCCCATTGCTCCCTACATCGGGGCCCAACTCAATCAAGACCGTTCGATTGGGGTTATCCGAATTGTCGTCAAGCTGGATGGACAGGTCAGATGGAAGGTTGGCAGCTTGATTACTGGATTGTACGGAATACGGGTCAGCTGTCCGGCAGTTATTCCGTTTGGAGGTAACGACGCTAATAACGGCGTTTTGGTGGCGAACAACGCCGTTAAGTACTCGCTTGTACAGGGTTGTAGCGTCAGTGTTTGAGGACAAGAATTAATGTGGTTGGTTCGCGGCGTCGTTCTGTTCGTCTCTTTAAGGGCACCTTTAAAATTTTGTAAATTCTCATGCACGGAATTCATATAACTAGCTAAGGGGGGGGGGGGGGGAAGAAAACAAGAATTGCATGGAGAAAGGGTGGACGGATACTGAATACATACGATGGGTCATTTATTTTTCAACTTGTACATTGCAAATTAATTTTGCGATAGTTGCCGGAAAAATTAAAGGTCAAATTTGTGTAATTTTTGTTCTTATTATACCAAGGACACGAATGGAGGAACCTTTTTCCCTGAGCACTGAGGAGAAGGGGGCGACATGTTGCTTTCTACACAGGTCTTTGTCTTGTTGTAGATATTAAAATTGGGAAATAAAAGAAAATGATTAGTTTGCTTCTTATTTTTTCCCCTTTTTTAATATATTAGATGCTATATTCTTATATTTTTCACTATTTTATAGTGTTGATTATAAAATGGGTGAAAAAGGGATTGGCTTATTTTTACATAGAAGTTCTCTTAGAACGTTATTTTGGAAGCTAGGTATAAATTAAATTATCTTTTGCCACAAGGTTATAGGCTTATAGCTGACTTTGGGTCATATGATATGAGTAATGAGTGATAAGTCTTACTAATTATGGATTTAATTTGCTTGACTTAATTTGTCTATCCTCAATCAAAATGTCAAAAGTGGAATAAAAATTGTTGAAAAACTGCAGTCAATTTTATTTAGTTGTCGTATATAGGTATAATAATCATGTAATCAATCTCTCTATATGTAGAGACATATCTGAAAAGATAAAATTGTTCACATCTAGATCATTTCAAAATTTGCGAAAATGGAATTCAAACTCAAAGATGTTGTTATGTATAAATGTGGTACTGTACGGATTGTATAAATCAATCGAATTTGTTAAAAACCACATTTGGTCGACAAACATGTCCAATGCAAACATGCACAAACAAATTTGATTTAGTCTAGTAAATCATGTTAGCTGTATATATCAAACATTAAGACAACCCTATCGAATTCAATCTGACATGCAATTTTCGCCAAGATGGAGCGAGCAAACTAGAGCCAACCTTTTTGACATAGCTAGCACCCATGATCTTCTTTTTGTTTCTTAATCCAACAACTTGATTCACTGTTAGAAATGAAATTTCAATCCTTATGTCATATTGAAACGTCAAAATCAATTGTTTGCTGCCCTACAGGCTGATTAATTATTAACGCCTATTAGTTATGAGTACATTGGATGAGTATGCAGTAGGTTTAAATAGATTGAAGCAAGTTTGAGTTGATTGGAATAGGTTTGATAAGCAAAAAGCAGGTTTGGATAGAGTTGAGCTTGTTGGAGCAGGTTTGACTGATATTTAGCAGATTGGAGCAATTTGGAAGCAGGTTTGTAAGAGGGTTGGAGCATATTGGACTAGGTTTAAATAGGTTGGAGCATATTAAAACAGATTTAACTAGCAGTTAACATATTTGAATGGATTAAAACATATTGGAATAAATTAGAGCAAATAGCAAATTTAACATCTTCATAAAGAGCATGTCCTTAATGCTAAATGAATTGTTGTCAATGTCCTTTCCTGGTGCTTTAGGAACTACTAGGAAGGGCCCCGGAAACTGAGGGAAGACTTACGTGGATAATAAACTTCAGGGAAGTAGCTGATGACGGAACATAATGCCGAAAGTTTGGTGGACAAGACAACATTTCATTCGTCCAATTAAAAGTGCAGGCAAAAGCCTTCACCAACCGTTCAACATTTCTTTTCTTTTTCTTTTTTTTTTTTCGGGGGGTGGGGGTTGGGGGAGGCTAATCATTTGTACGTAGCATTATGCCAAATTCAATTTGCCCATGTTTTACAGTGTGAAATATGTGCTGAGGGGGTGAAATTTCTTCAGTAATCAGATTACACAAGTTATTGAACGGCTGGGAAATGATACAAGCCTATAAGAGTATAAAGCACTAATTTTGGTTTCTTTAAAAAATTACCTTGTTGGCAAAAAGTCTTGAAAAGCATATATACAACTACTAGCCCCCCCAAAAAAAAACAAATCCAGCCATTTGATGACACTAGGATTTTTCCATTACACATGGTTAATAAGCATCACATTTTTAGGTGGTTATCAATTATTTCTTAAAAGCACGTTCAAGTACTAGATTTTTTCCTTGAAAATGAAAACATGCAATTGTAACTTTCGTGGACTATAATTGTAGATAGATTTTTGAATGACTTTTTGACCAAAAATGACAATTTGAAGCATTTTTAGTTATTTGATCAAGTCAAATAACTTTAAACATATTTGCTAAAGTATCTTTTTGCAACAATTGTTTGCCCAAAAAAATCATTTTTCAAAAAGCTTATTTTAATTTATTTTTGAGATGTTGCTAAGATTTGTCAAAAATTATATAAATTGATATTGAGCCAAATTAAATAGAGCTCTTTGCCCAAAGAGGTCATACAAATTTTCTTGTTGGGAATACTATGATGATGTGTTTCTTTCTGCAAAAGATTTGCAGCTCAAGCCCTTTTTGAACCAGCGCACAAATGAACGAATTATATTAATTTTATATTTTGAATAAAAGGGAATCATAGTACTTTTTCCATTTTTTTAGTTTTGAATTTTCATAGTTTATAAAATTTCATGAATTTGTTACATTAATTAATTTTACATAATAGATATTTTAGAGGCAACATAAAGTTTCGTTTGATTAGACTAGATGATTACACGAACGATAAATGGATGTTATGCGAATAACAATAGAGGTAAACGTACCAAAGTATTTTAGCTGTAAAACAAATGTCAATTCATATCAAGAAAGATTATTAAATGACAAGTAAGTTGCAATCATGTACAAATAAATTACAAAAATAAATTTAAAAAACCTGGCCGCCACTCCTCCTCTGTGTTAGAGGGACTGCCATAGGCATTCTTGTGGATGTTAAGCCCCAATTAGGGATTTCTATACCTAATTGTCAGTTTCATCTTACTTTTCTACAAATCAAAGTCCCTCTCTTTATCCGCAAGAGCTTAACCTTTTGATGGGTGTTTCAGTCGCTCTTCATATGATCGAGACTTACTATTAATCAGTGTGTTTTCGGGCATTAGATGAAGATAAACTTTCAAATTACTATAACACAAATTCTGAGATCTTTCGTCAACAGTAAAAAATTAGAATCGTTGAAGATTATTCATAAGAAGATTGCCAAGGTTTTGTAGCCGAATATCAGAAGGATTTGTCTTTGTTAGTTGAAAGTAGAACATTGTCTCTATGTTCCTGTCTACAATTATTCAAGTACCATTATAAATGGGAGTGCCATCTCGCGTTTTATTAATGAAAATGCTATCTTTCACACTAAAAAAATGGAAGCCAAAATAAGTCAATGGAAATATAGAAGAATTTTACCCAACAATAGTTTTCTAACTGTAACAAACACTTTCTCCAAAATAGTTAATGTAATTAGCTTATACAAATAGGCAATGTAATGTATAAGCAATATAAACAACTAATGGATAATAGCTAGTGTTGATAACCAATAGCCAATTATTAATAGCTAAAGCTAATGCAAATTCTATCAAACATATATATATATATATATATATATATATATATATATATATATATATATATATATATATATATGTATATATATATATATCTCCGAAATAGTTAATGCAATTAGCTTATACAAATAGGCAATATAAACAATTAATGGATAATGGC
The DNA here is from genome assembly GCA_029747015.1 of Carnegiea gigantea. Taxonomy (NCBI): domain Eukaryota; kingdom Viridiplantae; phylum Streptophyta; class Magnoliopsida; order Caryophyllales; family Cactaceae; genus Carnegiea; species Carnegiea gigantea. The sequence goes on from JAKOGI010000452.1 coordinate 118,198, forward strand.
TAGTGTAAATAACCAATAGCCAATTATTAATAGCTAAAGCCAATACAAACTCTATCAAACATATATATATATATATATAGATATATATATATATATAATATATATATATATATATATATATATATATATATATATATATATATATAGATATATATGTATATAGATATATATATATATATAGATATATATAATATATAATATATATATATATATATATATATATATATATATATATATATATATATATATATATATATAATATATATATATATATATATATTATATATATATATATATATATATATATATATAAGACGAAGAAGGAATTAATAACCAAGAATTAATGGAGGCTTTGATTAAAAAGACAATTAGTAGTTGCTTTGAAAACATCTCCTTCATTGTTGTTCAAGTGTAGCTATTCACATATTTTACTTTTGTGTTCAAAATTGATGGTATCTAGTATGATCCAAAACCCATATCTTTAAGTCAGACCAAATCCTTCTTAGTGGTTGCTGTGTATGCGTTAAAATATGCAGAAGGATGTAACCATATTGGAATGTGAATTTATTCAACGATGTTTCTAGAAGAAACTATGAATTGAACTAATTGATACCCATTGTTAGTTAACTCTAACTTTTCAGGGTAAAAGGTGTAACCCGCTAGAGCCCCTATTTTAGGAAGACCTAATGGACTAACAGACACAAAAAAATAAGGACATAGTTTCCAAGACTCAAGGCCCAATTCACTACATGGGAAATGAAGCTCCCCTCCCTAGGATTAAACTTGAGTGGGAGGGTAGAGGCAGCAGCCATCCCAAACCTGTTTAAGCTGTCTCAACTAGTCAACTCTAACTTATTTACAAGCCCAACTTAATTTCAGCCAATCAAATCCGAATTAGATTGTGTGAGAGTCATGTGACGTGGTTCAATTTGTCAAAGCACACTTTACAATCCAGCTCCCCCTCTCAAGCTCCTTTTGTTTAGCATTAATAGTCACACTAGTTTGTACACCTGGTTATGGGCGGGGATTTATTTAGGAAAATGCTATTATTTGAGGTCAAAGTTTTAAAAATAAAAAAAAATTATTAATGGTTGGATTCTCAATAATAATATATATTTTTAAAAAATAAATAAATACAATTGATATATTATATCCATTATTATCACATAAATTCAAAAGCATATTTATTGGGTAAGTTGCACTTGGCTCCCCTTAGGTTTTGCACATTAATTTTTTCAAACTTGTGTTTTTCTAGTTGAAATTAAGCACTCCTGACCGTTCATGATGATTTATTATAACATCCAACTCTGACTAGGTCATGATGTGGCATGTGTAGCTTAGTGGAAAGGACCTAAAGTACGTAACATGCCCTCAACCTAGCTGCCTTTAAATAGTGGAGTATCCTAAAAGATTTCCAAAAATTAATAAAAATCTTTTGAGTTATGTTCTGTTTGTTATTCTAATCTCTCATCTTCTTACCCATAAGCTTGTCTTCCCTCTACCATAGATGAGAAGGTAAGACCAACTTAATTTTTTTTAAAAAAGCTATCAAAAAGAAAAAGTTTGAAGTGTTTATCTGCCAAGGTTGGTGATTAATATCAATTTGTCTTGCTTTTCGTGGGCTATGGATAGTTCCTCAAACTTTGGGTCCCTAAGCAAAAATTTTTTGCCCAAAATATAGGCAACTAACTAAATTCGAATATCATGTTCCTAGATCAGACAAGAATTTTTTAAGGCCATATATTTCATGTCTAAAGTGTGGAGGCTTCATTTGCTGGGCACAAGAAGAAGGTAGAGGAGAAAGTAAAAGAGTTCTTCAATCAGGTAGTAGCACATATAGAGGAAGGTAGAGGATAGGAGGAGGATCCCCAGCTGAATTTCCTATTAATGTGAATGAGGTAGCTGAGCTAAAAGAAGAAATGTCCTCCATAATGAGTGAAGTGGCAAAGATGAGACATGAAATGAGGAGCTTGTTGATGAAGACTTATGATGCCTTAAAGGTTATTATGTGATGGAAATCCCTCCATACCCCTTGATTTAAAAGAAACAAATCAATTAGGCAATTTCATTTTGGTGTTTAAAGGATAAATAAATCATCCTTATTTTGTTTAAGACCTAAAACAGGAGGTCATAGTTTGCTTCTAGCAGCGAACCCGACTTTTGAGAGGTTAATTACGTAAACCCCTTTAAGGTTTAAGTCCAATATTTTGTACTGGGATTGAAGTTCAGGAAGTCAGCTTTACACCAAAACACGTTTCATCCCATTTGGACTTCATTTACCCTCTCAAATTAGCCAATAAACCCAAGATATACAAACTGCCAGTTCGACCAGAATATACCCAGTCTTGGTTATGCGATTTGATAAGCTTAATGGTGGTTTAAGTCTTGACTTTTTACCTTTTTGGAATCCCTAGGATGTCTAAGCATTGAATTCTAATCATACCTAGAGGAAGTAAAGAGATCAAGTCATTTTGTCAAACCTGCCAGTTTCGGTCCAAAACTGCGCGGTTAAATACTTTAGTAGAATTAACCTACTTAAACATGGTTTTACCTTGATTTCTTTGTTGGGGGGGTTTCTACACACCCTAAGGTTTCCCCCCATGGCCTGAAAACACAATCATACTCATTTTTGCTAAGCTTAAATCAAGTTAGAAAACCGGCCAGAATCTGCTTGTGAACCTGGTTTGACAGCAGCAGCTTGTTTTCATTCTCCAAAGGGTTTCCACTCTTCCAATGCTGAGTGGCACACTTTCCTAGGCTTGGCACACGTCCCTAAACCGTCTCAAGATAGGATGCTGCCTGGAAATGTTCAACCAATGAAGAAGAAGCTGCCACCTTTTGGTCTCTTACACGTGATTGGCTAGCCGCAAAGGGAGAAGTACTTTACGGCTATCCAATGGGAATTCAGCTAGCTATTCAGCATGTTTAAGCTTAAGTATGAGTGGATTAATGTATAATAAGCATTAGTATTACTTTATTTTATGCTTTGGATATATTTAGATTAGTTTAAGCAAGCTTTGTACTTAGATTAAGCTTAACTGGTTTGTATTAGCTCTTAATACTTTTGCTCCCTAGTAAGGAAAGGTAGAGGTGTGTGCTAGTGTACGTGCTTGCTAGCTTAGGTCTTTATAAAGCATCACACGGCCCCCCCTTTGTATAACCATATCAGATTTGAATCAAAAACCCAAGTTGAGAGCATTTGTGCTTTCGTGCTTTCGCACACTTAAATACTAAACTTGCTTATCCTTAATTAGGCCGGTTAGGGTGGTGTTCAAGTGAAGTCTTAGACTTGTTTAAGTGGTGTTTCTGTATCTTAATCAAGTTTAGTGGCCCTAAATTCAAACTTAGTGGTGTTTCTGTATCTAAGTGAGCGTTTAGAACTATCCATCTACCTTGTTTATCTCACGGGTTCCTTGTTAACTTTGCTGAATTTCAGTTCACAAACCGTGTACTTTGCATTTAGGTTTGAGTTTACAATCAATCCCTTGAAGATACATCAAGTTCCTTTTCCTTTTCCCATTTAGAATCCCTTAATTCTAAATCCCATCCCTACCTCACGTTGTTGTTGCCTCACAAACAGCCCCTAACGTGCCACTTTCCTTGGTTTTTTTTCCTTGATTGTATTCTCCCTTGGTTTTAGGCTTTCATTCTTAATTTGAGTTCTAGCTTAGACCCTCGGCAGTTGCATCATTATGTTATGTTGTTGTGTTTATAGATCTTCTCTTGTATGTCTCATAATGGTGGATGTGTTTAAATGATGATGACAGTGTTGTAGCTTGGAAGAAAATCATTATTACAATGAGGAATTTTATAGCTTGAGTAATGTTGGTTTATGCTGCTAAGAAATGCTAGCTTGGAGTTATGTGTATGTAAGTGAAGATGCTAATTAAATGTTTGGAAGCAATATATGCAATGAAAATTGGTTTGCATTAGGAGAATTATATGTATTTGAACTATTATTGAAACACAAGCAATAAATATATTTGAGCCAGTCAGGTGCATACAAATATCACTTTTCAACAATTGTAAGATAAACTTGATTACAATCCCATATAAAAGCCTATTACTTAACTAGTTTGCTCCCAAACTGTGCAAAAAAAGGTGGCAATGTATGGTGGCCCCAAAGTGTGTCAAAAAAGGTGGCCTAATATGCTGTCCAAGAACTACGCAAAACGAAACAGCATATGCAAAACTTTACAGGTGGGATAATTGTCCAAAAGGGCGGAGGAGGAGTGTCCAAAAAAGGGGGTAACTGTCTAGGGGGGAAGAGGCTTTACATTCTAGGCTTTCCTCAACTTCCTTAACCTCAATTTTGTTTCAAACAGAGTAGCTCTTAATTCATCCAAAGTCATGGATGATAGGTCCTGTTAAGCAGATGCATTGTGAGGCCTTTTCTTTGTAGTTGGCTTCTTAGAACTTAAAGTGGTAGTCCTTAACAATGGGGTGGATGAAGTGTCCAAATTGCCTTGGTTTGTTGTTGTTGCTTGGTTGAGTGGATGCAACATAAGTGCAACAAATTCAAATCAGTTAATTTGTAAGTTAGTGAGCATCAAAAAACAAAAATAAATTCTCTCAGTGAGATTAGGATCATCACCTTCCTAGGGCTTCTCCTAGGCAGTTGAGACGAAGCAGCATTCATGGAGGTACAACCACCCTAGGTTCAGCCATGTTAGATAATTAAAAATCAGTGACATTCTTAGCATACATGCATAAATATATACCTAACAAATATACAAACAACTTGGGTAGGGCCTATCAACTTCCTTTGGCTTTTCTTATGTATTTGGATTACATATAGAGTAGTAAAAATAGAGGCAACCTAAGTTGTATCTATTAGTTGTACTTTCCTGGGCCTCCCATCAGGTTTTCCAGTTGGTGGTTGCTTCTTGCTCTAGTATGGTTCTTTACCAGCCAATGTGCAGCTTGCTTTGTTGTGGCCTAACTGCCTGCAATGTGAACTCCCCCCTCTTGTCTTCTTCTTTGGGCCTTCATCTTCATCCTTCTATTCTTTTTAGTAGGGCCTTTTTTTGGTTAATAGGGGATAAGGCAAGAAGAGGCATGTTCTTCAAAGAAAGCCATAAACATGCATCTTTAATAGAGTACATGGTCCTACCATAAGTAGCCTTGTACTTCTCAATTGTATAACACTCATGTACCCACTCCTCTAGGTTAGCCTTCATATAAGATAAGCATTCACTGCATGCTTACAAGGAATGCCAGTAATTGCAATCACAATTCCTTGTATTCAAGTCAGCCACAAATTAAGTCCAGCCCATCATGCACTTTCCACATATTATCCCTATAGAATCTAAATATAAACCTCTATGCCTCACTCTCAAACTTAAACAGTTTTTCTTTCACTAAGGGGACAATCCTACCAGTCTAGCCCCCAAGTTCAACCTTCCTCTTAATGAATCAATCAGTTAATATATCTCTCTATTCTTCTCATATATATTAAACACGGGCAAGTCCCTGCACTCATCTAAGACATTGTTGAAAGATTGAACAAATTTTGTAGAGTTATCTACTACCTTTATAGTAGTTTCAAAGGTATGCCTGCACCAATGTGCAATTGGCTCTTCCATTGCGAGGTGTAAGCTGCAGGTGATTCCTTGTACAAAGATTCAATGACTTTCTCATATTTGACTAATGAGTATGCCTTTGCAGCTCTGGACAGAAGCAAGCTTTGCTTAGATTCTAAGTGAAGCTTCTTGAAGTTTCTCATACAGTACACCAAGCAAAATCTCCTTGTAGCTGCAGGGAAAATGTCTTTTAAAGCAGTTATGACTCCTTACCAATTTTGAAGACAAAATACATAAGACCAAAATAGAAGAAACAATTACACTTAAGTAAGCCCCAAAAAAAAGGCACAAGATGAAAGTGCATTGTTCAAATCCAAAGCAGATAACAATGAGTTACCATGCATCTGTCTGCTATGAATGTATATTGTCCACTTGAATCATCTCTTATAATGCCCCTTAAGCAGTTGAAGAAATATGACCAATTCTCTTTGTTCTCAACATCAATAGCTAGTGGCAAGCAGTGGTTCTCAGCTTCTATTCCCATTGCAGTCAATAGAGTTCTCTTGTACAAACCCTTTAGGTGATTTCCATGACTCCCATCTACACCTTAAACTTTGTAGACCCACCTAAGAACCTCTCCTTCCAAGAATTAAAAAACACAAACATCCTTGAGAAAATAGACCTTGCACCTTCTTAACTGGATCATGCCATTTAATGTAACATAAGCTTCTTGGGTTTGAACTTTTCATCATCTCACTGTATCTTGCAAGCAAACTAAAACCCTCATATTTTCCTTTGATTAACCTAAGAATCTTCACTTTTGCTCTCCAAATAGTGTTACGTTTCTTGTGTAGATTGAGCTTTTTCATCAAGATTTTGCTCATACTTACAAGTGAGATGTTTGGCTCTACCTTAGCATCATCAAACAACTTCCTAGCAATTTAAGAGCAAGTAGCAGCTGGGTTATCTAATGGTCTCTTATAAGAGTTGTTATCTTTTATGGTTTTCACTTGGTAAGTTGCGCCATCAGGCATGAGAGAGGGATGTATTCTCCAGCTACATTTCTTGCCCTTAGACTTCTAAATGTATCTACTCAATTCATTCTATAAATATCTCATGTAAATACCCTCCTAGACCATGTAATCTATAATTACATTAGAAATGCAGCTTTATCAATGACATGTCCCACTACCTTAATGTTATCTAACCACCATCTTCTAGTTTCCATAATCTGCCATCATACACTCTCTCCCATTTATAATCGTCACTAAAATTAGATTTAAAGATTTGGTCCTCATGAATCAGAGACCCATCAGACTCAGTGCTCTTTAACCCATTCAACCCGGTTTTCTCACCTTCAAACTCTTCATCATCCTCGTCATCACTTTCTCCATCCTCTTCATTAAGCATAACATCCTTCCCATGTGGTTTTGCTCTTACTTGAGCTTTATAAAGTCTGCCTTAGAGGGGATGGAGTAGGTAACTGGAAGTAGGGGTGTTTAGGAGTACTTAAGCTTCAATGCTTGAGAGAATATTTAGGACAATTGTCACAGTTGACTACAATTGACTCTCATGAATTTCTGCCACAATTTGGTCCCAAAAATCATTAGCATGATCATAACTCGACTTTGTTGACCTTCTTGTGATGGCCTTGGATGACTACAAGTCAATAGATGCTCAATAGCATTACCATCACTATTCATGCTCCCTAAACTACCATCTAGTTGAAGAAATAATTTGTCAGTCACTGTGGGGCTCTTCCTCTTTATAATTAGAAAGTTAATCCCCTTCCTTCTCTTCCACTTATAAAACATTTTCATTTGATCATTATCATTATTCATAGGCCACTTAAGACTTGGCTTGTTTGGGGGGTGTGATCTTAAGGAAACAAATGAGGCCTCCTTTCAACTGGGGCTCACCAAGTCCATGATGCTATATTCATCCCTATCCCTATCAAGTGAAACTGACCATCCTCTATACCTTAACACGACAACAAATTTTGTTGCCCCCACCATATCTACATCAACCAAGCCAATTCAACACAAAACACATGGAGTTAAAAACCCTACTCAAATAACCAAACATTCACAATTAAATTTCAGAAGATTACAGGCAAAAAAAGTCAAATCACATTATCAACCCTTACAATCAGATAGTAAACCCTACCCCTCCATATATAACCTATACCCTCTGTCTATTTATTTTTCTTTTTTGCTTTAATTCACTCAATAAAAGATAATTCAAACCCTCATGCAATAAAAGATAATTTAACTCTTTAGTTTTACAAGACTCAAAAATAAAAATAAAACCCTCGATTTTTTCTTTGTAGTCACATAATCAACCCTTACATAAGTAAAACACAGATCAACCATCAATAGGACATGCATTTTTTTATGTAGATAACTCAGAACAAATCAATAGAACCAGTGAAACAAGCTAAAATGTTACCCCTTTTGGAGTCAACTTTAGGCTCTTACAACTTTATAGCCAAAAACCTCTTTGTCTTTAGCTCTAAATCACATCCGAAGCTCACATGATTTTGTCAAATCCTCACCTAAATCATCCTACTCACACGATTCACAAACTAAGAAGATTTAAGATTTTCTCTCGTTTCCTCCACAGATCTTCAACGCCTCCTGTTTTCAGTTTTTCAAACTCAGAGTACCACTAGAGAGAGAGAGAGAGAGAGAGAGAGAGAGAGAGAGAGAGAGAGAGAGAGAGAGAGACTGGCTTCAGTTTTTTGAGCAATGAAGTTCAAATTTACTGAAGCCATCATACCATTGACACCGTAAACAAAAGAAAAAGTGGGTCCCTTGGCAGAGCTTTAAATACGGGTAAATCGGTCAACCAACTGCCCTTTTTTTATTTCACCAGAAAAACCTTTAAATTTTCACTAACTGAAAATCCAGGGGGGCTTAATTTCAACTAGAAAAATACAAGGTTGAAAAAATTAATGTGCAAAACTTGAGGGGGGCCAAGCGCAAATCACCTTATATTTATTTGTAATATTTTGTTAGCAAATAACTTAGATGAATTGAATAGTTTTAGTAGTTTTATATGATATTTTATTAGAAATGTTTATAGATGTGTAATAATTGGAAATTTCATTTAGAATTATATGAAAACTTGCTTTTGTCTTCCACAATGTACATCATAACAATCTAAAATTAAAGAGTGAACCTATCATGATAGTTTTACGATTCAATAGACTTGCTTTTTAACTAATATAGAATAAATGCTCTGTCTTCTACAAATATGATTATGGATTGTAAACTTTTATCTCTTCAGATAAGATAAAACACCCTGAACAAAATGTAGTCATCTATTATAAGCCTTACGAATATAAAACGAAGATTGTTAGGAAGAACTCTGAAGGCCCAAAAGATACTATTAGATCACCCTAAAGGGGTTGAATACGACGATAACTTCAAAATCAAACTCTATAAAAACTCAACATACTTTGACCATGTACTGCCAATGTCAAAGAAGACAACTTTGAAGGTTGGTCACCAATGCCAGTAATAAACAAAACTAACGTATAGAAATAAAATGGGACAAAACACAGGATATGTTTACCATGTTCACCCTTCCGAACAGGGCTAGTCATTACCTAAGGCACTTCTTTTATTGGGAATTAATTACCTCCACTTCTTGCTTACTTAAGAAGTACACACCCATGACCTTGGCTTTACACACTGTCTAACATTCTAAACTTGCTCAACTAAGGCAACTTAACTAGCACACTCAGTGAGTATTGACCTCTCAATACATAGCTACATAAGTAAGCTCCCAAACTTACTTGTTACAAATCTCCTTTATAAATAATCAAATGAATAGTAAGTATAGAATAGATATTAAGGATGATTGCACTTAAGCTCTTTTCATGATGTAATTCCTTCTTATGTCTTCCGATTTGCTTCAGCTCCTCCTTTTATAGATTTAAACCCTTCCTGATTGTTAGAGCAACACTTGCCAAGTCTTCAAGGTATTTTTTCTATAATCCAATGTCGCTAATTCAACCCTTGGTATTTCCAAAACTGGTTCTTGATTGATGAATAAAATAGATCTTCATTGCTGAGAGAAGAGCTTAATTTGATCTCCAAAGGTCTCACTAAAATCAACCAAAATAATTAATAAATAAACTCAATATTGATTTAATACAACTTTCCTCAACTCGATCAAATAAATCTTTACATGATCTTGAATTAAAAGGAAGGAAATATTGTATTTACAAAAATATAATCCACTGAAATGTGAACAAAAGATTCTTTCTAAGGTAATATATCTCAAGAATAAAATAAGATACTTATATATATATATATATATATATATATATATATATATATATATATATATATATATATATATATATATATATATATATATATATATCTTCTTTTTCAAACATGATTTTACTCACACCAAAGTCCAAGATTTTGACTTTGACATTAGATTCCTACAGAGGAATGATGGACTAGTATAATATAATTCAATATGAGCAAATTGAGCTTTTGTCTTTAACTCAAAACATTGAATGTTGTTCAGTTGTAACATTAAAGTAGTCAATGCCTTGCCACTGACATGGAGGGAGTCTTCAATCTCCCTCGCTAGTTTTAATTCCATTATTTCTCATAGCTGTTCAACTTCCAGGCCATTTCCCTGTATAAAGGCATGTTTTCAGCTTCATTCCACAGCCCATCCATTCCATTTTCCTCCATATCCATCCCACTATCAAGTTATGATTTAGATTAGATTAGAGAGAGTTGAAAGCAAGTTAAAGGTGAAGATTGCAAGGATTCCAGATCGGGTTTGCAGTGATGATTCAAGCACACATTGGCTGAGCAATTCCTCTCCGTTCTCGTCTCTTTTCTCTTTAGATTTTTATCCTTTCATATTATTATTGATTTTTTAAGTTTTGGATTGTTAATCTTGGAATTGAGTTGAATTACTATGATTGAATCAATTCTTGTTTTGAACTAAAAGTGCTTTGGATTTGTTGGTTTTATTTTATTAAATCTTAGACGTTGAATTGCTAGTAGGAAACTTAATCAATTTCTTGCTTGTTTTAGACATTTGGTGAAGAACTAAAAGGTAAAACTAGATGTTGACAACTAAGATTCGACTTAAGTGAGTGAGATCTTAAGAAAGACTCACCGTTTAAGAAACTCTTAAACTTAATAATTGCATTCTTAATGATCCTAGATTAATCAAAAGCCCTTGAGAAATGGGAGTTGATTAGATTTAAGAATTTTGTTCCACCTTGAAAAGGAGTTCGATAATTCGATAATCGGTTTTGGAATTACCCATCTAAAGAAAAAAAGTGCTTGAGTAATTCTTAAGTTGGAAAATTGCTTGGTTTGATTAAATTTCTTGAGTGATTATCCATTAGATTAGATAAATAGCATAGTTAAATTTCATTCTCAAATTTAGATTCACTTAGCCTATCTTGAGAGATTATAACCCAGTACATCAACCTCGTCTTTGTAGAAGTCGAACTTGATTTGCTACAATGCCACTGTGTGTTTGCGGCCCTATCAAGTTTTTAGCGCCGTTGCCGGGGACTAGTGTTGGATGTTGAGTTTTTCTCAATAGGTTTGACTAAGCATTTTATTTTTCTTTGAAAGAAAAACTAAAAAATTGAAAATTAAAAAAGAAAAAAATTAAGGGGAAAAAAAAACAAAACTGGCAATTTTTCATTTCTCCCAATCTGAGCATGAATTATTTTAGAGGTATTTTAAGCATTTGCACTTTTCTTGCTCAATGTGGTTATTGCATGGGCCAATGGGTAATTTTGGGCATTGTTGATGAGGGTGTGAATAGTAAAACTTGTACTCTTTTAAAGAGTGGGGTTTTCTTGCTAAAAGTGTTGATGAGGCATTGTATTTCCTTCAGGGGATTGCTTGGGATTCATTCAGATTTGAGAAGGCTAGTTGTGTTTATCGATATTCATTCTTTGGTCCTTTTGCATTCTACTCTATATCTTATTATGCCCTTTTTTAGTGTGATTTGCGTAATTCTTCTGACCATGATATTAATTCGTGTCGTTATTATGCATGCTATGCTCAACGTAACCTTGCATCACCTATGGGCAATATTGATGTTGTCCTGGCCTTACATGATTCATCCTTTCCTTTAGCTCAATGCATAGGGCTCGAGGCGGGTGAGCCTTTTGGGTTTGTTGTTAGGTTTGATGTTGCCAATGGCTGCTTTAAGTGGGAAGATATTTTAGATAAGGTGCATGACTTAGATAAAACTCCTTTGGAGGGGTTATGTGATGTGTTTATGAATAAGGAGTCTCCTATCCTTGGTTTGGATAATATTGTTCTCCCTAATCCTCTTGATCACTCCCATATTTCACCTATTTGTTCATCACCCTCTCCTTCCCCTGAGTATCACATTGCCAAGCCCATTGAAAATAATATGATTTTTTATGCTATTAATTATTTATGCCATGAGGATAACATCTTCAATATGCTTGGTGGGAATGTTGATAATTTTATGTTCCTACGTTACTTTAGTGGGTATAATGCCTCCCTTGACCCACATTGCATTTACTAGTGGATGCACCTGAAAAAATCATGTGGAATACTTTCTTTAATTTCTCTTTTGATTTTTTTATTATATTTGGTTTGACGAAGCGAGCGCTAATTTTCTTTGTTATGTTCATCTTCATGCTCTCTTATAGCCAAGCTTGTCAGTCCCATGCTGTGGCGTTCGATAAGCTTTTACATGTGTTAACGGAGTCTGATGTGGTGAACAAAGTCTTGAAGATGCGATAGAGGGGCGGATGCTCGATATGACCTGTTTGCGAGGAGGCCTTAGCTTAGGTGCATTCAGCACCTAACCTGGTGAGATCATTACGTTTTATTTCCTTTCCCTTCTTTTACTTTGTTTCCTTTGAATAACAATACTTTATCTAAGCATGGGGGAAGGTTAATTCCATGTTCTTAATTTTGGTTATTAGCTCGCATTCTAGTCAAAGCATATAATTTCAAATTTCATTTTGTTTGAATTAGTGTTTTGCATTTAGTTGCATTTAGGTTCGCATAGAAGATTGCATATGGGATGGTACGGATTGGTTTTAGATAACTTCCAATGATGCTTTCATTTAGGCAAACAGCTTTCATAAGCTTGAGTAGCTTTTGATGTGTAATCCCTTTTAGTACTAAAATTTATGAAGGTTTTACGAATATTTGTTGTTTTGACCCTAGTCTTAATTGAGAACTATTTTATTTCTTGGAGTCTTTAGCACTACTGTTGGTACATGAGCTTCATTATGTGAGCTAATTAAGACTTTGGTAGATATCCCATGAGACGTTAAGCCCTATTTGGACTAATCATTGTATTCAGTCTCATGTTGTTTTATGCGTGTGACTCTTTCACGTTGCATCTTTCTAACTTGCCTTCACTCTTGTTCAAAACCACATTAGCATGTGCATAGTTATTGATATGATAGAGGCATTTCTTTCTTTGGTCATTTTAGCCACATATCCAAATAGCCTACTCTTTTGTTACATGTTTCTGCCCTTTGTTAGCCCCTTTGAGCTTGTATCATTTTTTGTTGTGATCACTTCGTATTAGACCTTAGCCAAACACATCTTCCTACCTTTAAGCCAAGTCTATGGAGCACCACTCCATTTTTGTAGTGGGTGTTTTAGGGGTATTTGAGTTTAAAGTAGCTTTGGTATGTTGGTTCGTTGAGGGGTTGATGTTATTAAAAATTTAGTTGTGCATCCCCCTTATTTAGGTTGTGTATATGTGTTAGATTGTGAGTTGACAATTGATGGCCCTATACCTTTCAATAATTAAAATTGTTATTTCATTTTCGAAAACAACAGAAAGAAGGAGAAAAATCACATAGAGAAAAGAAGAAAAAAGAACGAAAAAAATGAATAAGTGATTGTCATTGGATGTGTAAATAACTTGAGTTCCTTTCTTTGTTAACTCATTTTCTACTTGATTCGTGGGGTATGTTCATTGAATTGTTGGAGTTTGGAGAGTTTGTAAATTAATAGTTACTTGATGTTTTGTTGGTTGCTCCCTAGTCACTTGGCTAAATAGCACCACATTGTCCAAATTCATTAGTCCACTCCTTTTCTTTAACCCTTGTAGCCCACATTACAACCCATATAAAGTTCTCTTGATTGTCTTCTGCACATTACATTCCTAGTAGTGGAGAATTTCAAAATCTTGGCAAGCATATGATAGATTGCATCTTTGGAATGAGCATTGAGTGAACCTACGCTATATTTCAAACACACGAGTGGGACTGTTCCATATTTCCCAAGAGTGAGGTTCTACCAGTCCATTTGGCCCTATTCAATTCCATGTGCTTGCATGATATGCTTTGTAATTCTTTTGGGGTGATCAAGTTTGATATCAAGCTTGTGATCTCATACTTTTTCGAAAATGTTGGGGTTGCCATTAATTGCTATTCTTGCTTATGATATGCTATGACTTGCCAACTTTAAGGTGGTTGTTATGTGTTTGAGTGCTAGATGAATCTCCGCTTGTCGGCTTTCTCGAGTGTTTGCTTGAGGACAAGCGACGGTTTAAGCATTTGGGAGTTTGATACGTCCTTAAAATGCACTCTATTTTGAGGTCATTTTATGCCATTTTTAGGGAGAATTATGTGTTTTATGCTATATTATGCACTTCCTTTTCTGTTTTATGCTCTGGTATGGTTCTTTTCTGTGCTTGCAAGTTTTTGGAGCATTTTACCCTAAATTTGACCATAAATGAGTATAACTTGATCCTCCACGGACACCCCCAAGTCACTATACCCATGGAAGGAAGAAAGAATAGAAGAATGTCGAGCCAGTGGCAACGAAGGATGTCCGTGGTAGTGCCCACAGTCCACGATGGACCTCTTTCCCCCGATGTTGTTGGTTTTCTCACGAATGTTCAACTTCCAGGCAGTTTTAATTCCATTATTTCTTGCGGCTATTCTACTTCCAGGCTGTTTTGCTATATAAAGGCTTCTTTTCAACCTACAACCAATCCATTCCATTTTCCTCCATATCCATCCCACCATCTAGTTAGGATTTAGATTAGATTAGAGAGATTTGAGAGAAAGTTGAAGGTGAAGATTACAAGGATTCCAGATCGGGTTTGCAGCGATTGTTCAAGTGCACATCGGATGAGCAATTCCTCGTCCTTCTCTTCTCTTCTCTTTTCTCTTTAGATTTTTATGCTTTTATATTATTATTGATTTTTATGTTAAGCTTTGGATTGCTAATCTTAGAATTGAGTTGAATTTTTGTGAATGAATCAATTCTTGCTTTGATCTAAAAATACTTTGGATTTGTTGGGTTTATTCTATTGAACCTTAGATGCTGATTTGCTCAGACGAACCTTGATCAAGTTCTTGCTTGTTTTGGACATTTGGTGAAGAATTAAAAAAGTAAGATTCGACTTAAGTGGGTGGGATCTTGAGAAAGACTCACCATTTAAGAAAACACTAAATTTGATAATCGCATTCTCAGTAATCTTAGATTAATCAAAAATCCTTGAGAAATGGTAGTTGATTAGAGTTATAAATTTCATTCCACCTTGAAAGAGGGGTTTGATAATTTGACTATTGCTTTTAGAATTACTCATCTAAAGAAAAAAGGTGCTTGATTAATTCTTGAGCTGGAAAATTGTTTGGTTTGCTTAAATTTGTTGATTGATTATCTATTAGATTAGACGAGTAGCATAGTTAAATTTCATTCTCAAATTTGGAGTCGCTTAACCTATCTTAAGGGATTATAACCCCGTAGATCAACTTAGTCCTTGTGGGAGACGACCTTGATTTGCTACAATGCCACCGTTTGCCTGCGGCCCTATCAGCGTCAGAAGAGCCACTCGGACAAGTGGTGGAGGCATTTAGAGTTCGACGCTGGAGACCACGTCTTCCTTAGAGTCTCATTACCAAGAGTGTTCAGGTAAGTTCACTGCTTGGTATGTTGCCCTTATTAGATTATAGACCGAATAAAAGAAGTAGTATAGTTATAACTGCCAGAGGAACTCTCAAGAGTGCACAACGTATTTCATGCATCCCGACTGTGTAAATACCTTCCTAACCCAACTCATGTAATCAATCCAAAGCCTTTGCAGCTCCTGGAAGACTCGACCTATGAGGAGCAACCCATAAAGATCTTAGATCGCATATAGAAGCAGAGTGGTTTTTCGGTGAAGGCCCTTTGGGCTAACCACACCACAAGTTGAGGCCACATAAGACCCGAAACAAGAGATGCAATCTATGTACCCTCTTTTGTTATTAGATTAAGAATGTGCATGTCGATGATGAACTTTTCTTAAGAGGGGTGAGATGTAAAGCCTCAGAATTTTATATGCTTACGCTTGAGTCGTCGTGAAGTTTCAAGGACGACCCTAGTTTAATGACCATGTAGAACCCTAAAAATTCGTATTATATCTAGAAGAAATGAATTAACGTGACTTGACTTTTAAGAATTTATCGATAGTCACTTGAACTTGTAGGTAGTAATTTTAGAATATGGCCTTCATAAAAAGTAGGCTTCTAGTCAAGTGCAAAAATCCATTATCTTTCACCCAATTGAAGGTTTTAATGAAGAAAAGAATTAATTTTTATTTGATGAAATTCTGATTTTGATTATTTTAATTTTCCTCCTTAATTTCAAATTTTAAATTTAAATAAAATAGTATTTTGGGAAAGGGTATTAAAGATTACCCCTTATCTTTTAGTTACATATAATCTCACCTAAAAATCTCTCTCTTTCCTTCTTTATTTAGCCAAAAAAAGTAAAAAGAAAAGAGAGGTTGGCTTTTTCACATGAAACATCTGCCCATCACACGTTTTCCCTCCCTCCCTCACATTACTTCCTCTCTCTCTCTCGCTCTCTCTCTCTCTCTCTCTCTCTCTCTCTCTCTCTCTCTCTCTCATTCACTCCCTCTCTCTTTCTCTTCCCCACGGCCACCCATCATTGACCAGTCGCCAACCATCAACGCTGCCACCATCATCCCTCTGGTTAGCCACCTTCAACAGCCACCTCCTTTTTTTTTATTTGTTGCTTCTCCTTTTGTTGAAAATAGACATGGTTAGAGCTCTTTTTTCTAAGCCTTAAATCTTCAAGTATTGGGCTTGATTCATTCCTTTATCCCTTACTTAAATCTTTTAATATGTTTTTATAAATTAAACTTTTAGATTTTTGGTTGTTTAAAGAATAAAATTCTCCTTATCAATCACCCATCTCAGGCCGTGTTCTTTTCATAGGTATATCGCAGATGTGGAATGGAAAGAAGTGGGAAGGAGTGGTAAGAAGTGGGTGGGAGTGGGTATGAGTAGTTTGTTGTATGTGGGAGTGGAAGGAGTGGAATGAAGTGGAATAGAGTGAAAGTATTGATAGTACTTATGTTAACAATTGTGTAACATAAAAGTAATTGCTAATAATTATTATAATTGTAATTTTTAAACAATACTAAAATAATAGTTAATCATAATAGTAGTAATTACTAATATTACGAATAATTATTAATAATAATTACAATAATAATTCTCATTGATAATAATAATAACAATAATAATAATTTTTAAAAATTATTATTAATATAATATTAATATTAATATTAATATGAATAACTACTATTGAATATTCATATTAATAGCAATAATAATAATTGTTGTAATTATAATAATTATTATTATTAATGAATATTTGTAATCACCACAATATAAATTTTTATTAATATTAATAACAATCATAATTATTTTTAAATTAATAATTAATATTAATCTTAGTGTTCATAGTAATAAAAATACTTATTATAAAATATTAATATTGGTAATAATTATTATCATAATTGTAGTTATTATAACAATTATTATTACTATTAATGAATATTAGCATAAATTATAATACTTATTAATATTAATATTAATGATAATTTTTTTCATTACTTTAATAATAATAACCATAACTTATATTAATATTAATAATGGTAAAAATTACAAGTCACCAATATGAATAATAATTATTAAGAATGAAAAATAAATAAAAATATTAAGAAGAGTAATAAAAATTGATAATGATAATTATTATTAGTTTTTAAAATTATTTATTTAAGAATAATTAACAATAATAATAGTTAAAATTAATTTCTATTGACCTTATTATTAAACAGTACTAATTACCAATAATAGTTTTTAATTATTTTTAATTATTTATAATAGTAATACATAATAATTAATAATAAAAATAACAATTATTCATCAACATTAATTAACAATAATAATTGCAGTAATAATTAATTGTTAACATTAATAGTAATTATTATCGTTATTATTAATATTTAAAATAATACCAATTAATGTTTTATTAATTAATAACAATTAATAATAATAATTAATTATTATTGGTAATATTAAAAACAATTACTATTAATATTATTGTTAATTAATAATAATTTTTACTGATAATAATTAATATTTAAGAATAATTATTATAACAATTATTAATTAATATTAAAAATAATGTTTAATCATAACTGTTATTCTTAATAATAATAAAAAATAATAATTACAACAATATGCATATTAATATATTAACACAAATCATAATAAAAGTGGATCGAAGTGGGTAGGAGCGTGAAGGAGTGGAAAAAAGGGAGAAAAATTGGGGAGTGGGAAGGGGGTACTTACCCACGAAAAGAATAGGGCCTCAATCTTTAAGGCCTAAACCTAAATTACTCTCTTCTAAATTTCCCTTAAATGGCTTAACTAGATAGATTTTAGAGATATTGTTGGCTGTTTGTAATGATTTGAAATTGATTTTTTGATTTTTCTTAATTAGGTATCATGATTTCATGCATGAAATAGGGGCTTAGAACAGGGGCTTAGACAAGACCAGGAACTAGAGCTCACCTGATCAAACTTAGGGGAATAATCTAGAATTATGTACCCACCTAAAAATCACAAAAACATTAAAGATTTACATTTATGAAACTATTTTTCTAAAGATTTTTAGTTATCAATTTTGAGTTTAAAATAAAAGAGAAATGAATTTTCTCCTGTAGGTGTGCAAAAGTGACCTAAAACTAGCCATATAAACGAAATGAAATTTTCAGAAAATTATGGTTGTAATTTGTCATTTCTCAAGAAATCAAAGTTGTAGTATACATAAAGGTCGTACCATATTATACTCATACACCTTGATTTGATATTTCTAAGTGAAGTTGTAGCCTTCGCAATCTAGGTTAGAAAATTGATATAAAACTGGCTATGAGCTCTGATTGTTTTAAATTATTATAATAGCTTTTATTTAGTAAATGAGATTTAAAAATTTTCCTAAGTACTTAAATTATTATTTAACGGCATTAGCTATAATCATGTGACCTTAATGGCTTGCTTGGCTTTCGGGCTAAATAATCATGTGACCTTAATTAGCTATAATCTAGGATCGTGCTTTATTGAGGTAATATCTATGCCCTGTCTCTCGTTGGTTGCACTTTTAAAATGTGATTTGGATGTTTATAAATTGTTTATGTAATCTCATATGCCAAGCGCACCTTATGTGTAGAACTTGAACTGTCATACGTAATTTATCATGAATTTCTGAATGTATAATTTGGTTTTGCAAGCAGTTCATGTTTAAAAGTGGTTTTGTTTAGTTAATGGAAGTTTTGACTTAGATGAGTTTGGCTTACTAGGAGCGCAATTGCCTTATTCATAAAGTACTAAATCTTAAAGTGAAAGATTAAGCTGAGTTTGTAACATCAAGAGATCAAGATAGGTTTACCTTGATATAAAGATAAGTTAGTCTCCCGAGGTTATATCATGTGATTACTCGAGTACATGCCATTGAAGATGGATGTATACCAAGATGGCTTTTGATAACCCACAAGGTTGTTCAGCGAAAGGCCATAAGATCCTCTGATGGGGTTGCTCGCCAATAAATTGACTCTGATTGTGAATAATGGAAAATAAATGGTAACTTAAAGAATAAACTTAATTTAATAGCCTTAAAGGAGACCAAAGTTAAATAGAGAAATTTTGATAACATTACTGTTGCTTTCTAGGAGTGGTCACACTTTGTTAATTATATGCTCATGAGAGGGGTAGGATTTGGATTATGTGGCTTGCCAGGGAGTTTCATGTCCAGTTGCTACAGTATAGTGCTTAAGCAATAAAATGTTTGCTTAAGTTGTCATTCTTAGTGAAACAGTTTTATCTTATAGTTATTTATGGATTTAGTGATGATGTTTTGAGGTAGGGATTACACAAATTTGTGTTGGACATTAATGCAAATATTAGTGAACTATGGATCCTAATAGGAGATTGGAACCACTTGCTTGTTATGGAGATAGAGTGGGTGGACATTGCTGTAAATATTAATGAACCATGGATCCTACAGTAGCAGAATTGTAGGTATTCTTGGACCAACATGAAGGGTTTTAATTCTAGAATACTTCGTAAAGTTGGTAGAATTTTGGATGACAACTTTTAGACTGATGCGTTTCTTAATTTAGAGGTAGTATTCTCAGCTGATAAAACTTCTTATCACTATTCTGGTGTAGCTATGTTTCTCTAACTACATGACTTTGGCCCAAAACCTTTTAAATTGTTTGGTATGTGGCCTGCTGATCCTACCTTCTTGCAGATTATTAGGTGATATTTGAATTTTCCCCGATTCACGTATATATAGGGTGAACCATTCAACTAAAGCTTTTGAAGCCAACTTTGAAGAAGCTAAATAAAGAGAAATTGGTAATCTTCGAGTCCAATTTGCTATGGTAATAGATAAGCTCAGTCGTGCACAAATAAAAATATAATATAATCCTTTGGATGAATGGCATTGTATTATAGACAAAATTCTTGGGAAAATTTCTCTATTTGGCAACAAAGGCTTTAGACTTTTGATATTCAAAAATCGAAGGACCATTGGCTTCATGTGGTGACACAAATAAAAAATTCTTTTTTAACAGCTTGAATTAGAGACATCTATATAATAGAATTTCTTCCTTTATGATGGAGAATGGCCAATGGACATAGGATCACCCTTTGGTAATTCAACATTTTGTTTAATAGTATGAGAATTTCATAGGTGTTTTAGCTAGCACTTCTGAAGATATAGATGAGCACATTATTGATATGGGACTAGCTTTGACTATCTGCCAACAAAATTAGACTATTCTCTAGAGATGTTGACACGAATACTTTGTTCTCTATCACGCCTCATAAGAGTCCCATGCCAAATGGCTACAATAATGGATTCTTTAAGAGTAGCTGCTCAATTATGGGTGATGAAATCTACTAAGCAATATTAGAGTCCTTCTAACATGATAACATGCTCTCTAGTTAGAATAAAATAAGGACCTCATTGACTCTTAAAGTGGATAATCTTACATCTACTATTTAATATACCAATACCATGTTGCAATACTCTTTGCAAATACATATCTAAATGGTAGGATTTGGTGCAATGTTATCAAAGGAAGCATGCGTCACCTAGGTGCCCTTTTAAGATTGATTTCAAGAAGGCATATGATTTGGTTTCCTAAGAATTTATCCTACATTTGCTCACAAAATTGAAATTTACTGTAATAGTTTGTGAATGGATTATAACTTTGTTAATCTCTTATACTTATATACTAAACTTAAATGATAGCAACCAAGGCTTCGTAAGAGGTAGGACATGCTAAAGACAGAGGGATACAACCTCCTCTCTCATTTTTGGGGGTAATTTCCACTTAGCGCCCTTCAGGTTTTGCACATTAATTTTTTCAGCCTTATATTTTTCTAGTTGATATGAAGCCCCCCTGACCGTTCATGATGATTTATTATAACATCCAAGTCCGGCCAGGTGATGATGTGGTATGTGAAACTTGGTGGAAAGGACCTGAAGTAACTAACATGCCCTCCTAGCTGCCTTTAATTAGGGTTGCCTCATATAAGAAATTTTCAAAAATAAAGTTAATAATAATTTTGTGAGCATACCCTTCCCATCTCTCATCTCGTCTACCGCAAGACTATCTTGCCTCTGCCGTAGCTTGGAAGGTAAGCTCAACTTAATTATTTGTTTGGGAAGAAGCAATCAAAGAGAGGAAGTTTGAAGTGCATCTGTTAGGGTTGGTGATTAATATGAATTTGTTTTTCTTTTTATGGGCTTAAAGGAGGAGTCCATGGATGGTTCTTTAAGCTTTGGGTCTTCAGTGTCGAGGGGAAAAGTTTTTTACCCAAAACATAGGGAACTAGCTGAATTAGAGTAGCATGTGTTAAGATCAGAGAGGAGTTTCTTAAGGCCATATATTTTATGTATGAACTGTGGAGGCTTCATTTGCTGGACAGAAGAAGAAGGTAGGGGAGAAAGTGCAGGAGCTTTTCAATTAGGTAGTAGCATATATAGAGGAACGCAAAGGGTAGGAGGAGAATTCCCAGTTGAATTTGCTATAAATGTGAATGATGCAGCAGAGCTAAAAGAGGAAATGTCCTCCATTACGAGTGAAGCGGCAGATATGAGACATGAAATGAGGAACTTGCTAGTAAAGATTTCTGATCCCTTAACGGTGATTATGTTGTTGTGTTTAGGGATTTTTGGTGTATGTTTTACAATGGTGGTTGTGTTGAAATGATGATGATAGTGTTGTAGCTTAGAAAGTAAGTGTTCACATGAGGAATTTTATAGCTTGAGTGATGTTGCTTTATGCTAGTAGGAAGTGGTAGCTTTGAGTTATGTGTATGCAAATGAAGATGGTAATTAATTACACTGAAGTAATATATGCAATAAAAATTAGTTTGCAGTAGGAGAATTATATATGTTTGAACAATAACTGAAACACAAGCAATAATTGTAAGGTAAACTGTGGATATATAACAACCAGTGAGGCACATACATATATAGGTTTTCGGTAATTGTAGGATAAACTTGATTACAATCCCATATAACAACTTATCACTTAAGTAGTTTGGCCCCAAACTGCGTAAAAAAAGTGGTAATGTATAGTGGCCACATAGTGCATCCAAAAAAGGTGGCCTAATATGCTGTCCAGAAACTATGCAAAACCAAACAACATATGCATAAATTTACAAGGGGGAAAAAGTAACTGTCCAGAGGGGGGGGGAGCAACTATCTAGGGGGGAAGTAACTGTCCAAAAGGGGGAAGCAACTGTCTAAAAGAAGGGAGGTGAGACTTTGTATTCTAGGCTTTTCTTTACTTCTTCAACCTCAGTTTTGTCTCGAACACAGCAGCTCTTAATTCATCCAAAGACATGTGCGACAGGTCCTATGAAGAAGATGCATTTTGAGGCTTTTTCTTTGTAGTTGGTTTCTTAGCACTTGCGGTGGTAGTCCTTGATAGTGGTGTGGATGAAGTACCCAAATTAGCTTGGTTGTTGTTGTTGCTTGGTTAAGTAGATGCAACCTAAGTAGAAAAAATTCAAATAAGTTAATTTCTAAATTAGTAAGCACTAAAAAGAATAAATTCTGTTACTAATATTAGGATCATCACCTTCCTCGAACTTCTCCTAGGTAATTGAGGTGAGGGTGTATTCATGGAGGTATAACCATCGTACGTTCAGCCATATTAGATAACCAAAAATCAGTGACATAATTAACATACATGCATAAATATATATCTAACAGATATACAAATAACCTGGTTAGGGCCGGTTAGCTTCCTTGGGCTTCTCTTAGGTAGTTGGCTCACACATAGGGTAGTAGAACTAGAGGCAACCTAAGTTGGATTTATCAGTTGCACTTTTCTAGGCCTCCCAATAGGCTTTCCAGTAGGTGGTTGTTTCTTCCTCTAGTATGGTTGTTTACCAGCTAATGTGCAGCCTACTTTGTTGTGGCCTAATTGCCTGCAGTGTGAACAGTTGATAGTGGTGGACCTTCCTCTTGTCCCCTTCTTTGGGCCTTCATCTTTATCCCTTCTTCTATTCTTTTTAATGGGGCCTCTTTTTCTATCAATAGGGGGTAGGGCAAGAAGAGGAATGTTCTTTAAAGAAGGCCAGAAACATGCATCTCTAATAGAGTACAAGGTCCTACCATAAGTAGCCTTGTATTTCTCAAGTGTATAAGACTCATGGACCCACTCCTCTAGGTCAACCTTCATATAAGACAAGCATTTGACTGCATGCTTACAAGGAATGCCAGTGACTTGTCAGTAATTGCAATCACAAGTCCTTCTGTTCAAGTCAACCACTAACTCAGTCCAGTCATCATGCACTTCCCACATATTATCCCCACAGAATCTACACATGCACCCCCATGCCTCACTCTCAAACTTAGATAGTTTTTCTTTCACTGAGGTAACAATCCTACCAGTCCAGCCCTTAGGTTCAACCTTCCTCTTAACAAACCAATCAATTTATATCTCTCTAATCTTCTCACATACATTAGACACAAGCAAGTCCCTACACTCATCTAACACATTGTTAAAAGATTCAGCAAAGTTTGTAAAGTTATCTGCTACCTTTATAGTGGTTTCAAAGGTATGCCTGCACCAATGTTCAATTGGCTCTTCCATTGCCCAAGTGTATGCTGCAGGTGATTCCTTGTGCAAAGATTCAGTGGCTTTCTTATAGTCCACTAATAAGTACGCCTTTGTAGCTCTTAATAGAAGCAGACTTAACTTAGGGGCTAGGTGAAGCTTCTTGAAGTTTCTCATAAAGTGCACCAAGCATATTCTCCTCCTAGCTACAGGGAAAATGTCCCTTAAAACAGCTATGACTCCCTACCAATTATGAGAATATAATACGTAAAACTAAAACATAAGAAACAATTACACTTAAGCAAGCAATTAAAAAAAAAAACCTATAATAAGAAAGTGCATTGCTGCAATCCAAAGAAGATAACAATGACTTACCTTGCATATGTCTACAATGAATGTATACTGACCACTTGAATCATCGCCTATGATTCTCCTCAAGTAGTTGAAGAAATAAGACCAATTCTCCTTATTCTCAGCATAAACAATTGCATGAGCTAGTGGGAAGCAGTGCTTCTCAGCATCTATTCCCATTGTTATCAGCAGAACCCCCTTGTAGACACCATTTAGGTGAGTTCTATCTACACCTATAAACTTCCTACACACACCCAAGAACCCTTCCTTCAAAGCATTAAAAGACAACAAACATCCTTGAGAAAACGGGCCTTGCACTTTCCTTAACTGGATGATGCCATTTAATGTAACATATGCTTCCTGGATTTGAACTTGTAATCATCTCGGTGTATCTTGCAAGCAAATTAAAACCTTTCTCATGTTTTCCTTTGATCAACCTAAGAATCTTTACTTTTGCTCTCCAAATAGTGTTATGTTTCTTGTGTAGATTGAACTTTCTCGTCAAGATTTTGCTTATACCTGCAACTGAGATATTTGGCTCTGCCTTTACATCATCAAATAACTTCCTAGCAATCCAAGAGCAAGTGGCATTGGGTTATCTAATAGTCTCTTGTAACAGTGTTATGTTTCTTGTGTATTCTCCAGCTACATTTCTTACCCTAACACTTCTCAGTGTATCTACATAGTTCATTCTCTAAATATCTCATGTATATACCCTCCTGGACCATATAATCCCTTATTACATCCAGAAATACAGCTTTATCAATGAACATATCCCACTGCCTTAATGTTATCTTACCATCATCTTCTGCTTCCCAAAATCTACCATCGTACACTCTCTCCCATTTGTCATCATCTTCAGAATTAGATTCAAAAATTTGGTCCTCATTAATCATAGACCCAACAGACTGTTGACGCCAAAAATATGCTATTTTTACAGTACTTACTACCTAATTTATGCTCGAAATAATTGTTATTTTTAGATTTTTATTTGATTTTATTTGATTTTGTAGGTATTGAATAATTCGGGAATAAAGTAAGGAAAAACTGACGCAATGCTGAAAAAAGAAGAGTTGGGCCAGCTGGATTCGAACCCGAACCAAACAACAACTGAAAGGAGGGAAAAAAAAAAAACCTAGCCCAGTCATGTGCACGGCACGTGACCGGCCTTCCCCTCCCCTGCTGCATTGATTCCTGGTTTCTTTTGCTTGATTCGCTTATGTTCAGAGTTGAGTTAACTGGAATTTCAGATTCTGGTTTTGAAAACTTGCAAGCTTCGATTCAATGCAGCGTTGGGATGATTCCAGTGATCCTGTTTTGGCTCAGATTCATGTCTTTGATGTCTGGGGTCCATTTGATGTATAATGCCTCCTTCAGGTTATGGTGACTGATAATCAATAGTTTTGTAAGCTTATTGTTTAATTACTTTGAATGATGCCTGAGTAGTTCACTTTCATAGCTAGTAATCTAATTTCACAACCATCCCTGAGGATCCACACCCATAATTCGTACAATGATAAAACCGTACAATTGCGGAAATTACAATAAGTTTTTGGCCCTGTTGCCGGGGATGGCATTGTGAGATTAGGTTGCGCCGAGTCGTAGTTATTCGAGTCATTTGCATCATTTTCGTTTTAGTTTTATTTTCGTTTTAGTAGGTTTCGCTTGAGTTTTTCTTTTGCTTTAGTAATTTCATTTAGATTCTTTTCGATTGTTGAAGTAAGTTCATGTTTTGATTCTTGTTGTTTAGATTAGTTTCATTTCAATTTTTAGACATTATTCTGGTGTGATTTTTGCAATTCTAACCAATTTGGTTTTTGTACTCAAAAAAAAAAAAAACAAAGCAACTTTCTGGTTAGTCTTTGCTTCTTTAGGGTTTTAGTTTATTTTCTATTTTTGTTTTAGCTTATTTCCTGTTTTCTACTTTTGTTATCCTTAAAAAAAAAATGATGCTCATCCTTAATGTTTATACTTTGTCGTTTTGGTCTTTTTCTTTTGGTAATCTTGTTTTATTTTTGTTGGTTTATTTTGTGTGCTTACCTTGCTTATTTCAGTCTCATGTTTTGTTTTAGTGATTAGTTCGTGAATAGTGTCCAAGAGTCATTTTCATTTTCTTTCCCTAAAAAAAAAAAAAGAAAAATTCTTAAAAAGTTCCCCAAAAAAAAAAAGTGTTTTCAAGAATGCCAGTGTTTAATTTCCCACAAACTGAGTATGAACCTTTCTGGCGTTATTTGTCTAGGCTTAATGATTATCGTGCTCATGTGAATCAAAATTTTGAGAAATGGAAATTTGTGAGGTCATAGCTTTGGGTCTAAATTCTGAATTTAGGGGTATTGTTGAGTCTGTGTCCAGGTGGTTTACTAGGACTGTTGTCTAGAACTCAAGATGAGGTTTGGGATTTCTTTGAAAAATTAGCTTGGGATACTTATGAGTTTGAACAAGCTAAAATGAATTTCAAATATCCAACTCATGCTGAGTCTGCTTTTTATGCTAATCTTTACTCCCGAGGTCATTTTATAGATTCGTATGACCCCTCTTATGCTTCTGTGCCTCCTGTTTTGTGTGCTTATTGTGAGTCTTCCTGTCATAATGCTTATTCTTGTCCTTACTGTAACTATGTTAATACTACTTGTGCAAGTGTTGAACAGAGGTTAAATGCCTTGACCAATAAAGTGTTAAAGACAATGAACAAGATGATTGCTGAATATTCTCATTGTTTTAATCAGAGTAGGGAGAATTGTGATGAGTCTGACTCTAGTTTAGGATCTCCTAAACCTGTAGTTAGTCTTTCTGATGATTTTGAGCCCTCTTATCAATCTAGGCCTCATTTGCATGATGATCTGTCTTTGCCTAGCCTTGAAAAAGAGAGCAACTTCAAAAACTTGTTGTAATTTCCGCAAGGGTACGGTTTTATCGTTGTACGAATTACGGGTGTTGATCCTCATGGATGGTTGTGAAATTAGATTGCTAGCTATGAAAGTAAACTACTCAGGCATCATTCAAAGTAATTAAACAATAAGCTTACAAAACTATTGATTATCAGTCACCATAACCTGAAGGAGGCATCATACATCAAATGGACCCCAGACATCAAAGACACGAATCTGAGCCAAAATAGGATCACTGGAATCATCCCAATGCTGCATTGAATCAAAGCTTGCAAGTTTTCAAAACCAGAATCTGAAATTCCAATTAACTCAACTTCAAACATAAGCGAATCAAGCAAAAGAAACCAGGAATCAACGCAACAGGGGAGGGGGAAGCCACGGAACCGAAACTGAGCAAAAACAATGAAAATCCGAACTGTAAATTTTACTCCAAGCCAACAATCCAAACTCCAAAGAAACTCATTCAGCAATTGAAACCAAATCAGTAAAATCAAACTAGAACCCTAAATTATTAAAATCTGAAATTAAAGAACTGAAACTGAGATTTGAACATGAATATAAACCCTAAAATTGAACTAAGAACCGGAAGTGAGAATTGAAAATTAAAACCTAAATTACCTAGCCTAAAACCTAAATTACCTAGCCTAAAACCTCAATTACCTAGCTCCCGATGCCACGACCTCCATTTATACTCAACGTGTAGTTCATTCTCAGCCATTGATGATGCAGGGGATTCGAAGGGGCAGTCGAGATGGGTAACGGTCGCCTTTAATGGAAGATTGAAGGAGGAAAGAGAGGCCGAGATTGAGGGGAAGGTCAAGCGCCATGCGTGTGCTAGAATGAGATGAAGAAGGAGAGAGAAGCAGAGGGGGAAAGGGAGCAGGGGATTTCGGTCTTCACTGGAGAAATAAGGGGGAGAGAAAGAAGAGGATTAAATGGGGAGGGGAAGACCGGGTCACGTGCCGTGCACATGACTGGGCTAGGGTTTTTTTTTTTTTTTCGTGTTCCTCTGCCCAGGTGCTGGTTTTATGGATAGTTGCGATTAGGTGTTGCTGAGTCAGAATCATTTCAGTTTGGTGTTTCACTATTACTTAGGTGTTGTTCTCTGTAAGTTAGCTACTGCTCAACATTTAGGATTTATTTATTTATTTATTTGTTTTAATTTAGTTTAAAAGTTCTGGTAACCAAATTTCACAACCATCCCTGAGGATGATACCCGTAATTGCTACGGCGATAAACCATACGCTTGTGGAAAATCACAACACAAACTTAGTGCTTTCTAACGCATCTGACCTAGTGGTCTCACCTTCCAACTCTTTATGATCCTCATCATCACTTTCCCCATCCTCATCATTAACCATAGCATCCTTCCCATATGGTTATGCCCTTACTAAAGTTTCAGTGAAGTCTGCTTTAGTGGAGGATACAGTAGGTAAACTAGAACAAGGGGTGTTTAGGGGCATTGAAGCTTCAGTGCTTAAGGGCATATTTAGGACAACTGACAGAGTTGACTGCAATTGACTCTCATAAATTCCTGACACAATTTGGTCTTAGAAGTCATCAGCAGGATCATGATTTACTTGCCTTTGCTGATCTTCTTGTGATGGCATTGGCTAACTATCAGTCAATGGACACTCAACAACATTACCATCAACATTCATGCCCCCTAGACTACCATGTAGTTGAACAAGTAATTTGTCAATCATTGTAGGGCTCTTCCTCTCTATAATTATCAATCCTCTTCCTTCCCTTCCACTTATCAAACATTTTCCTCAGATCATTATCATTATTCACAGGCCAATTTAGACTAGGTTTGTTTGGGGGGTGTGACCTTAAGGAAACAAACTGAGGTCTTCTCTTAACAGCGGGCTTGTTTAAAAACACATGTGCATCCCTAACCAAAACCATGATGCTATACTCATCCTTATCCCTATCAAGTGAAACTGACCATCCTCTATACCTCAAGACAATAGCAAATTTTATCTCCCCCACCATATGTACATCAACCAAGCCAATTCAACACAAAACACATTGAGTTATAAACCCTATTCAAATAACCAAACATGCAGAATTAAATTCCAGAAGGTCATTTGCAAAAAAAGACAACTCACATAATCAACCCTTACAATCAGACAGTGTTTCGTGCTAAAAATATACTATTTTTACGATATCTTTACACCTGATTTATGCTCAAAATAATTGTTATATTTTGATTTTTATTTGATTTGATTTTATTTTGTAGGTGTTTAATCATTTGGGAAAAACACGAGAAAATGATGAAAAAAATGTCGAAAATAAAGCATTGGGCCAGATTAACTCAGACTCGACCCAAATGCCTTAGCCTAATTATCTTGTTTAACCCAAAGGAAAAAAAAACAATAAATAAAAGGAAAACCAAAGATAACCTCAGCCTCTCACGTGTGCTAGGCACGTGACTCATTACCCCCTTCTCTTTCTCTTTCTCTCTCCTCTGAAGCCTGAAACCCCGACATTCCCCTTCTCTGGCTTCTTGACCCCCACCTTCCCATCTCTCTCTCTATCTTGCCATCACCTAAACAACACCACACCACCATCCTCATCCACCCCAACCGCCAGCACACTCCCATCCTCATCCTCACCAGATTTTCCGCAGAAGACGCCAGCACAACTGCCGGCGCATCCATCATCCCACCTTCCACGTGTGTCCATAACGACAGTCGGGATTGAAGGCCCGGAGTATAAAGGGAGGTTGTGGCACCTGAGGTAGATTGTTTTAGCTAGGTTTTTAGTTTTAAATCTTTAGGTTTCCATTTATGTTTTGTGTTTAATCCGAAAATTTTAGCAACCTAGGTTTGTTCTGTTTTTCAAGATTTTGATTCGAATTTGTAACAGCCATTTTCAGGCTGAATATGGGGTTTTATTTTAGGAAATTTTGAGTATCAAATTGGCTTTTGGTATCTTGCAATTTCAGGTTTTGTTTTAGGGTTTTGGGTTCGATTTCTCTATTTAGATTTAGATTCGTTTCTAGCTTACAATTTTCTTGTATTTGGATCTTGATTTGAGCTTGTAGTGGATTTTATTGGGGCATTTGAATTCCCCTGCTCCTGTTTCGGTACTGCTGAAGCAAGGATGAATGTGAATCCGCCATTGTTAATGAATTTTGAAGCTCGTTCATCATAGTTCTTGTGCTAGTGATGAAGATTGATTGATGGAGTTGTTTGGTCTCACGGATAGTGAGCTTCTGATTCTTCCTCATCTCTTGTTTGCTACTGTCTACTTATTCTGGTTATATTACATTGTTTCCCACGCTTGCTCTGTTTTGGGATCCTAATTTTCCCCCTTACTATCTGCTTTGTGCCCTCTGATTTCTTATTCTTGAATTACACATTGTAGGCCTAATTTTGGTATGGGTGTTTATTGAATGTGCCTTGATTTTGAGTCTGAGTAATAAGCTGTTGCCCCGAAATTGCTTCGACTGATTTCTTCCCTTTCCCTTCATCTGTTCTTCCCTTGATTTTGAATGTGCCTTGATTTGTTAAATGGGTCTGTTGCAGTTGTCCGGGTGGTTGGGACCTTCATTTGTTCTTTTCCCTGAAGTGTAGCAAAGTTATATTTCTCCCTCCCCTGTTTTGGTTTTGTTTTGGTGCGGTCTTTATTTTTTTAATCATCATTTTATTTGATTTTAGCCCTTGCTATTTTGTTAATAATAGTTTGGTGGAGGAAGTTAGATATAAGGGTACATGAGTAATAGAAATTTCAATGAGTGGATGTTTTGGTTCTATTTTGCTATTTTTAGCCCTTGCTATTTTTGGTTTTGTTTTGGTTCTATTTTGCTATTTTGCTATTTTGTTAACAATAGTAATTTCAATGAGTCGATGTTTATTCCCTTAGTTTCATTTTACTTCGTTATTATGTTTATCTAACAAAGCCCAATGATGCGGATTTGTATGTTACGTAAGTTTAGAGTAGGGTATGTGAGTACTTAGCTTTGAACCATTCTTATTTCGCTTGAATACCTTCTCTATTTGGTTGCTATTTTGAAAGAGTGTGAAAAAGAGATAAATTAAGTAGTTACTTTAGCCTATTTCATTGTTAGGATAATTTAATTCTACTCAGGATGGTTTAGTCGATTTTGACCTCATTCTCATCCTCGTCCCTGAGGCGACGACCCTCAAGTACTACGACGATAGTTGTATATTTGCGGAACTTTGTCTCACTCGAAATTATCGAACAAGTTTTTGGCACCATTAACGAGGACAACGGCATAAGATTAGGTAGCATTTTCTTTTTCGTAGCTAGTTTATTATTAGGTTGCATAGATCTTACTTTATTTTGTTATTAAGCTGTGACTTGATTTAGGGCATTTCTTGAAATATTCAAAAATCCAAAAAAATAAGAAAAGCCCAAAATTGGAAAAAAAATTGAAAAACCTTGAAAACCCTTAAAAATTGACTCTAAAAAACTTAAAAAACAAACGACTTAGAATTGATTTATGGTTTTAGTTGCTTTATTTTGTTATTAAGTTGTTTTGTAGTCTTAGAATTGAGTTAGTAATTTGAATTTGGTTTTTGTTGGGATTTGTCTTATCTTTATTTTAGAGTTTGATTAACTTTTTGATTTGGCTACCTTCTGTCAGTAAGTCATTTTTAAGGTTGAGTAACATTTTTGATCTGATTTTGTGCTTAAGAAAAAGAAAAATATTGGAAAATTTAAAAATTCAAAAAAAAAAGAATTATGGCAGTGGAAAAATTCTTATATTTTTCTGTTGCCATAATAGAAAAAGAAAAGGCCAAAAATAGGATCTTTTGTGAGGGTGTGAGGTTTATATGACTAGTTTGGTTAGAGACCCTAAAAATCAAAGATTCGTTAGGAGTGAGCCCAACCCTGACTCAAAACCTGAACCTGAACCTAAGCTTGAGTTAGAAAATATGGCACAAGAAAGGACTTTAAGTGATATTTTCTATCCTTTTAGGACTGCTTTGCCATCATGCTTCGTTATGTCTAACCTTGCACCAAATGTGACCTTCAAATTAAAACCCCACTATACTCAGATGCTCCCTAAATTTGTTGGTTTAGAGGATCCTTATTTATTTTTGAGGGAATTCAAACAAGTTTGTTCTGTGATGCATTTCCTTAACATCCCCATTGATGTTGTGTGAATGAAATTGATTCTTTTGCTCTAAAAGATTCTACTAAACGTTGGATGTATCGCTTGGCTGCTAATTCTGTTACTATTTAGAATGATTTTGTAAGAGTGTTCTTAAGAAAATATTTCTCAAATGGCAAGACTGTAAAGCTAAGGAATGAAATCAATCAGTTTATGCAACTAGATAGGGAATAATTTTGGAAATATTTTGATAGGTTCAAAAATTTGCTGGCCCAATGTCCCCATCATGGTTTAGACCAGGCACGCTTGTGCCAGATTGTACATGAAGGACTTGACCAACAGACTAGAACCATGGTAGAGTCTATGTGTTAGGGTGGCTTTCTTTCTATGAGCACCAGAATTGCTTGGGAGTTTTTAGAGGACTTGACTGAGAAAACCATGCAGTGAGAAACCGCTCGTGATGACAGGCTGAGTTCTAGGATTGCAAGGGGTGGATTGCATTCTGTCTCTGTTGTAAGTCACTTAGAGTCTAAGACTGCCGTTTTAGAAAACATGTTGAATGGATTATCTCCCCAGATGTCCTAGTTATCTTAGACTTCTACAGTGTTTTGTTCTCATTGTGAGGCCCTAGGTCATTCTTTGAGTGCTTGTCCTCATTTTGCTCATCAGTTAGCAACGGAACAAGAGCAAGTGAGTATGGCCTTCTAGAGACCTAAGAATGACCCCTTCTCCCCTTATTACAACCTAGAGTGGAGAAATCAGCCTAACTTTTCTTAGAATAGTGAACCAAATGGTACAGTTCCTCACTCTCAACATGGGGTGTTTCCTGAAAATAACTCCCAACCCATCTCTCATCCCGTAAATTCCTTTCAAAGACCGGCTTTTTCAGGTGTATCTAAGGCACCTAGACCTCCACCTCCCATAGCTCAAGTTCAACCTCCTCCTGGTTATACTGATATTGATAAATTGAAAAGGAGAATCAATAAAAATATGGAGAGAATGATTAATTCTAACATGGAAAGAATGATGAGAATGATGACCGAACAGTTTTTCCAGTCCCGAGTCAACTTAAGGTGAACCCTAAGGATCATGCCTCCCCTTCTTCTAGCAACCCTAGTGAGCCTATGAGGAAAGTGGATGTAGTTATATCTCTCCCTTCTAGTCAGGAGATTGATAGCCAAGTGAGAAATCCTAATGAACCCTATAGGTATCCTCACCAATTCTTCCAAAATTCTTCTTCCTCTTCTCCTCTAGAGACTGGTTCATCCAGTCAGTCAGGGGATACTACTGATGGTGTCCCTAATGATTTAGATATTCTTTTCCCTCCAGAGTCACTTTCTAAGGAGGAGGAGCTTAAAGAGAAAGACTCCTCTGGCTTGGCAAATTTTTCACCTTCTAAGCATTCTTCCTTCCCTTCTTCTTCTGAGAAAATCCAGATGCCTTTACCTCCTTTTCCCCATAGGCTAAAGAAGAAAGATCAAGACCATATTAAGAAGATAAGAGAGACCTTCTCTCAAGTAAAGATCAACATTCCTTTACTTGATACTATTCAGCAGATGCCTCCATATGCTAGATTCTTAAAGGATCTATGTACGATCAAGCAAGTAACTGGTGTACCTGAGAAGGCTTTCTTGACCTCTAATGCTAATTCTATCCTTTCTCATCAGATGCCGGTGAAGTATAAGGACCCTGGTTTCCTTACTGTGTCTATAATCATAGGGGACCAACTTATTCATAGAGCATTGCTTGACCTAGGGGCTAGTGTTAACTTGATACCCTTCACTGAGTATGACAGGCTAGAGTTAGGTGAGCTGAAACCTACCAAGATGGTTATTCAAATAGCTGATAGATTGACTAGGGTGCCCAGGGGGATAGTCAAGGATGTGCTGATTAGAGTGGGTGAATTCATTTACCCAGTAGACTTGGTTGTGATTGAAACTAAGAAGGTGTCCAACTTAGCTAGGCAAGTCCCTGTGATTCTAGGGCGTCCTTTCTTGGCCACTGCCAACGCCCTCATTAATTATAGAAATGGTATGATAAGAATGTCTTTTGGCAAAATGACTTTAGAATTGAACATCTTTAATATGCAACGACAGCCTTCTGGATTTGATGATATGGAATTTTCTACTCTTAACTAGATAGGGGATTCTGTATTCGTTAATGCTTTTGACGATGTATTTGCTACTGAGTATGTGTCATTTCTTATAGATGATGAGCCTGAATATGATGTGTTTGAATTTGATGACTTGTGCTCTACTGCTGATTATTTGCTCACTACTGTTTCTGAATCTATTGCCGAATCTGTTTCCCCTGTTGCTCTTGAATTGAAACCTCTTCCTGACTACCTTAAGTATGCATTGCTAGGACCCGATGAATCCTTACCTGTCATAATTGCTTCTGATCTAGACTGTGACCAAGAGGACAAACTGATTACTTTACTGAAGGAGAATAAGGAAGCTTTAGGTTGGACTTTAGGGGATATCAAAGGTATTAATCCTTCCATTGTACAACATAGAATTCATTTAGAGGACAATGCTAAGCCCTATCGTAACCGCCAAAGGCATTTGAACCCCACTTTGCAGGAAGTAGTTAAAAAAGAAGTGTTGAAATGGTTAGGCAATAGGATTATCTATCCCATTTCTGATAGTGAGTGGGTTAGCCCTGTTCAAGTTGCTCCTAAGAAGACCGGTATTACCGTGATTAGGGATGATAAGTACGAGTTAGTTCCTGCTCGAATTCAATCTTGGTGGCATGTGTGTATTGATTATAGAAAACTGAATGCTGCCACTAGGAAAGACCGCTTTTTCCACCACTTCTTGGATCAAATACTAGAGAGGTTAGCCGGACATTCCTTCTATTGCTTTTTAGATGGATATTTCGGTTATACCCAAATCTCTATTGCTCCTAAGGATCAGGAGAAGACTACTTTCACCTGTCCATTTGGGACATATGCCTTTAGAA
The DNA here is from genome assembly GCA_029747015.1 of Carnegiea gigantea. NCBI lineage: Eukaryota > Viridiplantae > Streptophyta > Magnoliopsida > Caryophyllales > Cactaceae > Carnegiea > Carnegiea gigantea. The sequence continues at coordinate 153,456 of JAKOGI010000452.1, forward strand.
TAATGCCGTTTGGACTGTGTAATGCCCCTACTATCTTTCAAAGATACATGATTTCTATTTTCTCAGATCTAGTTGAGCAATGCATGAAAATTTTCATAGATGACTTTTTTATGTTTTGATCTTCTTTTGATGATTGCTCGTCTAATTTGGGAAAAGTGTTGGAAAGATGTAGGGAGAAAAACTTGACTTTAAACTAGGAGAAATGTCACCTCATGGTTAAAAAGGGTATAGTCTTAGGACACGTTATTTCTCGAGATGGAATTGAGGTAGACAAAGCTAAGACTGACCTAATTGTCAATCTTTCTCCCCCCAAATTGTGTGAAAGAGGTGCGGTCTTCCATTGGACATGCTGGTTTTTATCATCGTTTCATTAAGGACTTTAGTAAAATTGCAACGCCTTTGCCCAATCTACTAGCTAAGAATGTGTCATTTCACTTCTCTGAGGAGTGTCTTGAGGCATTTTCTAAGCTTAAGGAAGCCTTAACCTTTGCTCCTATTCTTCCTCCTCCCATCTGGGGAGAACCATTTGAGTTGATGTGTGATATGTCTGATTATGCTATTGGGGTTGTTCTATGATAGCGTGTTAATAAGAAACCCTACATTATTTACTATGCTAGTCACACGCTGAGTGATGCCCAACTGAATTACACTGTTACTGAAAAAGAATTCTTGGCTGTGATCTTTCGTTTTGAAAGGTTTAGACCCTACCTGATTGGGTCTCATGTTATTATTTATACTAACCACTTTGCTTTTAAGCACCTTCTTTCTAAGAAGGATGCTAAGCCTAGACTTGTGAGATAGATTTTACTTTGGTAAGAATTTGATTGTGAAATTAAGGATAAGAAAGGTTCTGAAAACCTTGTACCTGATCGTCTATCTAGGATTCTCTATGATAGAGAGAGTGAGTCCAGTGTTTCTGAGTGCTTCTCCGATCAGCAATTGTATGCTGTTCACCCTGATCCTTGGTATGCTGACATTGTGAACTATTTAGTTGCTGGTAGGATCCCTGAGGTTGGACTACGAATGACAGGGATAGATTCTTCCACCTTATGAAATTCTTTACTTGGGATAACCCTTATTTGTTTAAGTACGGCTCTGACCAAGTCTTTAGGAGGTGTATTCCCTACCATGAGGTGACAAGTGTCTTTTCTTTTTGTCATGACTAGGCATGTGGTGGGAATTTTAGTGGTAGGAAGACTGCGGCCAAGGTTCTTCAATGTGGTTTTTACTAGCCTACTCTATTCAAGGATGTATTTAAGTACTACAAGAGTTGCCCTATATGCCAGCAGTTGATAGAATAAGTAGGAGAGATATGATGCTACTGAACCCCATCACTGTTGTAGAGATTTTTGATGTGTGGGGTATTGATTTTATGGGACCATTTCCATCTTCCTTTGGGAATGAGTACATTTTATTAGCCATGGACTATGTTTCTAAATGGGTTGAGGCCATCCCTTCTAGGACCAATGAAGCTAAGGTCATTGTGACATTCCTTAGGGAGAACATTTTTGTACGATTTGGTATGCCCCGAGCTATCATTAGTGATCAAGGCACCCATTTTAATAATCGATCTTTTGATGCCCTACTGAAAAGATATTCCATAGTCCATAGGCTTGCTACTCCCTATCATCCCCAAACCAGTGGCCAGGTTGAAGTGTTCAATCAGCAGATCAAACAGATTTTAGAAAAGATAGTGAGTAGGAATAGGAAAGATTGGGCTGATAAGCTAGTAGATGCTCTTTGGGCGTGTAGGACGGCTTTCAAAACTCCCTTAGGTATGTCATCTTATAGGATAGTTTATGGCAAGTCTTGTCATTTACCTATTAAGATAGAGCATAAAACTTGGCGGGCCATTAAGAAGCTTAATTATGACTTGACTGAGGCAGGTGAGGAGAGACGACGGCAACTGAGTGAGCTTGAGGAGATTAGAGTTTAGGCTTATAAGAGTGTTCGATCTTACAAAGAAAGGGCAAAGTTGTTTCACAATCGACATATTTTTAGAAAAGAGTTTGCCCCAGGAATGAAAGCACTCTTATATGACTCTAAGCTCCATCTGTTTCCAGGGGAATTGAGGTCCCGGTGGACGAGTCCTTATATTGTCTCACATGTTTTTTCCTATGGTGCAGTTGAAGTTCAGGACCCTAAGAGTAGTGCCACTTTTAAAGTCATTGGCCAGCATTTGAAACGATTTCTGGAGTTACCGAGCCAAGAAGATGTGGAGTGTTTAATACTCCACGAACCGAGCCCTGATTGGTGATTATGATGTGAGATAGCTTGGGTGTACTTAGCACCCGACCTGGTTTGCTAGAAATTCCTTCTCCTCTTCTCTCTTCTTCTCACTCTCTCTTCTCTTCCTTTTTCTTCTATGTTTTATTCTAGTTTCTTTTTGTATAGTTGATTGCTTTTCTTTTTATATGATGATTGCTTTGTTTGAAGTCATGTCCCTCTTGTTTTTGAGTCTTGTTTTTATTATTGAACATGTGTTTTCTTTTTAGATTTTCTCTTTTCGGTCTTCATATTTCTTTCCCACTCCCAATGAGAACATTGTGAGATTTTAGTGTAGGGATGAGGTTCCCATTTGTACATACTTTTTTTTGAAAAATTTTGAAAAAATCCAAAAAGTCTTTTTGTTTTTGGGGACATTTGTACTCTTTCTGATTAGCTTAAATCTCTTGTGGTTTGATTATTAGCTTGTATGTAAGCAAGATGTGCACGATAGGTCTCCGACCTCAGTGTGTCATTCTAAACCCTAATTCTAACCCCAATTGTTCATTATAGATGTGCAATCTAATCTTTGTTTATCCTTTTATCATTATCTTTAGGTCTTAGATTTCCATGAATGATTCTCCCACGAATGATTCTCCCACTTGCTTATGACACAATTACTCTGAAAATAATAATGAGTGAAAATAATGGAAAAAAAGATGAAATAAAATTTGAAATGACAAGTATCCCTTTGAGGCATGCGCTACTGGGCATTATCCTTTGAGGCATATATTATTGGGTGTTAACCTTTGAGGCAATAATGCTACTAGGAAAGCTTGCTTCCAATGTTAATATATCAATAATATAGTTGTGTCAGTCAAGTGGGAGTGAGTCTGATTCTGATAAATCCAAGCCTTGGGATGATGGTATACTTACACACAAGCACTGGGATGGATTCAGAATCTTCATGTACAGTAGGGTGAAAATTAGTGCTTTGATATCATTTATGGGGTAGAGAGCTTTGAGTACATTTTGTTTGTATGCAGGTCGATATCTTGGCTACATGGGTGATTTGGTTGATTAGAACGTGTATATATCTTTCCCCAATTTTGTACATAATAGATTTGTGAAAAAAACCAAAAAGATTTTCGATTTTCTATTTTCTATTTTTATTTTCTTTTTGGATTTTGTGGGCAGTTCACTAGAAAACCCTCACGAGATCTCACTCGTCCACTTGGGAGACCGAGGGGTTTAAAGGGCTTATTGGATATGCTAAATGCAACCGTGATTCCTACGACAGTGAGTTAGGATTTTCTTTTCTCTTATTTTCTATTTCTTTTTAGGTAGTTTAGTTATTTTACTGGAGGACAAGCAAAATCTTGGTGTGGGGGTATTTGTTTGCTAAAAATATGCTATTTTACGATATCTTTACACCTGATTTATGCTCAAAATAATTGTTATATTTTGATTTTATTTGATTTTATTTTGTTTTGTAGGTATTTAATCAATTGTGAAAAACGCGGAAAAATGATGAAAAAATGCCGAAAATGAAGCATTGGATCAGATTAACTCAAACCCGACCCAAATGCCTTAGCCCAATTATCTTGTTTAACCCAAAGGAAAAAAAATAAATAAAAGGAAAACCTAGGATAACCCCAACCTCTCACGCGTGCTAGGCATGTGACTTATTACCCCCCTTATCTTTCTCTTTCTCTCTCCTCTGAAGCCCGAAACCCGACATGAACCTTCTCTGGCTTCTTCATCCCCACCTTCCCATCTCTTCCTCTATCTCTCCGTTACCCAAACGACTCCAAACCACCATCCTCATCCACGCCAACAGCCAGCACACTCCCATCCTCATCCTCACCGGATTTTCCACAGAAGACGCCAGCGCATCCATCATCCCACCGTCCACGCATCTCCAGAACGACAATCGAGATTGAAGGCCCAGAGTATAAAGGTAGGTTACGGCACCTGAGGCAGATTTTTTTTAGCTAGGTTTTTAGTTTTAAGTCTTAGGTTTTCATTTATGGTTTTGTGTTTAATCCGAAAATTTTAGCAGTCTAGGTTTGTTCTGTTTTTCAAGATTTTGATTCGAATTTGCAATAGATTTTCAGGCTGAATTTGGGATTTTATTTTGGGAAATTTTGAGTTTCAGATTCGCTTTTGGTATCTTGCAATTTTAGGTTTTGTTTTAGGGTTTTGGGTTCAATTTCTCTGTTTAGATTTAGATTCGTTTCTAGCTTGCAATTTTCATGTATTTAGATCTTAATTTGAGCTTGCAGTGGACTTTCATTGGGGCATTTGAATTCCCCTGCTGCTGTTTCGGTACTGTTGAAGCAAGGATGAATGTGAATCTGCCATTGTTAATGAATTTTGAAGCTCGTTCATCATGGTTCTTATGCTAGTGATGAAGATTGATTGAAGAAGTTGCTTGGTCTTACCGATAGTGAGCTTTTGATTCTTCCTTGTCTCTTGTTTGCTGCTCTCTACTTATTCTGGGTATATTACGTTGTCTCCCCTACTTGCTCTATTTTAGGACCCTAAATTTCCCCCTTACTATTTGTTTTGTTCCCTCTGATTTCTGGTTCTTGAATTACACATTCTAGGCCTAATTTCGTGATGTATAGGTGAGCACAAATGACCAAGGCAAGTTGTGTTTTTTGGTTTTTGAGGGGTAAGAACAAATTCAAAATGACAGAAGGATAGTTCAAGTATTTGACTAGAGATAATCCAAATGGAGCCACTCAAGCCAAATAACTTGGGCAATCCCTTAACTCAATCTAGGATATAGAAGTTAATCACCACCTAGATGAGGGAAGGGACCTAGAACACCACTTGAGGTTGCCACACTCAAGATATAGAACTAGGCTTTAGAACACAATTGAGAGAACACTCAAATGCTTGCTTTGTATTGCTTGTATTTCAAGTTGAAAGTGAATGCTTACAACCTCAAGCTATGGCCTATTTATACTAAAGGCCTTACATTATGAAAAGGTACAAAGAAAACAAAAAGAAATGCAGAAAACAAGAAACCTAAGTACATTGGAGCTAGCCCTTCATGTGGATGTACCAAGGAGTGAAAAGGCGTGTCTCTTGGATGTTTGGTGTGAAAAGGGTGTAGAAGCTCAAATGGATGCATGAATCCTTTATCTCACACATTCAAAGCTTGCTAGGAAGAGAGTCACATGGAGTTGGAGGGGGTAGCAGCCGACATGGAGAGTAAAATACAAAGTTCATATGGATTGCAATAATTGCATTTACACTTGCAGAAATCTCAACTTCCAGGAGCCATATTTCTCAGAATACTGGGCCAAATTCGATTTTCTTGGGCTTGTTGGAAAGCTCAGGAAGTCTATTTTCCAAAGAATGTAAGTTTTCTAAGTTTGGACCAGCCAATCAAAAGTTATTGCCCAAAGAGTACAGACTGCCCAAACTACCCTGTGCCGGGATACCATATACTTGTGAGCTAGATTTAACTGACCAAATGATATCCAAATTGAACGTGGTTGGTCTTGAAAGAAAGCCTATTTTCTAGGCTTTAATAATGTAAGGATCTTTAGCATGTTGGTCCATTACATATTGTTGTAAACAAGTGATAAAAACTAGGCATGGCGTGAGGGAGCTATGTATGAATCCTCCGGCATAGTCACGGCCTTTCTGCATAGGATAGCAAACTCTTTACCCTCTTTGAGCTTGTTGGGGTCTTCTTTGAGCTGAGAAGGGGAGGTACGAGAGCGGTCATGATGGTCTCCATCATTCTCCCCGGGTAGGTGAGAGTTTGTCCTCAAACTCGGAAGAGTTTCATCTTCAAAGTAGGGACTAAGATCGAAGACGTTAAATGTTGCCGAGACTCCATAATCTCCGGGAAGGTCTACTTTATACGCATTAGGGCTAACCTTCTCAATGATTTCGAATGGCCCATCTGACCTAGGCATCAACTTGGATTTTCGCTTGGAAGGAAATCGTTCCTTCCTCAAATGGATCCATACCAAATTTCCAACTTGAAAATGGACCTCTCTTTTGTGCTTGTTGGCATGGTGCATGGCCCTCTCATTGGCTTTGACAATGCTATCATGAACTTGGACATGTAGGTCTTGGATTTCTTTGGCCCTTTTCTCAGCTTCCCAACTAAACTTGGTGGGAGTTGGAATAGGGATAAGATCAAGAGGGCTCTTTGGATTGTGGCCATACACGACTTGGAAGGGAGAGAGATGAGTTGCTTTACTTGGAGCTCTATTGAAGGCAAACTCGGCATGAGGTAACATATCATCCCAGCTCTTGATGTTCTTCTTCACAAGGACTCTAAGCAAGGTGCCCAAAGTCCTATTGGTGACTTCCGTTTGGCCGTCAGTTTGTGGGTGACATGAAGTGCTGAATTTGAGTTGGGTGCCCATCTTACGCCACAATGTTAGCCAAAAATGGCTAAGAAACTTGCTGTCTCGGCCGGACACCATGCTCTTGGGTACTTCATGTAGCCTAACAATCTCCTTGAAGTATAAACTGGCTACATGCGAGGCACCATTGGTGGTATGGCAAGAAATAAAATGTGCCATTCTTGAGAAGCGGTCTACCACCACCATGATAGAGTCTTTGTTCCTTTGGGTTCTTGGCAAACCCGTGATGAAGTCAAGGCTTATATCCTCCCATGGAGCTTGAGGAATAGGAAAAGGGGAGCACAAGCCTTGTGGAAGAACATGACTCTTGGCCATTTTACAAATGGAGCATCTTTTTACAAAGTGTTCCACATTTTAGACATATGTGGCCAATAATAGTGCTCCTTCAGCATAGCACATGTCTTTTCCACTCCAAAGTGGCCGGCTAAGGCTCCTCCATGAAGCTTTTGGATAAGGAGTTCTCGAAATCTACACTTGGGAATGCACAAGCATGAACCCTTGAACAAGAAACCATCCTCCACATGGAACACCCCGTAAGGGTGTTTAGAACACTTCTCAAAGATGTCTTTAAAGTCCTCATCACTTGGGTACAACTCTTTCACAACTTCAAAGCCAAGAACTTTGGTACTTAAGGTAGAAAGAAGTAATACCTACAGGAGAGTGCATCGGCTCCTTTATTAAGATTTCCTGTCTTGTGTTGGATGATAAAATGGAATGATTGAAGATATTCCACCCACTTGGCATTCCTCAGGTTGAGCTTGTGTTGACCTTGTATGTATTTGAGTGCCTCGTGGTCGGAATGGAGGATAAACTCCCCTCCTACTAGGTAGTGACGCCAATACTCTAAAGCCCGGATGATGGCATAGAATTCTTTGTCGTAAGTGGAGTATTTCGTTTTAGCTTCATTTAGTTTTTCACTAAAGAAGGCTATTGGCTTCTTCTCTTGGGAAAGGACAGCTCCAATCCCTACCCCGGATGTGTCACACTTTACTTCGAATATCTTTGAAAAGTCGGGCAAGGCTAGGACGGGTGCACAAGTGAGTCTCTTCTTGATTTCTTCAAATGCACATTGTGCTCCAAGTAAAATCTTTCCCCTTTAGCACTTCGGTCATGGGAGCCACAATAGTGCTAAAGTCACAAACAAACCTCCGGTAAAAAGATGCCAGGCCATGGAAACTCATCACTTGAGTGATGGAAGTGGGAGTAGGCCACTCTTGAATAGCCTTGATCTTGCTCTCATCAACTTGAATTCCTTGGGCGGACACAATGTAGCCTAAAAATATCACTTGGGAAGTGAAGAAATGGCACTTCTCCAAATTCCCATATAATTGCTCTTGAGACAAGATCTCCAAAACTTGTTGAAGATGATGGGCATGCTCTTCTTCGGTCTTGCTATAGATCAAGATATTGTCAAAATAGACGACCACACAAATACCAATCAAGGGCTTTAGAACTTGGTTCATAAGCTTCATAAAAGTGCTAGGGGCATTGGTTAGTCCAAATGGCATGACAAGCCATTCATACAAACCTCCTTTAGTCTTAAAGGCAGTTTTCCATTCATCTCCTTCGAAAATCCGGATTTGGTAGTAGCAACTTCTAAGATCAATCTTAGAAAAGATAGTGGCACCATGAAGCTCATCAAGAAGGTCTTCCAATCGGGGAATAGGATACCGGTACTTGATAGTGATTTTATTGATGGCCCGGCTATCCACACACATTCACATGCTACCATCCTTTTTGGGTACAAGGAGGGCGGGCACGGCACATGGGCTTAGGCTTTCTCGAATCAATCCCTTAGACAAGAGATCATACACTTGCCTTTGGATTTCTTGGGTTTCTTTTGGAGTCATTCGATAAGCCGGCTTATTGGGAAGAACGGATCTTGGGATAAGGTTAACCTTGTGTTGTATGGATCTCGATGGGGGAAGGCCATGGGGAATTTCTTGTGGGAACACATAGTGGAAGGTTTGTAGGAGAGGGGTGAGTAGAGGGTGTGAGAGAGATGGGGGCTTTAGTTCAGCTTGTAGGAGAATCAAGTCTTTGAAAGACTCAAACTCATGATATTGGGATTTGAGAAGGGTGGTGAGAAAGACATCCAAGTAAGGGTTGTCTTTGGTCTTAGTAGAAGGAGTGGATTTGAGAGGAGTGAGGGTGATTTTCTTGCGGTCCTTTTGAAAGGAGTAAGTGTTCATCCGGCCATCATAGGTGACACGTCTATCGAACAACCAAGGTCTTCCCAATAAGATGTGGCAAGCATCCATGGGAACTATATCACACCAAATCTCGTCCTTGTAATGCTTTCCAATAGAAAAAGGGACGAGGCATCGGTGAGTGATTTGCATACCTTTGCCTTGATTCAACCATTGGATGGTGTAAGGTTTTGGGTGAGGTGAGGCTTGGAGCTTGAGCTTATAAACCATAGTCTTGGAGGCGACATTCACACAACTACCTCCATCTATGATGAGGGAGCATACCTTCCCTCTAACTGTGCACCTTGTATGAAAGATAGCCTCTCTCTGTTCCAAATTATGTTGAGTGGCAAATCCACTCAATGCCCTTCGAATGACAAGTAGCTCTCCTTCATCAGGGCCTTTTTCCACCTCTTCCACATTTTCCAACTCACAATCTTCTCCTCCTTCCTCTTCATGTTGCTCCTCAAAGGTGGCTTGGTATTCGGCTAGAGAGACAATCCGTTTGTTAGGGCACTCGGAAGCAATATGCCCAAGGCCTTGACAACGGAAACAACGAATCTTGTCTTTTGATTTTGGGAGTTCTTTTGTGGAAGGGTTAGGGGCGGTGGGAGGGGTACTTTTGGTTTGTGGAGAGTTTTGTGGTTTAGGGGAAAAGTAGGGAGGTTTTTGAGTGGAGTAAGGACGGGAAGAGGTTTTGGAAAGGGTGCCTTTTCCCTTAGATTTCTTTTATTGCTCTACCTTGTAGGCAAGAGAACTCAAGTCATCTAGGGAGGAGTAGGGATGTAGTTCAATGACATGGGCAATGGAATCATCAAGACCACTTAGGTATCTTACCATGGTTTGTGCATCATCTTCTCTCAAATCGCACTTGAGAAGGAGTTGCTCGAACTCCCGGGTGTATTCCTCAACGCTCTTGGAGCCTTGCTTGAGGTGATGCAACTTGAAGTAGTTGTCTTGGATGTAATGGGAGGGAAGGAACTTGGCCTTAAGTTTATCTTTCATCTTGGCCCAAGTTCTAATCTTTCCTTTACCATTTCTCGCTCTCTTGGCCACAAGGTTGGCCCACCATATGGAAGCGTACTTCTGGAGCTTTAGGGCCACTAGCTTCACTTTCTTGTCATCCGGCACCTCCTCATACTCAAAGACACGTTCCACGGTTTGAAGCCAATCAAGGAAATGATCGGGATCCATTTGGCCTTCAAATTCGGGAATGTCGACTCTAAAGTCGCCAAGGCCATTCCCTTACCTTCTTCTTCTAGGGGTTTCTTCATCACTTGAGTTGACAATATAGCTCCTCTCTTCTCTCTCGGATTCATCTGAGTATACATGAGTGCGTGAGTGAGAAGGGCTTCAGGTCCATCTCTTTTTCTCTTCATAAGTTGGGCAATTTGGGTTTGGAGGAATTTTACTTGCGCTTCCAACTCGTCAACCCGCTCTGGGGAACGGCTAGAAGACATTTTACCGTGTTTAGGATTGAAGGAAGGCTGTTTAAGAGTTGCAGGGATGAGGAGGGGCACGATCGTGCTTATAAGCACGGTGGCACCGTGCCAGTATTCTGGATGAAACTGAAGGCAGAAAGAGACGCGGCACGGTCGTGCCTATGCGCACGGGGGCATCGTGCCAATGCTCTGTCTTTGTTTTCTCACGGTTTTGCTGACTTGTGTATTTTTGTGTTTTGGCTTTTGGGATATATTTGGCTGGGTTCTTGGTTACTTGACAACCTTGGCTCTGATACCAAATGATGTATAGGTGAGCACAAATGACCAAGACACGTTGTGTTTTTTGGTTTTTGAGGGGTAAGAACAAATTAAAAATGACAGAAGGATAGTTCAAGTATTTGACTAGAGATAATCCAAATAGAGCCACTCAAGCCAAATAACTTGGGCAATCCCTCAACTCAATCTAGGATATAGAAGTTAATCACCACTTAGATGAGGGAAGGGACCTAGAACACCACTTGAGGTTGCCACACTCAAGATATAGAACTAGGCTTTAGAACACAATTGAGAGAACGCTCAAATGCTTGCTTTGTATTGCTCATATTTCAAGTTGAAAGTGAATGCTTACAACCTCAAGCTATGGCCTATTTATACTAAAGGCCTTACATTATGAAAAGGTACAAAGAAAACAAAAAGAAGTGCAGAAAACAAGAAACCTAAGTACATTGTAGCTAGCCCTTCATGTGGATGTACCAAGGAGTGAAAAGGTGTGTCTCTTGGATGTTTGGTGTGAAAAGGGTGTAGAAGCTCAAATGGATGCATGAATCCTTTATCTCACACATTCAAAGATTGCTAGGAAGAGAGTCACATGGAGCTGGAGGGGGTAGCAGCCGACATCGAGAGTAAAATACCAAGTTCACATGGATTGCAACAATTACATTCACACTTGCAGCAACCTCAACTTCCAAGAGCCATATCTCTCAGAATACTGGGCCGAATTTGATGTTCTCAGGCTTGTTAGAACGTTCAGGAAGTCTATTTTCCAGGGAATGTAAGTTTGCTAAGTTTGGACCAGCCAATCAAAAGTTATGGCCCAAAGAGTATAGACTGCCCAAACTTCCCTGTGCCGGGATACCATATACTTGTGAGCTAGATTTAACCAACCAAATGCTATCCAAATTGAACGTGGTTGGTCTTGAAAGAAAGCTTATTTTATAGGCTTTAATAATGTAAGGACCTTCAGCAGTTGGTCCATTACATATTGTTGTAAACAAGTGACAAAAACCGGGCATGGCGTGAGGGAGCTATGTACGAATTCCTCCGGCATAGTCACGGCCTTTCTATATAGGATAGCAAACTCTTTAGCCTCTTTGAGATTGTTAGGGTCTTCCTTGAGCTGAGAAGGGGAGGTATGAGAGCGGTCATGATGGTCTCCATCATTTCGGTATGGATGTTTGTTAAATGTGCCTCGATTTTGGGTCTGAGCAATGAGCTGTTGCCCTGAAATTGCTTCGACTGATTTCTTCCCTTCCCCTTCATCTATTCTTCACTCTACTTTCGATTTGTTAAATGGGTCTGTTGTAGTTGTCTGGGTGGTTGGGGACCTTCATCTGTTCTTTTCCCTAAAGTGTAGCAAAGTTATATTTCTCCCTCCTCTGTTTTGGTTCTGTTTTAGAGCGGTCTTAATTATTTTTTCTAATCATCATTTTATTTGATGTTAGCCCTTGCTATTTTGTTAACAATAGTTTGGTGGGGGAAGTTAGATATAAGGGTATGAGAATAATAGAAATTTCAATAAGTGGATGTTTTGGTTCTATTTTGCTATTTTTAGCCCTTGGTTTTTTTTGGTTCCATTTTGGTTCTGTTTTGCTATTTAGCTATTTTGTTAACAATAGTAATTTCAATGAGTGGATGTTTATTCCTTCAATTTCATTTTACTTCGTTGTTCTGTTTATCTAATAAAGCCTAATGATGTAGATTTGTATGTTAGGTAAGTTTAGAATAAGGTATGTGAGTACTTAGCTTTGAACCATTCTTATTTCGTTTGAATACCTTCTTTATTTGGTTATTATTTTGAAAGAGTGTGAAAAAAAAGATGAATTAAGTAGTTACTTTAGCCTATTTCATTGTTAGGATAATTTAATTCTACTTAGGATGGTTTAGTCGATTGTGACCTCATTCTCATCCTCGTCCCAGAGGAGACAACCCTCAAGTACTACGACGATAGTCATATACTTGCGGCACTTTATTTTCCACTCAAAATTATCGAACAATAGTATACCTGTACCCTCTATTTTCTTGGCTTTAGTTCACATAATAAAAGATAATTCAACTCTTTGTTTTTACAGGACTCAAAATTACCCTCTATTTTCTCTTTGCAGTCATATAGTCAACCCTTCCATAAGTCAAACTCAGACCACCCATCAACAATAAATGCATTTTTTTGAACTAGGTAACCTCTGAATCAGTTAAACAAGCTCAAATCTTACCTCTTTTGCCAGTAAATTTTAGGTTGTTGCAATGTTGAAGCCACAAACCTCTTCCTCTTCAGCTCTAAATCATATCTAACCCTCACACGATTTTGTGAAGTCCTCCCCCAAATCAGCCCACTCACACTTACAAGATTCTAGATTTTCTGTTGTTTCCTCCTCAAATCTTCAAGGCTTCCTCCCTTTTGGCTTTTCAAACCCAGAGCACCATCGCAGAGAGAGAAGAAGAGAGGAGGGGAGAGAGAGTTTGCAGAGGAATGAAGTTCAAATTGTCTAAAGCCATCATATCACTAGCACTGCCAAAAAATTAAAAAAGTGCACTGCTTCGCATTAAATAAGGGCAAATCGATCAATCAATAGGCTTTTTTTAAACTGCCATCGGAAAACCTTTATAATTTACCTACCTCAAAATATAGGGGAGGCTCATTTCAATTAGAAAAAAACAAGGCTGAAACAATTAATGTGCAAAACTTGACGGGAGCCAAGTGCAAATTACTCCTCATTTTTGTGTTAGTAATGGATTACCAGCAGACTAGGGTTCTGAACTTTACAACTTAGTAAAAGTTGTTTTAGTTTTATCCCTTCTGCAAATCTCGTAAGCTCATTAATCTTAGCTTTGATCATGACCCCATGATCTTTTGTAAGGCTCATATGCCTACAGTGCGAACTGTTATAGAAGTTTTTACAAATTTTTCCAATGCTATAGTTAGCTAGTATCTTGTACAAAATGTTTTATTTTCATTAGGGGAGTTCCTAGTTAGAACTTGGGAGTGACTTTAATTACTAGAAGATGTTCCAAAGGCTAAATATAATGGTTTGAAATTGAGAAGATTGTCAAAAGGGTCAAAATGTTAGTCTACTAGGAACTCATCATATGCTAATAGGTTAACATTAATTAACTTTGTGTTATTCATTTTGCCTAAGGAGGTTATCAAGGATATAAAGACCATATGTAGAGAGGTTTTTTTAATGGTGAAAAGGCTGAATATGTTAAGTCCCCTTAGCTTAGGATTTTCTGTGCTTGCCTAAAACGACTTTGGAATGGGGATTCAGAACTGCAGTCTTTAGAATCTAGCTGTTGCTGTAAAGCATTTATTGGAATGTCCCTAAAAGTGCAGCTCTAGCCTGGTATTGGAAAAAGATTTTGAAAATGAGGGATAAATTTTATATTGGTTATCTAGATGGTATTTGGAGTGCTAATAGGTCTTGCCAGTGTACTATTTCTAGTGGCTATAACTAGCTTCTATGTTCTATAAACAAATTTTCTTTGACACAGTATATTTACGATAGATTTAACATCTTCAAGCATAGTTTCTATCTTCGCAGGGCTTGACATGGTAAGTTAAACACAAAATACATATTAATACGCTTGTATTTTCAAATTCAAGATGTTTAATGTGTATTATGTGTGGATCATAAGAAAGATCATCCATATATTTTCTCGAGATGTAGCTTCATTCATAATGTTTTACAAAACATACAGAACTACATGGAATTTAGCTTGCTGGTCTACAGAATACAAGGCCTTTTCCAAGCTCTTAGAAAGTTAAAAATTATAGAGTGGAGAAGTAGATCCTTTAACTTTGTCTTGTCAGTGTGTCCTACTATCCTCGTAATGGAAGAAATGAGAAAGTTTTCAAGAAGTAACACACTTCTCAATTTACTAATAATTGTAAATATACGATACTTAGCAGGCTATATAGGTTTTGGCAAGAGGTAATGGAAATATTCAAACTTGGTAAACTTGAAAACAATTTTTATCCTAGAGGCTTGAGTACTATATTCCCCCTTTCAAATCTTGTAAATGACCTTATTCCCATAGTGGTAACGAGATGCATTATTTCCTACCCCAAATTAAACAAAAAAAAAAAAACCCCTGAGAATCCAAGGGGAAAAATGAAGATGTGAAAAAAGTTCTATGAAAGAGTTGAGAGAGAAGAAATGGATCTAAAATCTAAAAACACCTGCCCTCCTTTCTAACAAGTCGAATTTGATTTGTAATAAATACTAAATATGAAATAAAAGCATGATAAAATTGAGTTGTTGCCTTTTAGAGCATGATAAAATTGAGTTGTTGCCTCGTTATGCCACTGAACTATGTAATTTTATCTACTTTGCCACTCAAGTTTTGTTTTTCTCAACTGTGCCACTTTGAAGACGTTTGAGATCAAAATTATCAGTATGAGAAATGCTAACCAATAGTAGCAATTTCTTTCCATATTTTTGGTTTTTTTCCCTCGTCATAATAATTATTATTATTGTTATCGTTGTTGTTGTTGTTATTATTATTGTTGTTGTTATTGTTGTTATTTTTTTTACTTTTGTTATTATTATTAATATTATTATTATTACTACTACTACTACTACCACCACCACTACTACTACTGAGCTTAAGAAAAAAAAGCACAATTGCCAATAACACAGCCTCTCCTTTTGCTATTATGTCTTCAAACTAGGGCCAACAAAAAAACCTGTACTCCCTAGAACTCGCAAAATCAGCTCCCAGTGAGTATGGATATGGGTGTTAAAAATTGGAAAAAAATGATATAGAGTGGGTATTGCTTAAATGGGCATAGGTATAGGTATAGATCCTACCTGCCCCATACCTATTTCATACCCATTTTATCAATACGCCACATATAAAACTCGTACCTGTTCATTTGAAGTTCTATTGTGTTACTTATACTACGATGTTTTTCCAGTTACTTTAAGTTTTATTGTGTTCAAGGATCCAGTGGGCCATCTTGTTAGAAACTGTAACTTTCAAATGCTAATTTATTGCTTTGATTGACAAACTTTTGGTTGTATTTGGCGTGATATGATATGTTGTTGGGACTCTGGTCTTAATGTGTCATATTTGCTATTTGATGTCAAAGATGGGTACAAAATGTCTTAAATTCCTTTTTATTTATATGTACCTTAATAAAACCTGCATTCCTGCTATACCTAGTGGGCCTGGATATGGTATAGCTTTGCAATGCCTGGTGGGTATGGTTCTGAGTATGGGCATTAATTTTAAAAATGGTTATGCATAAGGGTATGGCTAAACCCGCCTCATTGCCACCGCTACTTCAAACATAGGGTTAGCCACCTCCGATAACACTTCCATTTTAACTATTGTCATTGTGGGTTATCACCGAAGGGTCAACCACTAGCCCTAAATCTGGACTCCACCTTCTTACTTTGCCGAATGACACTATCACTAAATACGAAGCATTAATTATTGTAATGCCCCGACCCCTCTTGGTCGCAGTCTTACCAATAATTACTTCAAGGATTGTCAACTAACCCTACAAATCACCACAAGTCTTTCCAACGTGTATCATCCTCGCTCACACGCTGCCTGGGAAACTTACCAGGAGCTTAACCATCCCAAGATTGCTCCCCAGTAAGCACACTTAACTGTGGAGTTCTTAAGAGTGGGCTTCCCGAAATGAAAGGTGCACCTTTGGTGGTATAAGTAGTCACTTCGATCCTTTTAAACCACACTTGGGGTGTTACAATTATTCTAAGAACTGAATCCTCCATCAGACAAATCGAAGACACACAAAGGAAATCCACCATCAAAACACTAGAGCTAGTATTTTGAATCAGCCCCACCTTTTCAGAATATATCGGCACATCAAGGAAAATGGCAGTGAAAGATCTAGTGTTGGCATTGGTGACTGCAATTGCAATGGGAATAATAAGAAGGTGCTCGTGGCGATAGTCAAGGGATATCGGGGGTGCAAGCGGCAACCCCGACGGTGACGATGATAGGAGTCTGCTTATAGGTTGTGCACATCCGTACTATCTCATGGCAGTGTCTGGCGATGAGATGATCACAAGCACTAGAAAAAATTGTGGCATAAGCATGGTAATCTATTAATATCTAAGGAAATATTGGGGTAGTAATAGAGGTCACAACGGCATTAGTGGTGGGAGAGAGAGAAGAGATGGGGGTGGAGGTTTTGGTATTGTTATTGTTATTACTGTTCATCATCTTCTTCTTTTTCTTCTTTTTGTTATTATTATTGAGAGGGAAAATGAAAAATATGAAAAGAACATATCGCTACCAGTTTGTAGGTCTCACAATTGCACTTAGAAACATAATTCTCTAGAAAGATAGATACATAATAGAAGGCTATCCTAAGAAAAAGGGAAATTTTGGCTAGGGAGAAGATGTTGAATTTTTATATATCAATTGGGCCTTAAACAACAAGTCATGCATATAAGCTCAAATGAGGTTCTAATCTAAAATCAATTGGTAATGGGTGGAGTAATTCACAAGGTTATATACATAATCAAACCCTTTAATCTGATCTATGTGGGACAACACTCCCTTTCATACTCCAACCGAAGAAGAAGATCACTGAGGAAAAAAATTGTTATATGATATAAGAATTTTGAAGAGAACATCCGAACAGCTACCTCAAGATTTGTCGAAAAGCACATATAAACCCTACATCAGCACCTCCATATGATCGATGACTCAAGTCTTATACTTTGCAATTAGACCATAATATTCCACCACGCTCTGCAGCCCAGACACCTGAGTGTTAGTTGTCTGGTAGAGCCTTTCTAGCCCTGCGTAAACACAGCAATACCAGCATTACCACCAATATTCAAGCTGGTTATGTGGTAGAATCCTTCTAGCCTGGAGTGAACACTATAATATCGACATCTAACTACCTCCAACTCATCATATATTTATTAACATTTTGCTTAAATGTTTAATTCCCACATTAATCCTTCCCAATCAAAGAAGGCTTTAAATATAAGAATGTCTGAGCAAATTAAACAAACATCTACTCAATGTTAAACCTTCTCTGTTCTAGCCCTGCTAGTGGATTAGATATTTCATATGCCTTAAATTCTTAATCATCCTTCTATTTAAAAGAGCCACTGGTTCTAAGACTTGTTCTACACTTGAACCATTTAGCAGGGCCACTATATATGCTGAAGCCCTTAAGATGGAAAACATGAAAGGTATAATGCACTTGAGCTACTCTAGGTAGCTATAACTTGTAAGCTACCTTGTCTGACTTATCCATTGGCTTTAAAAGGGCCATAAAATTTGAGATTAAGCATTTAGTTGGGCCTTTTTATATTAAGCTCTTCCTATATGTTGTAATTTGATGCTCACCCAATCTCTAATTTCAAAGTGCTTGTCAGATCTGCCTTCATTAACTAATTATTTCATCCTGTATTGAGCTCTTATTAAAGAAACCTTCAAAATATATATCATGGCTTTTCTTTTTTGTAGGGTGTTATCAACTACATGCACTCTTATTTCTCCAAGTATGTAAGGTAAATAAGCAGGTGGTGCCGGTTGTATATAATTTCATGTGATGTCACTTGTATAAAGGTGTGCAATGTGGTATTGTACCACTACCCATATAAACGAAGCTACTTGCTCTAATCTTTAGGTTGTGCAAAGCTCATAAACCTTAGGTAGGTCTCCAAGGGTTAATAAGCATATGAAGTAGTAAGTTAATGCCTTGAATGCTAAATAAAGGCTGCCAAAACTAACTAAAGAAGACCTTATCAATACCACCTACTATGCTCTGTGCCCACCTATATAGTTTCAGCACATGGTCTAAATGGATTTGAGCTATATCTATAGTTATGTAAAGATAGGATAAGGATGCAATGTGTGTATATTTGCTAAACATGTTAAGCACCACCATAATGACCTCTGTACTATAAGAATTAGGTAAACCTTCAATAAAGTCTATTGAAAGATCAATCCAAATCTCACAAAGAATTGGCAATAGCTGTACCAGCCTTGTTTAAACATTGTTATCATACTCACAACTCTAACAGATTACAAGTCGTCTGATATAATGCTGCTCTAACATAGTGAGTACCTTTCAATAGAATAACTTTGGTATTTTTCTCGAAGGTTCCCTATCTACCTGAGTGCCCCTTAAAAGGAGAGTCATGCATCCATTTCATAAGCTATTGTTCGTGATTATTGCTTGTTGTCTTAAAATATACTACAAGCGCACGATGTAACTATAGCTAACAACTTTCGAGTACGGGTTGTGTCCATAGAGAATTTGATTTCAATTACCATAACTAATTTAAACACTTAATCTAGGTAGAACAAATTCGAGGGTTTAACTATTGTCTAATGATTCAGGAAATCCGAATATTAAAACATGCAGGTCGGAATTAACGACACAATTACGCCAGAGAATGAATCACAAACCCTATCAAATTCACCCAAGCATGCATTATGAATGGATGGATTGTCAATTAAGGTCATCTCCTCCCTCCCTTGAGGGTCGAGGACTAATCTAAGAAACTAAAGCCACCTATTTTCATGGGGCTACGTTAAAGGATTACAAAATTTTCAACCGATAATTCCAATTAGAGCTTCAATTATTTTCATATCAAAATCCTAATTCTCTACTAAGTCGCGCCAGGAAAAGGTTTCGTCTCTCAACGCTCCCCTAAACTCGAATAATAATGGATGAATGCTCTTTTGAGTAATTCATCGAACACCTAGTGTGTATAGTAGAAGTCATGAACTCAAGCATGGGGGAAGTACGAATTAGGGATAAACCATGATTCAACTAAACATAATCAGCGTCAATCCCAACCTAAGTTAGGGAATTAGCCACTAAACATCATAACAATCACAAACACAAATAAGGGAATGAAGAGCATTGACTAAAGGCGAAAACTTGAATTGAAACTGCAAGACAGAGGGGAAGAGAAGCGTACTCAAATTTGATGGCAATGATGAATCCCATAATAAAACTTGAAATTAAACTTTAAATCTAATCTAAATTAATATGTAAAAGTGTTGAAGAAAAACCCTAAATATCGCCCCTAAAGAATTCTCTTTGAAGAAAATCCTAGATGCCTCTAAATTGCCCCTGACCATGAGTTAAGTCGCACAGGCCAGGGCACAGGGCCCCTGTGCCGTGTCTCTAGTCGCGACTTGCTGAATTCTCTGTATTTGGCTGACCTCTTCTTTGACTCAAAACTCATCTTCTTGGCCTCCTTTCTACCAATATTTGCGGATTTTCTAGCGTTCCCAGTAGGAACTCCTGAAAACAAGAAACACCACTATATAAGCAAAATTCAAACCAGAGAGGAAGCTAATTTGACCCTTTCTCCTTAAGATCAAACATGAAAACAATGGAGAAAGGGATCAACTAGGGGTTAAAATGAGATTAAAATAGAGGTTTATCAACTCCCCATGCTCATCTTATGTTTGTCCCCAAGTGAGACTAACTCATGAAATACCAAAGAGGCCGATAAACCACTAGCCATGCGCCTCCTCAGGCAAGAGATGAACAATCAACAAACCAAGCTAAATCATGCATTAAAAGTGGCCAAGTCAAGGTGTGAGACATTCTCAATAAAACACATGCACTACCATCCATAAATCACCCTACCCAAATGCAACACACCAAACACTCCTATATTAAAGCCCATAGTAGGACAAGACCTTTCATAATAAATGGTGAGTAAGCAGGACCGGTAGAACCTCACTTTAGGACAAAGTAGAACACTCTTCCCAATTTGTTTGGAATATGTAACAAGGGTATACTCAATACTATATCCAATGAAGTAAACTCCCATAAGCTTGACAAAGTTCTGGATTCTCCACCACTTAATGCAAAATGCAAAATGTCAATCATGAGGGTTTGCAAAAGGATGTAATGGGGCTAATGGTTAAGGGTGAGAAGTAGAGTAAATTTGGGAAGAGTAGAGCTAGTAGTCAAAAGACTAGGGAGCAAAAAAAGTACTTTTACAACTAGCGACAAGATAACATCTTCACCCCACATTCGGAATTTAAGCAATCAAACCCCACCAAAACCTCAAACGAGGAATTTAACAATCTTATTGCCAGAGCCCTATGCAAACCACTTTATTCATAACTTCTCTATTTCTTTCTCTTCTTCATTTTTTTTCCTGTTTTTTTCCTTTTTTCTAACATTTTTTTCTTCTTTTCTTTGAGAAGCAAAATAGGATACATGTAAATGGCATGGGGAAAACAAAATCAACCACAATTCCTCCTAAGTAAACTATCAATAAGGTACTCAAGGTGGACCAACCTCCAGAACAAAACCAACTCAAAATGGAAGTATTACTCCACTAGACCTTGATAAGAGTAAAGGGAATATATATAGGCCAAGTATATGGTAGATAGGGTGTAACAACAAAGACAAGGGGAAAGGTATGAAGGGCTAGCAAAGGGGGGTAGTACACATCGATGGGTAGCTTTTTGGCTCATGTGGTTATAATGAACAAAAGTTGCCTCAATCATGTCAGCATGTGTAAATGCTAAGTGTGATTTCAAAGAGAACAAAACTAAGTTCTAGAGATGCAGTTGCGGAGGAGCCACACATGAAAGAAAGCATGAGACTATACGTGATGAATAGTCATTAGGCTCAAAATCTTACAAGTAAATCTACCACAGTCAAGCAACTTACTCCAAGGTGTGTCCCATTTATCAAAGTCAGTCAAGTCAAACCACATGAATCTCAGGGGCAATAGGCATGCAATATAGGGCAAGGGAGCTCTAGATGGCAACGTCAAACACAATTTCACAAAACTCACACCATAATAGGCCACACTTTAACACACAGACCAACAGAATCTGTCGATCATCACCCCTTGTCCTCTCCTCATAAGAGGGGTTTTCACAAACTTTTAGGCGACTCTTTTATTTAGAAAGCACTAAACCCAATTAAGAAAGCAGTAAACATATAAAGGATAATGAAGAAAAGGGTAAAAAGTAGTACCTGGAAAACTTATAAATGCCAAACTCGATTACTTCTCCTGTTGCAATACAAAATCTAGCCTATATGCACTAAACTACATGCTCTATTAAAGGCCAAATGCAAAAAACAACTAATAAAACTACAGGATGTTTTATCCATATGATGCGAATGCAAGTGATGCCATTTAACCACGGCCCAATGTCCACAATTCCACCTAAGGAGCCAGAAGCTCCCCTCGCATGCTTGAGATTTTCATTGTCCTTAATGAAAGGGACATAAAAAGAGGCCAAGGGGAGGGGAGGACCAATAGCACTGAGGGGAAAACGGGGGGCGGGGGAGAAATGATACCCTTTTTTTCTTTTTTTTTTTTTTAAAAAAAATACTTGGGTTGTCTTACAAGAAGTGCTTGTCTAAGGTCCTTACCTTGACCCTTACCTGGCAGAGGATGCTGTCGGGAGGAAAGGAGGTGGAGCAGGTGAACTAGGGAATGGCGATGCAGCCAAATCCTCTCCAGGGTGGAAAGTATTGCTGCCAAAACAGCTCAAGATCAGTGGGGATAGATCAGGCAAGACCACGACCTCATATGAGGTCCTCCACCTCCGTAGGATATCTCTACTCCAGAAACCGCAACGGGAGGAATGGAGTGAGTAGGTGCTGCAGGAACTAGGCGGGCACTAGGGACTAAGAGTGGTGTGGGTGGAGGGAAATAGAAATTAACCCTTTTCCCATAAAACCAGAAAGACATAGTACCCGCCTGTGTATCAATCACTGCTCCTGCAGTAGCTAGAAATGGTTTCCTGAGAATGATGGGGGCCTCGAAGCTCTCGTCCATATCCTTGATAGTCAAGTCATAAGGGATGACAAACTTACCCACCTGAACTAGGACATCCTCTAGAATGCCTGCAAGCTGCCTGATGGAGCAATTTGCTAGTCGTAAGATCATTATAGTGGGTGTGAGGTCCAGTAATCCAAGCTTCTTGCACAGAGAGAGAGGCATCAAGCTCATACTAGCAGCAAAATCACAAAGGGCTCTTTTAATCTACAGATCCCCTATAGCATAGGAGATGGAGAAACAGCTTGGGTCCTGCAGCTTCGATGGCGACTGACTTTGTAGAACTGAGCTGCACACCTCTCCAATAGGGACCACTAAACCTCCCTCAGGCTAATATTTCTTGGAGAGAAGCTTTCTCAAAAATTGTAACTAGGCCGGTGCTTTCTTGAGAGCTTCCAAGAAAGGGGTATCAGTATAAATTCGCCTTAGCACATTCAGGAATCATGTAAATTTAGGCTCAAGCTTAAATAGCTTAACACATGCCACCCTCTAAAGGAAGGGTACAGGTGGCTGGTGTGGCCAAACTGGCAGTGAAGGACTAACCTTCTCACCAGAGCCTCTCCTATTCCTTCTGCTCATCAGTTCCCGCAGAATTAAGAACTGAAACTATCTCCTGGAGGACCATGACAGGTGGCTGGCCTGATAGTTACCCCTGAGGCCTGGACAGACTGTTGCTTTGCTGAGCTATTTGTGTAATCTGAGTGTCCATTACCCTCTGATGAGCAGCCATAGCATCGAACTTGGAGGTCAGCTGATTGATGGACTTACTGAGGGTTTCATTAGTCTTAGTCTAGGTCTGAATGAAATGCTCCATAAGATTATCCAAATTAGACTTTGGCTATTGGGGAAGTAGAGGGGGTGGGTTGCACGGAGCTCTATACTGGAACCCAGGTGGCTGTGTAGCATTCTGAGGTTGAGGGTTGTGGTTTCTGTAAGAGGGGTTGGAGTAGCTCTTCCGCCCTGAACTGTGAGCATTGGGGCATGGATTGGACTGCGGTGGGGGGTTGAAGTTGTGCATAACATTGACGTACTTAATGGTAGCAGGACCACTGTAACACTCAACAGATGTGTGCCCCTACACACCACAGGTCTCGCAGATAGCGTAGACTCCAACTGAAGACCCTGAAAAACCTCCTATAGTAAAGGAAGTACCCACTCTGTCGAGCGTCTGTGCCAGTGCATCCACCCTGCTGGCTAGGAGTGTCTCGGCATCTACATCACACTTGCCACCGTTCCTCCTCGGGGTGGCTCTCTTGCTCGACCAGTAATAATTGTTAGAGGTCATTGCTTCTAACAAGGCCTTAGCTGCATCGATGGACTTCCCCATGAGAGCTCCTTTTGTAGCAGTATGTACTAAGATCTTCAATGACTACTCTAGCCCATTATAGAATGTCTAGACTAGCAGCCAGCCAGGAACACCATGATAAGGGAACTGCTGCTGAAGGTCCTTAAACCTCTCCCAAGCCTCGTATAAGGACTCCCCATCTCTCTGAGTGAAGGAGGTGACGTTAGTCCTCAACTTTGCAGTTTTTTCAAGTGGGAAGTATTTGCTGTAGAATGTCTTTGAAAGAGCCTCCCAAGTAGTGAATGAGTTGGGCTCCTTATTCTATAACCAGTCACTGGCTCTATCCTTCGGTGAAAAGGGGAAGTGCCACAATCGAATAGCATCGGTGGATACCCTGTTAAACTTGATGGTGTCATATTTTACAAGGAACTTATGAAGATGTGCATTGGGGTTGTCTAAGGGATGTCCACCCAACTGGTCCCGCTCCACGAAGGTAATGAGAGCGGGCTAAGGTTGAAGTTATTAGCTTCGATTATCGGGTTTATAATGGATAATGTGATACGCGATGCTTGCGACAGGGTGTTATCTCACAACACCTAATTATCTTGTCCTCCCATCACTACTTCTGCCCTCTTTCTTCTTCTTTCTTCTCCACCTCGCTGGCGTGCAGTTGCTTCAATCTTAGAATTAAATGGGACAAGGTTCTGATTCCCTTGGCTCCTCCTGTGCGTACAAAACAAACACCACCCAAGTGTGAACAGTGTCTAGCAAGAATAAATAAGAACTAAAAGCTACAAAAAGAAAAATAAAAACCTAGTCTAGAGTACTATAATTGGTTCTGATATCGAAAGAAATAAGTTCTCCGGCAACGGTGCCAAAAACTTGTTGTATTACAATATACCACATGCGCACGGTGTAGCTGTAACTAGTGACTGGCGAGTACGACTTATGTCCACAGGGCACTTGTTTTCAATTAATATAACTAATTTAAACACTCAATCTAGGCAGAACAAATTCAAGGGTTTAACTACTATCTAATGATTTGGGAACTCAGAATATTAAAACACCCGGATTGGAATTAATGACACAATTACCCAAGAGAATCAATCACAAACCCCATCAAATTCACCCAAGCGTGCATTATAAATGGATGGATTGTCAATTAAGCCCATCTTCTCCCTCTCTCAAGGGTTGAAGACTAATCCAGGAACTAGAGCTATCTATTTTCATAGCACTAAGTTAAAGGATTATAAGGTTTTCAACTAATCATCCCAACTAGAACTTTAATTATTTTCAAATCAAAATCCTAATTGTCTACTAAGCCACACTAGGTAAAGATTTCATCTCTCAACGCTCCTCTAAACCCGAATAACAATGGCTGAACGCTCTTTCGAGTGATTCAACGACACTTAGTGTGCACAGTAAAAGTCATGAACACAACCATGGGGAAAGTACGAGCTGGAGCTAAACCATGATTCAACTAAACATAATCAGTGTCAGTTGCAACCTAAGTTGGGGAAGAGTCACAAACACAAACAAGGGAATGAAGAGCATTGACTAAAGGCGAAAACTTGAATTGAAACTGCAAGAGAGAAGGGGAAGAGAAGCATACTCAAATTTGATAGCAATCATGAATCCCACAATAAAACTTCAAATTGAACTTTAAATCTAGTCTAAATTAACGTGTAAAAGTGTTGAAGAAAAACCCTAATAATCCCGCCTAAAGAATTCTCTCTAAGAAAATCCCATATGCCTTAAACCTGCCCTCGACCGCGAGTTGAGTCATGCAGGCCAGAGCACGGCACCACCGTGCCATGTGGCACGGGGCCCCCATACTGTATCTCTAGTCGTGACTTGCTGAACTTTTGACATGGCACGGTCGGGTCTATAGGCATGGAGTCCCCATGCCAGTTCTCTGTATTCGGCCAACCTCTTCTTTAACCCAAAACTCATCTTCTTATCCCTCCTTTCTACCAATATTAGCATATTTTCTTACTTTCCCGGCAGCAACTCCTAAAAACACGAAACACCACTATATGAGCAAAATTCAGACCATAGAGGAGGCTAATTCGACCCTTTCTCCTCAAAATTAAAAAAAAATGGGATCAACTAGGGGCTAAAATGAGGTTAAAATAGAAGTTTATCACCGGCAAACCCTGCCACAAGGTTTCCTCTCTTTCTTAACAGACCATCTATGATGATGTACTTGGCAAATAGATTTCCCTACTCAGTTTAAGGAATAACCTGCAGTGGATAAGGGTCTAATTAGTAGCTAAACTTGATCTTTTATGAGGTATCAGAATAAGTAGCAGAGAGAGCCAGGCATAAAACCTCAGCTCTACTAATCCTTGAAAACCCTCAAACACAAGATTTTCTTTGCCACTTTTATAGTGGATTTCATATCGAAATCCTGTAAGGTTAGATAGTCTTCATATTGAAATCCCATAAGATTATATAGTCATAATTCTTAGAAGGGTGTTGCTTCAGGCACTTTGGTCTGTTAGAATAATGGAATGTTATCTAACAAGATAAAGTTGTAATATTTGGACTATATAGACAATATCAAGCAACTCCTTCTCATATACTAATAACTACTGCCATCTGGGCCCTAATGATTTATTAATAAATGCCAAAGGATGTCCTCCCTAGAGCATTGCTTTTAGCACTTGTGGTAAAGGAATGTATCTCAACTATGAATGTTTTGTTAAAATTTCACATTGTTAATGTTAAGGTTGTATATGAAGTAGTTTTTAGTTAATTAGAAGCCATCTCGACTTCATCATATGTTGAGCTCTTATTAAATAAAACTTCAAAATATATATCACGGCTTTTCCTTTTTACAGGGTTTTATCAACTGCATCCATTCGTGTTTACTCAAGTATGTAAGGTAACTGAGCAGGTGGTGCCTACTGTATACAATTTCATATGTTGTCACTTGTGTAAAGGTGTGGAATGTGGTATTATTCCACTACTCACATAGAGGAAGCTACTTGCTCTAATCTTTAGGTTGCACCAACCTTATACACTTCAAGTAGGTCTCCAAAGGTTGATGAGCATATGAAGCAGTAAGTCAATGCCATCAATGCTAAATAAAGGCTGCTAAAACTATCCAAAGACGACCTTGTCCCTACCACTTATTATGCTCTGTGCCCACCCACGCAGTTTCAGCACATAGTCTAAATGGGTTTGAGCTATATCTATAGTTGTGTAAAGATAGGATAAGGATGCAAGGTGTGTATATTTGGTAAACATGTTAAGAACCACCATAATGACCTCTACACCATATGAGTTGGGTGAACCTTCAATAAAGTATATTGAAAGATCGATACAAAGCTCACTAAGAATTGGCAATAGCTGTACCAACCTTGTATAAGCACAGTTATCATACTCACAACTCTGACAGATTGAATGTTGTCTGATATAATGTCGCTCTGACATAGTGAGCACCTTTTAATAGAATAACTTTCATATTTTTCTTCAAGGTTTCCAATCAACCCGAGTGCCCCCTAAAAGGAGAATTATACATCCATTTCATAAGCTGTTGTCCAAGATCATTGCCAAACCCTACCACCAGGTTTCCTTTCTTTCTCAGCAGTCCATTTATTATGATGTACTTGGCAAGTAGATTCCCTTGTTGAGTTTGAGGAATAAGTTATTGTAGATAAGGGTTCTATTAGTAGCTGAACTTGATGTTTTATGAGATATCAGAATGAGTAGTAGAGAGAGCCAAGTATAACGCCTCAGCTCTATTAATCCTTGACAAAACATCAAGTGTAAGATTTTCTTCGCCACTTTTATAGTGGATTTCAAATTGACATCCCATAAGGTTAGATAGTCTTTATATCGAAATCCCATCAGATTTGATGGTTATAATTTTTAGAAGGGTGTAGAATATTTTACTTAGGAGCCACTTCAAGCGTTTTCGTCTGTTAGAATAATAAAATGTTATCTAACAAGATAATGTTGCCATATTTGGACTATATAGACAATATCAGGTAACTCCTTCTCATACACTGATAACTACTGCCATCTGGGCCCTAATTATTTGCCAACAAATGCCAATGGATGTCCTTCCTACATGAGCATTGCTTTAACACTCATGGTGAAGGAATCTATCTCAACTATGAATGTTTTGCTAAAATTTCACATTATTAATGTTGAGGTTGTACACAAAGTGGTTTCTAGTTAATTAGAAGCCATCTCAACTTCTCTTCCGGAAGAAAATCCCCCTTTCTTTACTAGATTCATAAAAGGCTTGGCTATGATTGCATAGTCGATAACAAAATTTTTGTTGTATCCTGCCAGGCTTAGGAAACTACTCAACTCCTTAGCTAAAGTAAGTTGACCACTTAGCAATAGCTTCAGTCTATTTACGTTCTATAGATACCCCGTTACCAGAAATGTAGCGTCCTAGATACTCCACCTTGGCAATACTAAAACTACATTTACTTCTTTGACCACCAAGTCGTTGTCCCTCATATGAATGAAAACGGACTACAAATGCTACACATGATCTTCAATGGACTTGTTATATACCAATATATCTTCAACAAAGGCTAGCACTAACTTCCCTCATAAGGGTTTGAGTACACGATTCCGTAAGCCTTAAAATGTAGCTGGAGCATTTGTCAATCCTATAGGCATTACTAAAACTTTGAAATGCCCATAACGTAAATGCAATTTCGAACAATCCTCACATGGCACTCACTTGACGGTATCCTGGTCTCAAATCTATCGTGCTAAATACCTTTAACAAGCTGACCTATTTATCAATCATCTGCCACTAGTATAAGAAATTTGTCCTTGGTAGTTTGTCTATCAACCCACCCATAGTCTATGTAATATCCCCACGACCTATCTTTCTTGCTTAATAGGGCCACTGGTGAAACAAGTGGACTGAATTTGTGTTGGATGATGTCGTTATCAAGCATTTCCTAAACCAGTTTCTCGATGATGTTCTTTGTCTCAAAGGGTATATGTAAGGCTTGATATTGATAGGTTTTTACACAAGTTTGAGGTGGTTCCTATCATCAAACACACTGCCATGACATAGAGTTTTCAAGTGGAATATCTTCTTCCTTCAGGGATAAGAGTTGTAGCAAAAATATTAGCTAGTTATGCCAATGGTTTTGACCTTCTCTCCTATTAAACCCTTGAGTAAATGTTTCTTCCCTTCAAATTTGAATTCCATAGTCAGGTGCCTAAAGTTTCATCCAACAATGCCCAAAGTGCTCAAACACTAAATACCCAATATATTATCACAACTACCAAGAGGTATAAGAAACGTGTTTGAGAAAAACTTCATCCTCTATAGCATCCATTTCAAGCTCTTAGATATGTATTAGCTTCTTAACTCACTCCCATCTGCTATAGTAATAGGCTACATATCAATAGGTCCCAATTTACAACCAAACGTTTTAGGCAATCCTTCATCAATGAAATTGTTAGTGCTCTCCGAGCCTATGTATTGGCAGCTACAAGGTATTTTTGCCAGCATACCTCACTACCTTATATTTGAGAACCCTGGCATTTCACTTACTACATGTAAGGAAAGTTATGGGAGTAGTTTCCAGCATTTCAAGTTCAATTGCCTCCATATATCTTCCCCGAAGTCTATCTCTAATTCCTTATTTTCCCTAGAGATCTCCCCTAAGAATAGTTGAGTTTTAATTCCTAAGTCTCACATTTGTGGCCTCTCTTATTAGGCTTGTTACAAAAATAACATGACCTGTTAGCACTTTTTCAGCCCTTTTAGAAGCATTTACGACTAGAACTGCCAAATAGATCAGGTCGGGTTGAGTTCGTATTCGTGTCAAATTTAAGCAGGTTGAGAAATCCTCGACCTATACCTAACCTATTTATTAAACAGGTTCAAAATCTTGACCTGTACCTATTTATTTTTTAAACAGGCTGACCTAAAATTTACCTATTAACCTGTTTAATATAAAGGGGTTAGGTTCTGGTTATCCAGTAACCCATTTATCCACTTAATATTTTAACTAAAATATAATTATCGAGCACTACAAATCAATCTTTTGAGTTGGATATATCACAATAATGCAACCATTGTCCATGATTCACAAGAATAAGAATGCCAAAACAAAGACCAACTTGATTTAACCCCACATTTGCACAATTCCCCCCAAAAAATACATGTTAATTAGGTAAATGGGTCAATCTACTTAACACATCTAATTACATAGGTCAAAGAGGTACTTTTTCATGCCAAAATTCTGAACCTAAACGTAACCCAATTAATTAAACAAGTTAAACATGTCAATCCATTTAATTAAATAGGTTGAAAATCATTACCCAAACCAAGTTAATTTCGTGTTGGGCTCAAGTTGGTAATCGTGTCGGGTTAAATTTTAACAACCTTATTTACGACTTTGTTAGGCTTGCAATCTTATGTATATATGGCCAGGAACCGCCCTCTGAAGAAGTTGTGGTAATTGAAATCCTCACCCCCATTGTAGGTATTCTTGGGTGCCACTTTAGGAGAGTTCAATAAAGTGGGTTTTGCAGGTGGTGGTTTGCGAGCCAGTTTGAGAGGGCTCTACTGCATCCTCCGACATCCTTGCAAACATAATAGCAACATCAAAAGTGGTAGGATTTAAGGCCTTGGCAAAGGGTTTCATCTTGGGTTTCAAACCCCCATGAAGTTGTTAATACAAAAATTCCTTTGCCAGGCTACGTGTTTTTTGCAACATCAATGATTTTAACACCTTAAACTTGTCTGGATCATCCTTAACTGCTCCTATATGCCTTAATTTGTTGAAATCCTCTATTTCTTTCTGCCCCAATTCATCTTTAAATCTAGCATGCACATCAAGTGTGAAGTCATCCCATCCTATCTTCTTCTTAACCATTGATTAACTAGCATGTCAAGTTTCAACCTCCTAGTTAAATGAATTGAAGCTAGGTCAACTCACTGGGATTCAGGGAAATTGCACAAAAGTGAAATATTTAAAGCACATCTCAAGTAAATCCTCTAGGATCGACCCATCAAACCCTACAAATTCAAGTATAGGGAGAATTATATAAATTCTTCTTATTCGAGATTTAACTGCATGGTCCTTTTTTACCTACACTGGATTCACTTCTAGATCCACTACATTTCTTATACTTAAATAAGTCGAGGATTTGATAGAACATTTTCTCATGTTCTTCCTTGAGTTCAGTGATCTTATGATTCTAGGTTTTAACCTACTAATTGAAATTAGAATTTCCTTCAAATGACCTTGTATATTGTCTAGCTCGAGCTAGTGCTTTGGGTTCCTTTTTACCGTCTTTGGGGGCAGACCAGCAGAATCAGAAACATTGCACTCTGATACCAGTGGTGTTGCAATGCAGGAGAACGCCCAAAAATGGAGAGGCAGGTCCTCATACTACTAAGCACATATCAATTGATGAATTTGAGAGAAGGTTTTATAAGATAGAATGTAGATAGAGATTGTAGAATTTCATATCTTAACTTTTCTTTCTACCATTTTATTACATATATAGGCAAGTAAATATTACAAAAATTATTGCATTAAGGAATTATCACATATATTTGTATATATTCGTGATTCTATATCCTTTCTAAATTGATATAGGTGTTGTATTAGGATTAAAAACTTGCTATCCAAGTTTGGATGGTACAAAGGTAGGGTTAGGATCTCTTAGTGATGATGCTCTTATATTTATCGCCATGTACTTGGTTCATTCAATATATATGAAAACAACAATTCTTCTATCTCTTTTATAATTTCTTCAAGGTATCAGAGTCGATCCTAGCGTATTGCATCCTCTATTAAGAAAAAAAACTTTTTTTCATGAGCTGAGGGAGCCGGAAAAAACCACATTTCATTATAGATAGCCGATCATCATATGTTTTACATCCTTTATATTCACTTGGAACTATCATCACCACAATTAAGGTTGATTAAGGAACTCCGAATTAGCAAAACAAGTCATACAAATGACTTTAATGGCCATGAATAAACTTGGCTTAGTTGATGGAACATAACTGAGCCAACAGATAAAAGCTCACCCGAAGGCAAAGCATGGATCACGGTAAACTCAATGATCACATCTTGGATAATGAACGTGATTGATCTGAAACTTCATCCACACTTTACCTATGTCAAATATGCCCAAGCTTTATGGGAAAACATCCATAAGCAATATTCGGTGCCAAACGTGGCAAAAATACATCAATTGAAGGCTCAAAATGCTTCTTGTAAAAAAGATAAACAAGAGGCCATTGAGTTTTCAATAGAGTTGTAGGACTACAAAATGAACTCAAGAATTATGTGAAAATCCCCACTTGCAAGTATGAATCAGCAGCGAAAATTGCAAAGTTTATGGAAAATGACAAAGCACTTCAATTCCTCAAGGAACTAGATGATGACTCTTTTTCAACCGTATGAAGTCAGATTCTCACTCTTGATTCTCTTCCCTCTTTGGATATAATTTTCAACGTGGTACTACAAGAAGAGAATCATAGGTATGTGATGACTAGGTGTGATAGCAAATAAGACACCATAGTTGTTTTTGCTTTGTCGTACCAATCAAAGATGTAAAATTCACAAAAGAGACCCACATGTAAACACTATAGGAAGTACAAGAATGAAGAAAGTAACTGCTACGAGCTCGTTAGATATCCCGTAGGGTTGAGCGCCCGAGGAGGAAGAGGTGGTCGAGGCTGAGGATATGGCAAACGTGGTGCATGCTGATGGGGAGTAGACCACAGTTAAGGATACACTGGAAATCGAGAAATGGCCAATGCAGCGCAGCCTTTTGTCGAGAACACTCAGGAAGAACGTGAAGTACCCAACTTCACCACTGAGTAGGTACAAAGCCTTTTGAGTCTAATTGAGACTCCAGAGTCTAACCATGACAAACTCTCAGATAATGGTATTTGGCTCCTTGATAGTGGGGCATGCTGTTATATGAGAAGAATTGAAAATCTTTCACATAATGTTTGTAACATTAAACCAATACCTGTGGAGGTGTCGGACAGAATGCAAACGTTGGCCGTGAAAAAGGGTTTGGTTATCTAAATCCCAAGTTAATATTACAGGATATACTATATGTTCCTAATCTTCGATGTTGTTTAATATCTATTGCGCAATTAATTAACGACATTTATTACACTGTGACATTCACCCCAAAGTATTGTGTGATATAGGATCTTACTATGAGGAACCCGATTGGTGTGGCTAAGCCAAGAAAGGGGTATATTATTACAAGGATGAAGTAACAGATGGCGTTCAAGTTAATAAGGTTGCTACTTACAAACTTTGGCACCATTGTCTCAGACATCCCTCACACCAGGCTTTATCTAATTTTTTTTCTACTAGCATTCAAAATATTCCTAATAATAAGAATGCTTTATGTTATGTGTGTTGTCTAGCAAAACAAACTCGTGCATCTTTTTCAGTTAGTGAGAATAATGTCTTCAATTGTTTTGATTTAGTTCATTATGACATTTGGGGTGCATATCATACGAGGGCTTTTGTGGTAGTCAATACTTTCTTGCTATTTTGGATTATGCTACTAGGAGTGTTTGGGTGTAATTAATGAAAGAAAGAAGTGAGGCCTCCCAAATAGTGAAAGATTTTTGTGCTATGGTTAACACTCAGCTTAGACTAAAGTTAAGAACACTAGAAGTGATAATGACAGTGAGTTCACATTCAGACCAATGAGAAAGTTTTATGCCAAACAAGGAATAGTGCACCAAACTAGTTGTGTAGATACTCCACAACAAAATGGAAGGGTTGAAAGAAAACATAAGCATATATTGAAAGTTGCTAGAGCCTTACATTTTTAAGCTAGCTTGGCCATTAAATTTGGGAGGGATTGTGATCTTGCAGCTGCTTATCTCATAAATAGAACACCGTCCTCAATTTTAAAAGGCAAGGCACCTTATGAGGCTTTATTTAAGGTCCAACCATCTTATGAACATATAAAGTTTTTGGTTGCCTATGTTATGTTCATAATTATCAAAGGAACAAGGATCAATTTGCTGCTCGGGGAAGGAAGTGTATATTTATTGGATACTCGTATGGTAACAAATGTTGAAAGGTATATGATATCGAACCAGATGACATTTTTGTAAGTCGAGATGTGATTTTTCAGGAAGACATATTCCCTTTGGCAGAAATAAGGAAAGAGCACAATCTGACAAAATCATACCTAATGGTGTGGATTTCATGGATGATGATTTTGACAAAATTCGAGTTGAGTCTAGTCCAGAAAGTGGAGACATGTAAGAACTCAGCCAAGGAAATGTAAGTGTTGGGCCTTGCAAAGAAATCCCAGCGCCTACTGCTGATGGCGGGCAATGCTCAGGCTCCTCACGCATGGCGCCCAGTGGATCACGCACAGCCGAGATGCCTGCTGGGTCTGGGCCAGACGACAGGGGGAAAGATGTACCTAGGTCGGAACCCTCACCTGGGCCTGAAAATGAGCGGCTACATCCATCTACCGAGACTGCAACACAGCCCACTTCACCCGAGCCAGCAAGACCAAGAAGAGAGAAGAACGCACTAGGACATCTCCATGACTACGTTTGCTACAAACACTGATATCAAGAACCACTCTTCTTCGGTTCCTCCATAACCTATGGCCACAAGCGCATGGCTATTGTGGTGTAGAAAAAATATCGTTCCCACGGAGACCAATCATAATATATTGAGTTTTATCCTATAAAAGTGCTTATCAAACAAATTTCAATTTAGAGTTTGGACGGCACTATAACCTAATTGGAAAAATCAATCAATTTAAAACATCTAGGGATTTGTTCCGCCACATAAAGATGTGGATTAATGGAATATATCTTGAATTTGATCTATAATGAGAGATTGAAAAGGGTGCAACCGTATTAAGAATTCAATCTTTTCTTTTGAAATAAAATGAATTGCCTAAACTAACTAATTATTATTCTTTCAAATGTTCTTGTTTAGTCTAAGTTATGGATTTTTTATGGCTAAAGTTCCTCCTAACAAGCGAATCTTTGCAAAGTATTGCTTAGTCAAGTCCTATCTTGTCGATCAAATAGTAAGTTTCAACTTTCAATCCTTCACTTAACCATTTAGAATTAGCAAATGAATTTGGCCAAAATTCACCCACAACAATTTCACACACAAGATAGAATTCAACCAATTCCAATCAAGAACAAGTACAACTAAATAAAAATGAGAGATTCCAACATCAATACTTTGCTAACAATCCCTAAATTAAGAAAAGCACTCGCACATATTTAAATTAACAACAACTAAATAGAGTTTGAGATAAGAAAACTTAGCACAATTGAAGATCCTCCAAGGGTTTCCTAACTTTGCAAGGGCTCCAAAATAGTAAGTACTTTTTCAACACTTAAAACTAACTAGAAATCTAAACTAAACATAGAAAAATGGAAAAGAATGGAAAAACTAAACAGTAAGAGTTCACTTGTTTGCTATGTCTCCTCCAATCTACTGCAAAATAACCCTATTGAAAGAGGAATGTAATCAACCTCAGCCACACGATGAAGGAAAATGAACATGCTTCCCCCTATGGTCTCACCACAGACCATGGCTTCATCATGGACCATCTGTGGTAAGCTCTGTCTCGATACTTTTATGTCCATTCTTCTTTCCAGGGCCACAGGGACTTGGGGGTATCCGTAGGGAGTCAAGCTAAACTCATTGATGGTAAAATTTCAAGTAAAATGGTCCCAAAACCTGCAAGACACAGAAAAGAACCATATCCGAGTGTAAAACCAAAAAAGGAGTTCATATTGTATCATAAAACACATAATTCTCCCTAAAAATGGCACAAAATGACCTCAAAATAGAGTGCACTTAGGGACTTATCACTCTATAAGAAAAGGTTTCTTTTGGTAAGCCTTATCCATTAGCTATTTAGGTTACATGCAATAAGTTTTCAAAAGCACATAGATGTTATTTAACTAATATTTCCAACATTGTGGAGCCTAAGTTTTTTAATGAAGCAGTTAATAATGTTAATTGAAGGGAAGCTATGGCAAAGAAAATTAAAGCATTGGAACACAAGAGTACCAGTGGTCTTGTAGAATTATCACCAGGCAAGAAGCATATCAACTGCAAGTGAATCTACAAAGCAAAATACAATTCTGATGGAAGCTTCGAGAGATACAAGGCTCGTCTAGTAATTCAAGGAGATGAGCAGGTTGAAGGCTTTGATTATAATAAAACTTTTGCACCAGTGGCAAAAATGATCAGTGTTCGATTTTTTTTGTAGTTACAGGTGCAAGAGGTTGGGATTTGCGTCAGATGGATGTTCATAATGCATTCTACATAGAGATCTAGAAGAAGAGGTGTATATGACTTTCCCTCCTGGTTTTCATATGCTTAAATCTACCAAGGTACGTTGGTTACACAAATCATTGCATAGACTGAAATAGGCCCCAAGATAGCGATTCGTCAAGTAGTCCTCTAAACTTCTTGAATATGGTTTTGTACGACCTTATGCAGACTATTCTCTTTTTACTTATAATAAGGGAGATAGTTATATGGCATTACTAGTCTATGTGGACGATCTTATTCTTATAGGGAAGTATCTTGCAACTTGTGATCAATTCAAAATCTATCTCAATACTTGTTTCCATATCAAGTGTTCAACCTGAAATTATTACCTTTTATACCCTTTATTATCTATTATTTGCTCAAAATAAATTACTAAATTAGGATTTTAATATTGTTTTATTTATTTTGTAGGAATAATGAAATCTGGATAACTTGGGTGTTAAAGGATTTAGAAGAAGTATTGTGGATCAAGAAATAAAAACAGGAGGAGAAAGACAGGCCAATGGCCTAGCTCGTACCCGGTCCAACGGCCCAGCCCGGCTTCCTTCCTTTCCCCCCTTTTAGCCTCCCCCCTCCTCTTCATTTTCCTTGGGCTGACCCAGCACTAATCCCGATTTCCCCTTTCCACCTTTCTTCCTTCATTTCTTTCTCTAGCAGGCTGGGACCATCCTGTTGACCCTCTTTTCCTAGCCCAGGCATTGCCCAACTCCCAGCCTACTCTCCTCCCCTTTTCTTTTCTTAAAGACCATGTGCTGGGCATATGAGTCGTTTCTTCTTTCCCCTATTAGCTTTCTGCTTCTTCTTCTTCTCCAACAGCCCAGAAACCGAAGAAAAGCAGGGCCTTTCAAGCTTCCTCCATCACCCCAACAGCAATTCTCTCTCTTTCTTCAATCATCAACTTTAATTCTCTCATTACAACTCCCATCTGTTACTCTCCATTATTACCATTAATGTGGCAGTTGAAGACTCAGATTTCAGAGGCTGAGGCATTTTTATAGGGGTGGCCCAGAGTAAGGGAGGTTGAAGCAGAGTAGAAATTATGGATTTAGTTCTATTTTTCTTCAATTCTGGTGGCTTGAGTTTTTTTTAAGATCCAGTTTTTTTTCCTTCATTTTTATTTGTTTTCAGAAGTGAGGTTCAAGTAATTGTCTAAGCTTTGCTTAATTGGAGTTAGTAGTTTAATGCCTTTAACGTTCATTGTTCTTCCCTATTGTAATATAATCAATTTGCTGAGCTTCAACTTGATTTCAGTTCTAGGTTGTGCTTGCTTTGCTCTACTTTGTTTCATTTCCCTCTGTTTCGTGTTCCCCTGTTTCCAAGTCTCCAGTCCATGAACTCATTACAACCAAGTGTTGGTATATTCAAATTCGTTACAGTTTGGTTCTCCTTATTTTGTAAAGAGTATGGTTTACAATTTCAAAGATCAATTTTGTTTATTTAATCTATTAATTTGAGGAATAACTTAACCTTGGAGTTAGTTAATTAGCACCTAGTTTTAATTTAACTTAGAATTTTTAATAACCTAATTTCACAACCATCTCTATGGATCGATACCTTCAAGTATTACAATGTTAAACCGTATACTTGCGGGAAAATACAATAAGTTTTTTGCGCCGTTACCGGGGATGACGTTGTGAAATTAGGTTGCATTGAGTCATACTTTAGGTATTAGAGTTATTCGAGTCGTTTTCGTTTTAGGTGTGATTTTTAGTTTTAATTACGTCGTTTTTTTATTTTAGTAATTAAGTTTAGTTTATTTTTTATTTTTCAATTTAGTTAGTATTTCGATTTTGATTTTTATTTTTGTTGAGATTAGTTTCATTTTGATTTTTAGATATTATTCATTGCTGAAAAAATGGTACTAATCAGTTTGGTTTATGTGCAGCCCAAAAGTGATAAGGCAGCCATGATCCCAAAAAAAAATCAAAATCAGTGAAGATTTTTCACTAATTTCATATTCTATTTGAATTTTCTGGAGTAATTCTGGTGTGGATTGGGTTAATACTTCTGGAATTTTTGGGACTGTTTGGAATTTTCTGTGAATTTTGGAATTAATTTTCTATTTGAATTTTTCTGCACAGTTGGGGGCAGAAAAAATTCAGAAACAAATATGTGTATGTCCTTTATGATTGAGTGGAATTGTCTGTGTATTTAGTTCTAATTTTAAGAGTTTTATTTTCTGTTTTAATTTTATTTATAGAATTGGGTTGTTTAGGTTTAGTTTATTTTCTAATTTTCTTTTAGTTTACTGGTGTTTGTGTTTTTGTTTTATATTTGGTCATTTTCTGCTTGTATATTGTTTTTAGGTTGGATTCACTTTGTTTGTTTTGTTTTGTGGTTTAAAAGAAACTACAAAAATAGAAAAATCAAAAATCCCAAAAATAACATCACCAAAAAAATGGTGTACAAGCGTTGTGTTTGTGCCCCTCTTTGGCTTTAGTGTTAGGATAATTCATGGTTGAGTCTTTTGTGGTTTTCTTTTGTTTTTGTAATATAGTTTTGTTTTTGTTTGTTTATTTTGTTTTGTTCACTTGATTAGTGGAGCCTCTTCTTTTTGTTTTAGCCATTAGTTTGTGAATAATGTCCTAAATGCATTTTCTTTCCTTTTAAAAAAAACCTTTAAAAAATCATAAATTGAAAAACCAAAAAAATTAAAAAATTCTTAAAATTGACAAAAAGATTCAAGCATGCTAGTTTTCCATTTCCCACAATTCGAGCATAAACCTTTTTGGAGCTATTTATTGCGACTTAATGATTATCGTGCTCAATTGCATCAAAATTTTGAAAAATGGAAAATTTGTAAGGTCATTGTAATGGGTTTGAATTATGAGTGTAGAGGTTATGTTGAGTCTATATGTCCTGGAGGTTTAATAGGATTATTATCTAGAACTTAAGATGAGGCTTGAGATTTTTTTGAAAAATTAGCTTGGGATACTTATGAGTTTGATCAAACTAAATAGAATTTTGGATACCCAACTCATGGCGACTCTATTTTTCATGCTACTCCTTCCTATCATGACTACTTTATGAACTCATGTGACTCATCTTACTCTTATATAGCCCTATTTTCTATGATTATTGTGAATCTTCTGACCATGATGTTCATAATTGCCCATATCGTGATTATATTGATGCTACTTATGCAAGTATTGAAAAGACGATTAATGATATGACTGATAAAATGATAGAGAACATGAAAGAGAGAATTGCTGAATATTCTCAATGTTTTAATCAAAGTACGGAGAATTGTAATGAGCTTGACTTTAGTTTAGGATCTTCTAAACCTGAAGTTAGTCTTTATGATGATTTTGAACCCTCTCACCTTGCTAGGCCTAACTTGAATGAGGACATGCTTTTGCCTAGTCGAGAACAAGAGAGTGACCTCCCAATGTGTCTATCACAAGACCTTGCACCCCACACTAGCTCACCTAAGGGCATCACTGATGATGTTTTAGTTTCTGCCGACCCACCTGTCCCTTTTAATCACTCTTGTGAGATTGAGGTGGATGAAGACCTTGAGACCCCTAGTGAGTTAGATATGAGTATCAAGTCTGACATCGAACACCATGAGTTGGATGAGTTAGACGATGTTGTGTTACAGGAGTCATTTGTGGAGGTAATTGAACCCACTAAATTGAAATTTGATGATGATATTCTTTCTATAGAATGTGAATCTTTTTCAAATGGGTTTGATATCAGTGAAAGTTTGGATGAGGGTTTCTGTGCTGAATATATATCTTTTTCTTTTGATCCATCCGAACTGACCTCCTTTTTGAAAATTACAAGTCTGCATTTGTTGAGTCTGAGAGCATTGCCACTAAGAATTTTGCTTTAAACCATGTTCATGCACATTTTGATACTCAGAGACTTGTGGATTTTGCACCCACTAATTTGCCTAGACTGCTAATTTTTGATGACAATCTAGGCTGATGACCAATCTACTGGATACCTTTAAATACATTTACCCGTTTTATGTTTGGGCCCAACAGTTTGACAAGTTGAAGCGGGCCCTTACTTGTGATTTATTGCTATGGTTGATGTACTCATTTTGGCTCGAACTCTTTAATCTTTATTGTATTACTTTTATTGAGAGTTGGACTTCTTTGTTTGATAAACTGCTACGTGCTCTAACGAGTTTTGATTTAAGTAGTGATGTTTCATTCGATATGGATCCATAAATTCCTTGGTCATAAGGAAGGCATAGCTTAGGTGTACTCCTATACCTGACCTGGTATACTTGTTCCTCTCTACTTCTCTTTTCAATTTGTTTTCTTTGTATATATATTTTTTATGACTTTATTTTATTTTTGTTTTCTTTTGAATTTTAGAGTCTTGTCTTTGTCTTCAGTTTTGAGTTTTCTTTTTCATTTTGTGTATTTCTGTTTCTTTAGTTTTTATTTTATGTTTTCTGTTTCTTTTCACTTCCAATGAGGACATTGTGAGATTTAGGTGTGGGGGTGGGAAAACTTTAAAAATTGAAAAAAATTAAAGAAAAATAAATTAAAAATTTTTGCTTTTGGGGAAGCTTCATACGTTTCTGATTAGCTTAAATCCCCTATGCTTTGATTATTAGCTTGTATGTAACGTGATGTGCATGATAGATCTCCATCCTCAGTGTTTCATTCTAAGCCCTAATTCTTATCCCAATTGTTCATTATCGATGTGTAATCCAATCCTTATTTATACCATCATCATTATCTTAGGGTCTTCGTCTTCCATGATTGGCTCTCCCACTTGTTTTTGACATGGTTACTTTGTTTTTTTTTTTTTAATTTGCATTAAAAAAAATAAAATGAAATAAAATAGAAATGAAAAGAAAGAAAGGAAATGAAATAAAATTTAGAATGACAAGTATCCCTTTGAGGCATGCGCTATTGGGCACTACCCTTTGAGGCATGTGCTATTAGGCGTTACCTTTTGAGGCATGTGCTACTGGGTGTTATCCTTTGAGGCAATCCTACTACTGGAAAAACTTCCTTTCTATGTTGTCACTCAAGTGGGATTGAGTTTGATTCTGGCAAGCCTAAGCCCTAGGATGATAATGCACTTGCACACGAGGATTGGAATGAATTCAAAGTTTTGATGTGCAGTGGGGTGAAATGTTAGTATTTTGATGTCATCTATGGGGTAAAGAGCCTTGATGAGTACATTCTGTTTATATGCAGGCCGATATCTTTGCTATAGGGG
Organism: Carnegiea gigantea; assembly: GCA_029747015.1. NCBI lineage: Eukaryota > Viridiplantae > Streptophyta > Magnoliopsida > Caryophyllales > Cactaceae > Carnegiea > Carnegiea gigantea. The sequence goes on from JAKOGI010000452.1 coordinate 194,519, forward strand.
TGATTTGGTTAGTTAGAATGTGCGCAGGCTTCTCCTTTGTATATTTATGTTTGTAAATTCAAACTGTTTTTCTATTTCTGTCTCTCTTTTTCTTTTTCATTTTGTTTCTAGATTTTGTGGGTACATCTTCTGTAAACCCTCACGAGACCTTACTCATCCACCAAGGGTAACATAGGGGTTTAAAGGGCTTATTGCACATGCTAAGTACAACCGTAATTCCTACAAAAGTGAGTTAGGATTTTATTTTCTTTTCTAGGATTTTCAGTTTGTTTTACTCGAGGTCGAGCAAATCTTACGTGTAGGTGTATTTGTTCAACATTAAATTATTACCTTTTATACCCTTTATTATCTATTATTTACTAAGAATAAATTATTAAATTAGGATTTTAATATTGTTTTATTTATTTTGTAGGAATAATGAAATCTGGATAACTTGGTTGTCAAAAGATTTACAAGAAGTATTATGGATCAAGAAATAAAAACAAGAGGAGAAAGATAGGCCAATAGCCCAGCTCATACTCTGTCCAACGGCCCAGCCCGGCTTCCTTGCTTTCCCCCCTTTTAGCCTTCCCCCTCCTCTTCATTTTCCTTGGGTCGGCCCAACACCAGTAATGGTTTCCCCTTTCCTCCTTTGTTCCTTCCTTTTTTCTCTAGCGAGCTCGGCCCAACTTGTTGCCCCTCTTTTCTTGGCCTAGGCGTTGCGCAACTCCCAGCCTGCTCTCCTCCCCTTTTCTTTTCTTAAAGATCACGTGCTAGGAACGTGAGTCATTTCTTCTTTCCATCATTAGCTTTCTACTTCTTCTTCTTCTCTAACAGCCCAGAAATGGAAGAAAAAGCAGGGCCTTTCAAGCTTCCTCTATCACCCCAAATAGAATTCTCTCTCTTTCCTCAATCATCGACTTTAATTCTCTCATTACCACTCCCATCCATTACTCTCCATTATTACCATTAACGTGGAAGTTGATGACTCAGATTTCAGAGGCTAAGGCATTTTTATGGGGGTGGAGCAGAGCAACGGAGGTCGAAGCAGAGTAGAAATTAGGGATTTAGTTGTATTTTTCTTCAGTTCTGGTGGCTTAAGTTTTTTTTTTTCCCAGATCCAGTTTTTTTCCCCTTCATTTTTATTTGTTTTCAGAATTGAGGTTCAAGTAATTGTTTAAGCTTGGCTTAATTGGAGTTAGTAGTTTGATGCCTTTGACGTTTATTGTTCTTCCCTATTGCAGTATAATCAATTTGCTGAGCTTCAACTTGATTTCAGTTCTAGGTTGTGTTTGCATTCCCCTGCTTCATTTCGTTTCCCTCTGTTTCGCATTCCCTTGCTTCCAAGTCTTCAGTCCATAAAGTCATTACAGTCAAGTGTTGGTGTATTCAAATTCGTTATAGTTTGGTTCTCATTATTTGGCAAAGAGTATGGTTTATAATTTCAAAAATCAATTTTGTTTATTTAATCTATTAATTTGAGGAATAACTTAACCTTGGAGTTAGTTAATTAGCATCTAGTTTTAACTTAACTTAGAATTTTTGATAACCTAATTTCACAACCATCTCTATGGATCGACACCTTCAAGTATTATAACGTTAAACTGTATACTTGCGGGAAAATACAACAAGTAAGGATTTGGGACCACTCAATTACTTCCTTGGCAAAGAACAAAACTCTGATTGTTTGTTTCTTAGCTAGAGAAAGTATGCATTGGAAATAATAGATGAGTGTGGTTTATTAGGCGCAAAATCCCACTAAATTTTCCTTGGAGATGAACCCCAAACTGGCTTTAGCTTCGTGCAAACCATATAAATTATATAATGATCCAACACAATATCAGCGGCTTATAGGGTGGCTGATTTATCTTCCTTTGACTTAACCTGAATTATCATATTTAGTGCACATCTTGTCTCAATTTATGCAAAAGCCAAAGGAGGAACATTGGGAGGTAGCCAAACGAGTTATAGAGCATTTGAAAGGCAATCCTAGATAAGGCTTATTTCTGAGGAGCAATTGTGATCTACAGCTATATGCTTATTGTCATGCAGATTGGGGAGCTTACCCTCTTACTAGACATTCATTTACTAGATATTTTATGACACTAGGGAGATATCCTATTTCATGGAAAACAAAGAAGTAGATAACAATTTCTATATCGTCAGCTGAAGTAGAATACCGTGCAATGACTATGGTTACTACTAAGTTGATTTGGCTCAAATCTCTTCTTGCTTCATTAGGGGTCTTTGTGACACATCCAATCCAACTGTTTTGTTGTCTAGAATCCTGTCTTTCATAAGAGAACTAAGCATATTAAAATCAATCGTCACTTTCTCCGAGAAAGGATTATATCAAGCAACTTAAGTGTAGGCTATGTCCCTTCTAAATATTAACCGACCGATAGTTTCACAAAGGCCCTCCATAGCAAGGCGTTTTCACCTTCTTCTCAGCAAGTTGGGCATCGTTAACCCCCATGCTCCAACTTGAGGGGGAGCATTGTGGAAATTATTGTATTAAGGAATTATTACAGATCTTTGTGTATATTCATGATTCTATTTCCTTCCTAAATTGTTATAGGTGTTGCATTAGGATTAGGAAACTTGCTAGCTAAGTTTGGATGGTGAACAACTAGGGCTAGTATCTCTTGGTCATGATACTCTTGTATTTATTCCCATATACTCGGTTCATTCAATATATCCAAAAGCAACAATTCTTCTATCCTTTTTGTAATTTCTTCAGTAAATGGCAACACAATGGAAAACAAAGGGAACAACTGTCTTAACTAATTTTCCCTCACAAAAAGGTTAAACGCGCCCCTTTGCTAAGTCTTCTAACCAATGGCCTCCAGCTCATCATATATTTATTTATATTTTAATTAAATGTTTAATTCCCTTGCCATTACCACAGAAGATAGTGATGATGATGATGATGATGATGATGATCGCTCAATGAGGTTAAAAAGTCATCTATGATATTTGGAAAAAAAAAAGTTCCTAAATTGCTGTTAGCATAGCTATAAAGGAAAATTCGATGCTAGTGTAAAAAAATAAATGATCATCAAGTGTTACTTTGTGCAACAGACTCGGTGGAGAGGCTCAAAATAAAACCAACAGGGAGGCATGTACTTATTAAGGGAGGGGCGAGAAAGGAATCGATTATTAAGTGCATGCTCTTTTAGGTGGGATTTTTAGAGTTAGATGTTAAGAGTTATAAAGACTTTATAAGAGTTAGAAAGAGTTGGAAGAAGCTTTATTCTATAATTGGAAAGACTTGAAAAAACTTGACCGAGTAGGAAGGGATATGAAAGAGTTAGAAGTAGTTGAATAGAGTAGAATTTTTATGAATAGCATCCAAAAGAACAAGCCCTAAATTGGGGATTTAAGGATGACGACCACCATATGCCCTCTCCCGCCTCACCCCCCAAATAGGATAAAATGATGCAATAGGAAAAAGATATGCAATGGGAATCATTTTCTATTTGCTTCTTACATTAATGTAATTTTCTAATAATTAAATATTTTGTGCAGCATTTTCTTATGTTATTTGTTATGAATATTTTCTTATATTAAGCTAGTCCTTGGTTGGGAGAAGAATGATTTTTCAGAAAAAGAATTTTTAATTTTCCATTGTTTTGCATAATAATGGAAAACCATTTTCCAAGAAAATGATTTTTCCTCCAACAGAGGAAAATAATTTTATTTTTGAGAAGATAGAAAGTTAATTTTTTTCCCTTCAACTGTTTGACAATATGGTCAGCTGAAATTTAGGTGCAAAATTTGATTTCAACAGTTTGAATCGGAACTTGATTATCCGATTGGAAAGATTAAAATAAATTCAAATCTAAATTTTAAGCTTAAATTTATTTCATTTAGTCGATATTTATCTTCACCACGACAATTTAATCTACATTTTTTGTCATTAAAACAATTCAATTGACTCACTACTAACATAATTTCAATAGTTTGGATCGAAACTTGATCATGATATAAAAAATATTAAAATAGGTTCAAATTCGATTTTGAGCTTAATATTCTTTTATTTGGTCAACATTGTTTTTCTACAATGACAATTCAATTGATATTTTTTACCACTTAAACAATACAGTTAATATTTTTCACTACTAGAACAATTTTAATAGTTTGGATTGAAGCTTGATCAACAAATAGAAAGATTAAAATATGATCTAATCAGATTTTGAGTATGACATTCCTTCATTTAGCCAATATTTTTCTCTGCCACAACAATTCAATCGACATTTTTCTCCGCTGAAAAATTTCAGCTGAAGTATTAAAAAAAAACTCAAAAATGAATTTAAGCTCAAAATTTTTTCATTTGGTCGACATTTATCTCTATTACAACCATTCAGTCAGTAGTTTTAATTATCATTTAAACAATTTAGTTGACATTTTCCTTTTTTTTAAGGAACATTATTTGTCTTGTACCAAACAATGAAAAATGTGACATGGAAATCAATTTTCCTTGGCATTTTTCGAAGAAAATGATTTTCGAGGAAAACCATTTTTCTTCCAACCAAACACTACCGAAATGTAGGGACTGACGACAAGGATGACAAGGCGTGATTTGTCTCAATAGTTAACCATTATCCTACTTCATTGATCAAGTACATCACCAAGTTGATTAGTGCACTAGCAATAAATTTGCTTGAACAAGAGATTTATTATGTTATTTTGGATCTATATTTGTTAGAATTTGATATCTTTTGTGCATGTACATGACTTTTGGTCAATGGATTTATCCTTTATTTGCCACAAAATAATATACCTGATGGAATCATTTGCTCTGAGATCTTTTCAAAATTTGGTACAAAAATTTGTTTTGACGAATGTAATTGGTGTTTGTCACGTACAGATGTTATGCTAAATTAATAGCAACTTCCACTAACAACAAATACTTTGTTTATCATTATGTGCAACAAGCCAATTAAATAGATTTTTTAGATACAAAGAAGTCTTTCTATCTATATTGTACTCACGTATAGGCACTAAACTTGATTTGAAAAGTGTAGATTACGTTCCCACAAGATCGTACTGTACCATCATGTAATTGGTTGGTTTCTTATCTTGTGAACCATCTAAAAGGTAAAGGAAAAATATTATTCATAGATAATCAAGGTAACAATCTTCTTTTAGTGCAAATAATCAATCTCTATTAATTAAGAGAAATGGAGTTGCACTGATGGATGTAATTATCTAATCAATTACCATTTACGATATATAACTAATATGATCATTAAATTTTGGCCCTGTTTAGTAAATAGCTATTAGCTATTAGCTATTTGTATTAACTGTTAGTTGTTAGCTATTAGCTGTTTGAATTAACTATTTGTATTAGCTGTTTATATTAGCTATTTGCAGAAAAACTGTTTGGTAAGATTAGCTCTTCTGATAAAGTGATGAGATAAAAAGCTAATTCTACAAAAATCTCTTCCAAAAAGCTAATAGAATTAGCTTTTCAGATTAGCTTTTTAGACCCAAATAGCTATTCCAAAAAGCCATTTTACCAAACACCCAAATTAGTTTTTGATTAGGTTAAACAGCTAATTTTGGTCCAAAAAGTTATTTACCAAACATCCCCTTTACAATTCATAGCAAATTAGAGCGACACGGGAATCTTGGTCCTCTAAATTTCTAGATGCCTAGATAACCTCATGGATCAACAGGTTCGTAAAAGTATGGCTTAAGAAAAGCATTTATTAATACTTAGAAGAGTTGCTTAGAGTTTAGAAAGCCACACACATGGAATATGTTTAAGTCATTCATAGTTATTTAGCTCAAGTGTATGTGTCTCCTATTTATAAAAGAAAGTTCGGTCCTAAAACTATTAATTATGTGTTCATTAGATATACCCTTATAGCATTATTATCACTTTTTGGTGATAAATTTTGAGGCTTCTAATACTACCATTAGGAAATCCTATAGTGCTACTTTCATTGAAAGTACTTTTCCTTTGAAAAGTATAGTTCCTTTGCAATGGCCCAATCTAGCTCTAATTTGGATACGAATCCTAATTTGCAAAATGGTAATGATGTTCAACTAACGAGGAGCCAAAGAACAAGAATGGTTAAGGATTTTGATCTTGACTTTATGACTTATTCACTTGAGGATAAACCTAGGACCTACTAAGAGGCCATGAGATTGTTAGAGGTTCGTTTTTGAAAAAAGCTATCAATGATGAGGTTGACTCTATTTTGTGAATAAAACTTGGAGCTTAGCTTTCTTTCTCTTGCAAACTAATTATCAAATAAGAAGATGAGGGGGAAAACCCCAAAATATTCATCAGTACAGTAAGTAGATATTCATCAACGAACTAAGAAAATGCTCATTAGTTATAAAACGGAGAAACAACAATATTGCATTTTGTGAATTTTAATTATGAGCAAAATAGAGAAACATTTATATGCTTTACAAATGCTAGAGGTACCAAAAAAGAACATATAAGCAAATGCATGAACATACCAAATTGGTTGTTGTATACCATGTAAATGCTCATTATGTAAATGCTCATATATACATTATATAAAATGCTCATTAATAAGCTGACTGAGTTACGCAGTCCATAATATGATTTTTTTATTAATGGTATTAGCATAATTTTGTGCCTATATATGGATAACATATTGTTGTTTAGTAGTAATTTTGATGTAATTCAAGAGACTAAGTCTTTCAGGTTTAAGCATTTTGACATAAAGGGTTTTGGTCCAGTTGATTTGCTCTGGAGTATTAAATTAATAAGAAATGAAGTTGACATTGCATTATCTCAACCTCACCATGTTGAGAATTCTTGAAAAAGTTTCATTATGATGAGGTTAGTTCTTTGTCAACTATGTTTGATCCTTGTATGAAATTGAGAAAAACATTGAAGGAAAGTGCTTCTTAACTCACATATCTACAAATTATTTTGTGTTTGCGGCATTCGATGAATTATACTAGAGCTAGCATAGCCTATGCAATAGGCAAATCATCTGGATACCAATGACATGCTTTATTTACAACCAAGAGCTGGCATAGCCTATGCAACAGGCAGATTTTGTGCATTTACAATCCTATTATACGACAATAACATGCTATAAAAAGGGTATTTTAATACTTAAAGGGTACCAGAGACTATGGATCGCATATTGTGGTTATGTTTTACATAAGGAGATGACATCATATCATAAATGTCTACTAAGAAAACAATTTTTATACATTCTACTACAAAAGCTAAATTTGCAACTCTAGATGTGGCATGTACGTATTAAGTCCAAGTGGCTTTAACATTTCTTGTAGGATATTCCATTGTTGCCTATGTTTGTTCCTCCTATTTCGATGCGTTGTGATTGCCAAGCTACTATAGCAAAGGTTCAAACTGAAAATAACACATAGAAGAGAAGACACCTGTGAGTGTTCCATGAGTCTAACTTCTCATGCTGTTAATTTCGCTGGACTTTATCAAATCTATTGCGGTTCCACTTATAAAGGGACTGGTGCAGCAAATACTTGAAATATAAATGGAAATGGGATTGAAGCTCAGAAAATAGTCACTGCAGTGAACACTCATCTCCATAGGTATGGTGATCCCCTGAATGGGTGTTAATGGGTAACAATGGAACTGATGAGTGAACTAAAAGTGCATTGTATTTTAGCAGAAGTTCCGAGCCGCATACTTATAATAAGCTTCGTGTCTGGATGTAGCAATTTTTAAGGTTTATTTATTTGTTACTAGTCTAGCCTTTTCATTTCTTTGAAAAGAATCAAAGGAGACATTGATAACTACTCTTAATGAAACATAGGCATGTATTGTACGGAATGGTATAGATCATTCTTGGACATTCACCTAGTGAGTTCGGTGGTGGGGTCACCATCGAATATTTGAACTATTCCCCACTGGAAAGTCATGAAGTCATGAAATAAGATATCATCCATGATACATGTCGAGTCCCCTTGGCCTTGCACTAAGGCATAAGGATGTTCACATCTACCCCCAAAACTCACTTGTCACCAAATTCCAGCACATAAGCCCACTTTGTCATGTTAATTCACCCAGTAAATGGGGTTAAAAATTAATGATCTTTGACTTCTTGTAAAGCTAATTGAGTCTACTATTGGGATATATGAATAGTTTCAGCATATGTTTGCATTTGACTTCCCTAAAGTAGTGAAAAATCTATTATAGCAGTGAAGATTTTTACCCGATAAACTTACTGAATTTAGATTAAGTTTGGTTCCTACCTATTGGTGTTCAATTTATGCAAGTCAAAGTTTTACTAATTCTATAAATGTCTATTTTAGCCTCAGGTGCTAAAAATTGCCAATTGGAAATCAAATTTGGGACAAATGGCCAAAATAGGTGGAGTATGCACAAAAATTCAATTTTGGAGCAATCTAAATTTTGGCCTTGTTTGAGGTGGTTATAGTTGTATTCCTTAGGATTAATCAATATGAATAAATCTATACCCACCAAGGAAGTGGCTCTAAGTGATAGCAACCCCATTGGTGGAGTAAAGCCTTCTCGAAGCTTCCTAGAAGGTGAGAGATATTCCTAGAAAATTACAAGTCACTATGATTGTTATTATCTTGGAATATTGATTTAATTTTCTATGAAAATTTGTAGGACTCCTATTGGTCCACTTACCCTACTAATGTATAAGGTAATTCCCTCATTTTATTAGCTAAAAACCCCTTCTGCTCAGTGTAAACTTATATTTTGATGAATTAATCTATTGAAGGGCTAGAGGTAGGATCTTCTTCTTCCCTTTTTCACATTTCCAAAGCTAGGCACTGTACCTCTTTTCAACTCCTATGATAAGACAAAATAGAGCTCCAATACATACACATAATTAACAAACAATGTTCACAAGTTGAAACCTTCTAGTGTAGCTAAGCTTCTTAGTACCCCAACTTTTGATTCGAGTTGTAATCTACTATATTTAATTTTGTTGAATAAAGGATTAATTATTTGAATTAGTCTTTAGTTATTTCCCCTTTAAGTACTTTTAACTCATATGGAAAAGTAGGTAAATAGAATATTACTGATAACTTAAACATTTATGTGTAATTTTACTCCCCTTTTCCCTACTTTTAAGTCTTTGAAACACATTTTTATGAGTAAACAACACAATATATGTTTTATAGGTAAGAAAGAAAATCCAAAATTGGGTGTGAAACCAAGTAATTTTTCTAGTTCTTCTTCATGGTCCTAAACACAACCCGGTTTATAAGTAATAGTGTATATATGTAATCTTTAGTTATTAGACTTTGGACCCCTTGACTTATACCTATGTACACCCTAATGTATTATTATAAATACAAGTCTAGCCACCTGTGTTGAGGCAGACACTCCAATCATCATACATGGTATCAAAGCATTAGGTTTCTGCTAGCTAACCCTAATTTCTCAACCCTAATTTCCTGTGACCTTCACTTGCATGGCCAACATCCCACCTCCTTCTTTCTTCAGCCTTCCCTCTTCAGTGGCTGCCCCTGGTTCCCCTTCAACCACAGTGGAGTCGAGTAACCCACCTGTGAGAGTGTGCTGGCACATCTTCAGTTGCCCATCCCTCATGCCCACATACTGCCTCCTTCTCCTACTATTCCTGATATCTCCAACAGTGATGCACAACCACTCTGACACCCATTTTGCTTTAATAATTTCCTATAATTCTCCAGTGCTCATTCTTCTCTTGCCTTGAATCAACCTCCCACCTCCCAAGACTTCACTTTGCATCAATCCCATACTCGGTTTCCCCACTCTCACTCTGAGCATGGCTTCTCATCCCAAAACCCTAGTCCCATGCAGCCTTCCTCCTTTTCCAATTTCTTTCACTTCCTAATGAACACCTCACACCTTATCCTCTCTTTTGCTGCGCCTAACATCACCAACTTGGTGACCGTGCGCCTCACTACACCTGAAGACTACCTTACTTAGCAAACCCAATTCACTGTCGTACTTATCTCACATAGTCTTCTTGGTTTCATGGATAGATCATTCGCCTCTCCTTCCTCAATTATACTTGCAGTGAATGGTACTCAACAGCCCAACGCTGAGTACTTTGCTTTGCTTTGTCTTGATCAGAGTGTCTGCTCGTGGAACTTTTTCACCCTCTCTCTTGAGGTATTCATTAATATTCATGATCAGCCTACCTCCTTCTGTGTTTAGGACAAACTCATGCACCGGTCTATGCACTCTAGTATGGATCATGCCTTAGAGCTCAAAAGTAAGCTTATATTATTAAGAAGGCTGACAATTAGAGTATGGGCTGATACTTACATGAAATAAAAACCATTGCTGATAACTTGGCCACTGTCAACTCTCTGGTTCCTCAGAATTATCTTGTTCACTATGCTTTATTTGAGCCTTAGATGTGAATATGAAACCCTTGTCACTAGTCTCATTGACATCCCCCGTCAGTTGTCTTTTGATAAGCTCCACCCATGCCTCTTATTGCATGAATACGCCTCCACTACCTTGATGGAGACGACATTGTGACTCATCCGGCTCTACTCAACCAGTCCACCGTTGGGGTTACCTCGGCCTCATCTATGTCATCCTGCAACAACAATAATCATAATAATGACAGAAGGGGTGGCTAAGCTTGTAACAACCATAACCACAATAACCGAGGAAGAGACCAACGTAACAATTGCAATAATTCTAGCAACAATCAGTCCACTAATTCTAATTCCTCGGAGTATGTACCTCATCACAGTTAGGTTTATTAGGTCCTAATCCCACTAGTATCACTTGCCAAATGTGCTTTGTGTTTGGGCACACTAGTCTTCAGTGCCCCCAATTTCTCTCTAGTGCAGGTCATACCCTAGGTACTATTGTTCCTTCCCCAGCTGCAATGTCTTTTGTGATGGTCAAGAGACTACTTGGTACCTTGATTCTGGTGCCTCAGCACACATGACACTTCATGATGGTAATTTTGATTCTAAAGTCCTTTATAATGGTACTACACGTATAGTTGTGGGTAATGGGTCTAAGCTTCCAATTTTGCATCTTGGCAATTGTACTTTACCTACCTCCCGTAAATTATTAAAATTAAACTCTGTGTTTCATGTTCCTTAATTAACTCATAATTTAATTTCAATAAAAAGATTATGTAAAGATAATAATTGCCAAGTTATTTTTGACATTAATTCTGTTGTTTCTATTCAGGACTAAACAATAAGGGTTGTTCTACTTCAGGTCAGAAGTGATGGAGATCTCTACCCTCTTGCTTTACCATTCACTCCCATTCCTACACTTTTGGCTCGGCATCATTCTTCAGATATTTAGCACTGTAGGTTAGGCCACCCTAGTTCTAGGATTTTGGATTAGTTGCAGTCAAATACGTCCATTATTAGCACCATTAAGACTTCTAAATATTGTGTTTTATGCTGTTTCAAGTAAATCTACTAGACTACCTTGTTCTAATATTGAACATTATTCTGATAGATCTTTGTTTTTTACTCTTAGTGATTTGTGGCAATCTCCCGCTTATTCTTCAACTAGTATAAATACCATATTCTTTTCGTTGACGATTTCTCTCGCTATTCATGGCTATAAGTCTTGAAAAAGAAGTTTGATGCCTTATTGACTTTTACCTATTTTTAAAAACTGGTAGAGAATTGTTAGAATGTATAAGGTGTGGATAATAACAAATCCAAGTGTTGTAGTTGTTGTTGTTGTTCTAAACAGGCTTTACCAACAAGGCCTTACTGCTGTTTTTCAATATATTAAAACTGCTTGACTAATGGTTTATCAAGAACAGGTACTCAAGTCAGCGATGTAAGAACAACCATGAGGAACAGGCTCTGTAAGGTGTTTGAAACATGTCCTGTGAAGTGTTTGAAGCATAGGATATAAGTGCAGCCGTGAGGAACAGGTTCTGTGAAGTGTTTGCAGCAGATTCGTCTCTCTACAAGATGACTAGTGGTTACAACAAGATGTCTTGATTTGATTTGGTTTTATATTTTTAGACTCTTGTTAATATGCCAATCAGAATGTCTTAACTTACCACTTACTTGAAACGGTTTTGTTTTCTTTTGGTAAATATTTCGAATCACCCTTCAGAACAATCCTGGAAACAGGGTGATCAGGGTGTTTCCAGAATAAGCTGCGAAAAACTGTTTTGCACGATTTTTATCTTTTGGATTTTGAGCAGCTTCTTCAAAGATTTGCAAGAAAGATTTTTCTATGGAGTATCTTACCCCTTATCCTAAAAAACGGTTATTAAAATCTAAGAGATTTGCAAAATCTTTTTGAATAAAAGAATATCCAATTTTTGGCAAGTGGATAAGGTTGTTGAGAAAAACATGGGCTAGTTGCTGAGAATCACCGCCTTATGCACACGGTTTAGGAAGTGTTTCCAGCTCATGTTTCCTCATCCCTTGTGGCTAAAGAATTCTATATTCTTTAGGGATTTTAGTTTCCGAAAATTTGATGAATTGTTTTCCAAGCACTATAAAAGGCGGCTTCTTACAACCTTAGAAGCATCGGTTTTCAAAAAGAAAAATTCAGTGTTCATGAGCTTAAAAGTTTGAAAAGAAAACCGTGTCTAGTGAGTGAGTTATTTGAGCTTTCAAAGTTGGCATACTAGGATTTCATTGTACCCTATATTAGCTTAGTTGAGAAGCATTGTAATAGGGTGTTTTTCTTTATACTCTTCTTTCACAAAAGTGAGTTGAGTGTGTGTCCAAATCAAGGGGATTTTGGACGTGGGGTAACCTGTCTCAGGGAAGACGGTTACGTGGGTTGCAATTTGTAACAAGGTGTGTTACTATTGTAACGTGATTAGCCCGTTTAGTGAAGTGTTTAAATCCTACAGGAGGTAGGTCGTGGTTTTTAACCTCAGTTGGGCTAGAGGTGTTTTCCACGTAAAAATCCTGTGTCCATTATTTCCGCATTCAATTTTGTTGGATTTTCGCTTCTGCTTATCTCAGAAACAACCTGTGCGAACAGGGCCTAAGACTGTTTGTCAGCAACTTGCGAAAATCGGACACCACAATTCACCCCCCTCTTATGGTTGTGTACTCTCTAAATCAACAAGTGGTATCAGAGCAGGTTCTCCTTTGAAAGGCTAACACCTTGAGAGATCCTTGAAGATGAGTACCCCACAAGGCATGCTTGAAGGTCAATCCATAACTCGACCACCATACTTCAATGGCCAACACTATGGTTGGTGGAAGAATAGGATGGAAAACTACATCCAAGCGAGGACTATGAGTTGTGGATGCTCATCAAGAATGGACCACTCATCCCAAAGAAAATAACTGAAGATGGAAAGTCAATCCCCAAGGAGCCTAAAGAATTCAATACTGAAGATTATAAAATGATGGAGAAGAATGCCAAAGCCAAGAAACTTCTATATTTTGGCCTAGGCCCTGATGAATATACTCGGATATCTAAATGTGAGTCAGCCAAAGAAATCTGGGATGCTTTGCAAGTAGCTCACGAAGGGACCAATCAAGTAAAGCAATCCCGGATTGAATTGCTTATGAGAAAATATGAGCTGTTTGAGATGGGTGATCGTGAAAGTGTGATGGACATGTACACTCGCTTCACTCACATAACGAATGAGCTAAAATCCTTGGGAAAATCCTTCACCACCGAAGAATTGGTGAGGAAGATCCTATGAATTTTACCTCATTCTTGGGAAGCGAAAGTAACGGCCATCCAAGAAGCTAAAGACATGAACAAGATCACCCTAGATGAGCTGATTGGCAACCTCTAAATGTATGAACTTAGGAAAAATTCTCAACAGAAAGATGAGACAAAGAGAGATCGAGGTCTTGCACTAAAAGTCTTAAAAGATGATTCTGATTCTGATGAGGAGGAGATTGCCATGATCACTCAAAAGTTCAAGAAGTTCTTCAAGAAAGTCAAAGAAAATAGCAAAAGGAAGGACTTCAGCAAGGCCAGGAACACCTCTCGGGAACAGTTCCCCGAGTGTTTCAAGTGTGGCAAACTGGACCACATTGTAAGAAACTGCTCACTGCACAAGGAAGAACAAGAACCCGAACACCCTAGAAAACAGGGGAGGAAACAGGGTGTAAGCAGCTCAGCGAAAAGGTTCTCAAAAGCTATGCTCGCGACCTGGGGAGATTCAAGCAAGGATGAGGAAGGGTCTGAAGTTGGGGAAGCTGATGTAGCACTCATGGTAAGAAGTGACACTGATTCAGATGATGGATCAACAGACAGTCTGACTCAACTCAAGAACAAGGTACGGGGTCTAAATAAATCAACTCTTGAGGAATTAGTGTACACTATAATGGATATATGTGCTGAATTAAAAAGGGATGTTCGAGATCTAGAACTTGAAAATGAAACCCTTAAATTGGAAAAACTTGAAGTTGACAAAGAAACTCTTACCTTGCATGAAAACATCAATGTGCTTAAAGAAACTCTACTCATGAAAGAAGAGACTTGTTCCACTAAATTGACTGAGCTGGAAAAAGAATCCCTTGACTTAAAAGGTAAGGTCGAGTCCTTGCTTGTAGAAAATAAAAACTTGCTTGAGAAAATGAAACAAATGGAATCAGACCTTGCCACAAACAAGCTCTGGAACAGGTCCTCACAAGCACTTGAATGGTTAAACACCCATCATAGTCGAAATAGAAGAGGACTAGGTTTTGTGCCTAAGATGACCTACCCAGTGAATAGAAAATATGTAGGATTATCTGAGAATATTGTATGTTATCACTATGGTAAAACGGGTCATTACCGTTATACTTGTCCCTCAAGAAAGTATGCCATTAAAAGGAACTCAGTGTACTTAAAACAAATATGGGTTAGGAAAGATGAGATTTGTACCTCTAAAGGAATGGGACCCATGTGGATCTGGGTTCCCAAAGTTAACCCTTGATTTGTTTTGCAGGCTGAAGTGAGAGAGAACAACCCAGCAAACAACCCAGCAAACAGTGCAGGGAATAGTCTAGGGAACAAGCAGCTGTGGTATGTTGACAGTGGGTGTTCGAGGCATATGACTGGTGAAAGATCCAATTTTCTCTCACTTACAGCTTCAGAAGGTGGGAGTGTGGCATTTGGAAACGGCAAATCCGGGACAATTGTCGGCATAGGTAAGATAGGTGAGTCACTCTCCCATTCAATTGACAATGTTTATTTTGTAGATGGATTAAAACACAACTTGCTAAGTGTGTCCCAACTGTGCGACAAAGACAACCTAGTAGTGTTCTCACCAACACGTTGCTTGGTTGTAAATATGAACACAGGAGATGTTGTGTTGAGGGGGAGATGTTGTGTTGAGGGGGAAGCGACACAAGAATGTTTATAAAGTGTGTATCTCCACTCTTCCCCAAAATAATTTGACTTGTTTGAGTGCCCTAAATGATGATGTTATGCTTTGGCACAAAAGGCTAGGTCATGCAAGCCACTCACTTTTGAACAAACTTGTAACCAAAGACTTAGTGGTAGGCTTACCTTCCATCAAATTCAATGATGACAAGGTATGTGATGCATGTGCCAAAGGCAAACAAGTCAAAAATTCATTTAAATCTAAAAAATGTGTAAGCACTACTCGACCTCTTGAATTGATACATATGGATCTATGTGGTCCAATGAGGATCATGAGCCGAGGTGGCAAGAGGTATGTGCTTGTGATAGTGGATGACTACTCTCGTTTCACTTGGACTTTGTTTTTAGCTGCTAAAGATGAAACCTTTGAAAAATTTCTTGCTTTCATTACAAAGATTGAAAAGACAGTAGGACATTCCTTGGTATGCTTAAGGTCTGACCATGGGACAGAATTTGAAAATTCGAGCTTTATTGATTATTGTAATGAGCATGGTGTTGATCATAATTTTTCAGCTCCAAGAACACCCCAACAGAACGGGGTGGTAGAACGCAAAAATCGCACTCTAGAGGACATGACTAGAACAATGCTTGTTGCTAGTGGTCTTCCTAGAAACTTTTGGGCTGAAGCTTTGAATACATCATGTTACATTATAAATAGATGCATGATTAGACCTATTCTTAACAAAACTCCTTATGAACTTTTCAAGGGAAGAAAACCTAATATTATGCATTTGAGAGTTTTTGGTTGTAAATGTTATGTGCATAATAATGGAAAAGATGCCTTAGGGAAATTCGATCCAAGGAGTGATGAAGCAATATTCCTTGGTTACTCCTCGCATAGTATGGCATACAAAGTGTTTAATAAGAGAACCTTGTGTGTTGAGGAAAGTGTGCATGTGCTTTTTGATGAAACTAACTCTCTCAGTGAGAATGATGCACAGGAGGAAGACCTCGAACTAGGTCTTGTTAGAAATGACGTGCTTTTTCAAGATGATCAAGGTAAGGATCAACCTGAGGGATCAAGGCCTGAAGCTGTTCTTCAGGAAGGTAAGCAAGGTGTGAACCAAACAGGGGGAAACAGGGTGGAACCCTGTTCGGGACAACATCAGCCGAACCCTTCTGAGATAATTTCAGAAACAAGCTCCCAAACAGGCTTAGGAACAGGTTCTGAACTTGTTTCATCGAGTATTTCAGCTAGGATGGAGAGCGAGTCTGTGAACCCACTTTCACCACGATCATGGAAATACCAAAGTTCACACCTCTTGATCAAATTTTGTTTGATATTAATACAGGAGTTCAAACTAGATCTAGACTCAAAAATTTCTATGCTTTCTATGCTTTTCTCTCAAAAATTGAGCCTAAGAATATTAATGAAGCCCTTGCAGATTCAGATTGGGTCACAGCCATGCAAGAAGAACTCCATCAGTTCGAAAGGAACAAGGTATGGCACCTTGTGCCACGGCCAGAGGATAGAACAATCATTGAAACCAAGTGGGTATTCCGTAACAAGCTGGATGAGTGCGGAACAGTCACTAGAAACAAGGCCCGGCTGGTGGTTCAAGGCTACAACCAAGAAGAGGGAATTGATTATGAAGAAACCTTTGCACCTGTTGTAAGGATGGAGGCTATTCGAATCTTGATAGCATTTGCAGCCCATATGGAGATCAAGTTGTATCAAATGGATGTCAAAAGTGCATTTTTAAATGGGTACCTCAAAGAAGAAGTGTATGTCAAACAACCCCCTGGTTTTGAAAGTAATGAATTTCCTAACCATGTTTTCAAACTTGACAAAGCACTTTATGGTTTAAAACAAGCCCCTAGAGCTTGGTATGAGCGGTTGTCAAGCTTTTTATTAGAAAATGGTTTTATAAGAGGCAAGGTAGACAATACCTTGTTTCTAAAATCTAAGGGGGAACATTTGTTGATTGTCCAAGTATATGTCGATGACATCATATTTGGTGCAACTCATCATGATTTGTGCAATGAATTTTCAAAAATGATGAGGAGTGAGTTTGAAATGAGCATGATGGGTGAGCTTAATTTCTTTCTAGGCTTGCAAATCAAGCAAACTTCAAACGGCACCATGATCCATCAACAAAAATATATCAAAGAGTTACTTAAGCGCTTTAAGATGGAGTCGGCTAAGCCCATTGATACTCCCATCTCTCCCTCAACCAGGTTGGTAATGGATGATGGTAGTCCCTCAGTTGAGGAGAAATCCTGTAGGGGCATGATAGGGTCACTCCTATACCTGACGGCTAGTAGACCTGACATTGTTTTCAGTGTTGGTCTATGTGCACGTTTTCAGTCTAACACTAAAGAAACTCATCTTAAGGCTGTAAAAAGGATTTTAAGATACTTAAAACATACACCTGATCTAACCTTATGGTATCCTAGAGGTTGCAACTTTGATCTTGTTGGGTATGCTGATGCTGATTATGCAGGTTTCTTGGTTGATAGAAAAAGCACCTCAGGTATGGCTCACTTTCTTGGACCTTGTTTGGTATCTTGGGCAACCAAGAAACAACTCTCTGTTGCCTTGTCCACAGCAGAAGCTGAGTATGTGGCAGCTGCATCTTGTTGTGCTCAGTTATTATGGATAAGACAACAACTCAAGGACTTTTGTGTTGACATAGGATGCATTCCTATTTATTGTGACAATACAAGTGCAATTAACATTGCCAAAAATCCATGTCAACACAAAAGAACAAAACATATTGACATTCGTCATCATTTTCTAAGAGACAATGTTGAAAAAGGAGTGATCTCAATGAATTTTTGTGCCACTGAAAATCAAATTGCTGATATATTCACAAAAGCATTAGGTAGAGAACAATTTGAAAGGAATAGACTCGAACTAGGCTTAATTAGAACAACCTGACCAACCTGTTCTCTCTCCCTGTTTGCAAAACTTAAAAGTTACGGGCACAACATGTTAAATTTTTGTTTGCAATCAACTTCTGTGCTATGTTTAGCATATGTGAGGTTTACAACTTGCTGACACTCGTTGAGGTCTAATGAGATTGCCCTTATTGTCCCATGTTACCGAGCAAGTAACCTCAAGAACAAGCACCAGAAACAGGTACGCCTCTTGTTTGTCAAATATGTGCAACAAATTGAAAATTGCTAATCTCTTCCCGAGGCGTGCGCGGCCTAAATAAATGCAAAAGCCCGTTGCAAAACGGGCAAAATCTTTTAAAGATTTCGCATGTCTCTCTCTCTCTTTAAAGCTCTCTTGCTCAATCTCTCACCTCCATCGAAACTCTCTTGCTCTGAAACTCTGTTCAAGAAACCCTAATCTCTCCCCTTCCTCTGAAAAATGGCGTCTCCCATTAGCTCCGAGAGCTTCTCGACCTTAACTCAGGGCAACCAGACACAGGGCACAGCCTTGCAAACAGCCACAGCCCTGTTTGCACATACACAATTTCTGACAGCCCTCATGGAAGGTAAAACTACTGAACCTTCTCGACCCATTGTCTATAAACCTTTTGGGTTTTTTAAAAGCATCGACCTTAGAACAGTGAATCTGAAATTGGAAGACATCCCTTACAAATTTGGGTGGGAATTGATTTTATTTGGAGAAACGGGGGCATGTAAACCCCAAGAACCTGTTGGGGCATCTGAAAGAGAAATTGGGCCTTTAAATGAAATCTTTCTGTTCGATCATGGACTAGATGACATCAGTTCGCTTGGGCTGTTTCCAGAGCAGGAAACAGGGCCAGAAACAGGGCCTGAAAGTTTTTAGGGATGACCTAGGGGAGGATTTGTTAAAAGAAGAAGGGGGAAGTAGTGGTCAAATGGAGGAGTCTCCTGTGAAGCCTGAACAAGCCACACCGGTACCACCAACCGATGAGAAACGTAAACGATACAAAATTGTGGCTAGGCGTACTAGAATGCCAAGAACACGACCACCATCAAGGTCTAAAAGCGGCCAGACTAAAGAACCCTCAAAAAGTGAAACCCCTGTCAAACCAAAACCACAAATCTTCTCTTCGGCTAAACCCACAACCAGGCCAACTCGAAAATCAGCCCGAATTGCCTTCCACTCCACACCTCATCCTGCCAAACAGTCATCCCCTGTTGTTGAGGAAATTGATTCCTCCTCTGAGCCTTCATCAGATAGCGACCCTGAGAACACCACCTTCAAACAGGGCACTCCCGTGTTCTCAGAGTCCTCAGAGGATAAGCCTCTGCCTGCACCAAAATCAACCTCCACTTTACCCTCCAAACCATCACCCCTCAAAACTCCCAAGAGAAAAGCCTCTCTCAAACACGCCTCCACCCAAGACCCTCCTACTGAGCCTCAACCTAAAAGAGCCAAGAAGTCTACCCCGTCCGCAATCTCAGCCAAACTGACCCAACTGCTTCAGAGACGGGTAGTCAGGGGCAAAATTATCAAGGTAAAATATTTTGAGGAACAGGGTCTGGGGGTGTTTCTGCACAAGCTGCGTGCACAGGGGTGGTATGAGCTGTTTACAAACACCCAGCTGGGGTGTTCTGTACATGAGTTGGCAGAGTTCTATGCCAACTGCACTATCACCGAAGGAGTGGTGACAAGTATTGTTAATGGGCAACAGCTTCGCTTTGATGCGAAGATATTAGGGGAAATTCTGGGGATTCCCTCCACGGGCTTTGATATATATGTGAGAGAAGACAAGACTATTCTAGGGACAGCCAGGCTGCTGGAGCTCGCCCAAAAATTTAGCCAGCAATCAAGCCTCCAAACACCCAAGTCCGTGAAGAAAGGGGACATGACATCGCTCCATCAATTGATATTCTGGTTTATCATCAAGAATGTCATCCCCAGGGGCCAGGGTCACAATCTTGCTGATGCCATGGATCAATGTTTGATGGATCTGATGGACAAGGAAGAGCAAATCAACCTTCCTGCCATCATGATTCGCCACATAGCAAGAATTGCAAACACCTCTAGGGAACATGACTTGGGATACGGCTTCCTCCTGACTAGTGTGTTTGAGCACCTTGGGGTGACTCTACAGAAGAAGGTGGGTGATCAGTTCATTGATGAGATTGGGAGTAACACCCTTATGGGGTGTGGATACACTTTGGTTGAAGGGTCTGCCTCAGAACACCCCGTCCTCCTGCTCCTGGCAGTTCCTCAGTCAAGCTTGAGGCTGTTTTGGAAGAAAACTCTCGACTCAGTACTGAGCTTATTGCTGTAAAGGCTGCCCTGGACGAGGAAAAAGCTCTCAATGTAAAACGCCATGAAGATATCCTCGCCCTTCTCTCTTCCCTCTTAGCAAAATTTTCCCCTCCTGCTCTCTGATCACCCCCATCTGTTGTTCTCATAGCCTGTTCTCACTTCTCTTGGTTATCCTCTCTTGCCAGTTTGTACTTTCTGTTGCACTTGTTTGGTGAATGACAGGTTATCTTGTTTTTTGATTGGCTTTGCCTTGCTTGCTTTCTGTTGTGAATTGCTTGTGTGTGACTAGGATGGCCAATCTCATTACCGTACCAACACACTTGAGTGTATCGCCTGTTGACTTTCCTCCCTTACCCAAGTGGTGGTGATAGCAAATACCCTATGTTTGACTGTTCGCCCCTACTTTTTAATGATGCCAAAAGGGGGAAGATAGATTGACCAATATTGTTTTAGTTTTGCCATGGATGAGTTAAGTTTCTTACAATCTTTTCGATACTAACTGCTTCATGTGAATTTGAAAAATTGGTACTAATCACTTCACTTGCCCTTGAAAGTCAATATGGTCACTTGGTTTGTCATCATCAAAAAGGGAGAATTTGTTAGAATGTATAAGGTTTTGATGATAACAAATCCAAGTGTTGTAGTAGTTGTTGTTGTTCCAAACAGGCTTTACCAACAGGGTCTTACTGCTGTTTTTCAATATATTAAAACTGCTTGACTAATGGTTTATCAAGAACAGGTACTCAAGTCAGCGATGTAAGAACAACCATGAGGAACAGGCTCTGTAAGGTGTTTGAAACATGTCCTGTGAAGTGTTTGAAGCATAGGATATAAGTGCAGCCGTGAGGAACAGGTTCTGTGAAGTGTTTGTAGCAGATTCGTCTCTCTACAAGATGACTAGCGGTTACAACAAGATGTCTTGATTTGATTTGGTTTTATATTTTTAGACTCTTGTTAATATGCCAATCAGAAAGTCTTAACTTACCACTTACTTGAAACGGTTTTGTTTTCTTTTGGTAAATATTTCGAATCACCCTTCAGAACAATCCTGGAAACAGGGTGATCAGGGTGTTTCCAGAATAAGCTGCGAAAAACTGTTTTGCACGATTTTTATCTTTTGGATTTTGAGCAGCTTCTTCAAGGATTTGCAAGAAAGATTTTTTATGGAGTATCTTACCCCTTATCCTAAAAACGGTTATTAAAATCTAAGGGGATTTGCAAAATCTTTTTGAATAAAAAGAATATCCAATTTTTGGCAAGTGGATAAGGTTGTTGAGAAAAACATGGGCTAGTTGCTGAGAATCACCGCCTTATGCACACGGTTTAGGAAGTGTTTCCAGCTCATGTTTCCTCATCCCTTATGGCTAAAGAATTCTATATTCTTTAGGGATTTTAGTTTCCAAAAATTTGAGGAATTGTTTTTCCAAGCACTATATAAAGTCGCTTCTTACAACCTTAGAAGTATCGGTTTTCAAAAAGAAAAATTCAGTGTTCATGAGCTTAAAAGTTTGAAAAGAAAACCGTGTCTAGTGAGTGAGTTATTTGAGCTTTCAAAGTTGGCATACTAGGATTTCATTGTACCCTATATTAGCTTAGTTGAGAAGCATTGTAATAGGGTGTTTTTCTTTATACTCTTCTTTCACAAAAGTGAGTTGAGTGTGTGTCCAAATCGAGGGGATTTTGGATGTGGGGTAACCTGTCTCAGGGAAGACGGTTACGTGGGTTGCAATTTGTAACAAGGTGTGTTACTATTGTAACGTGATTAGCTCGTTTAGTGAAATGTTTAAATCCTATAGGAGGTAGGTCGTGGTTTTTAACCTCAGTTGGGCTAGAGGTGTTTTCCACGTAAAAATCATGTGTCCATTATTTCCACATTCAATTTTGTTGGATTTTCGCTTCTGCTTATCTCAGAAACAACCTGTGCGAACAGGGTCTAAGACTGTTTGCCAGTAACTTGCGAAAATCGGACACCACAATTCACCCCCCTCTTGTGGTTGTGTACTCTCTAAATCAACAAGAATATTTTCAACACCAACGCTGTTTACTTTTAAATTGAGAGGGCGTAAATCTGACAACATTGCCTTTGGTAATTTTTACTACAACATGGCATATACTTTTGCAAATCTGCTCCTCATACCCAACAACAGAGTGGCGTTGCTGAACATAAGCATAGACACATAATTGATACGACTAGAACATTTCCTATAGATGCTCAACTTCTAGACATGTATTGGTCTGATGCTGCTCTAATGACCATTTATGTCATAAATCACCTTCCCACATCTGTTTTACAAGGTCTATCTCCATTTCAGAAACTATTTTCAAAGCCTCTTGATTATGGTTTTCTTCGATTTTTTGGATCACTATGTTTTCCAAATTTAAGTCCCTGTACAAAGAACAAGATCTAGCTATGATCAATTTAGGTGTGTCTTCCTTGGCTATTCCTCACATTACAAGGCTTATAAATGTCTTAATCCACTTACGGGTCGCATCTATATAAGTTGACATGTTGTGTTTCATGAACACATCTTTCCCTATTCCTCCGTTCTTGCCTTCAAATCTCAAACTCTCTCTGTGACCTACTATCCCTTTTAGTCGCCTGCTATTACTCAGCCTGGCCTAACGTCTGCTCCTTCTCTCTAGCCTGCGTCCTTTAGCCCATCTCTGTCCTCTTCCTCTCGCTGTCATGAGACTAGCCCAGTGGTGCCCATGCTAGTGTCCAACTCCCTATCTTCGCCTCCCTCTTCCTCATATTTAGCCCAGCCCAGATCTGTCCTGCCTGAGCACGTCAATCCCACTTCTCCTCCACTTGTTCCTCATTTGCTTTCGGCCCAAACACTCCTCTGCATATCTTTAAGCCTAGCTCATCTCCTATCCTAGCGGTCTTGTCTCTTGCTATGACCACCATAGGCCTAACTTGTGGTTCACCCAGCCTTGCACCTGAGATTTCTGCCTCAGCCCACGGTGCACATGTCTCTTGTTCTTAGCATTCCATGCAAACCTGGTCTAAATAGGGGATTTTTCAACCCAAGACTATTTTATCATTAGTTGCTGATCATATGGATGCTAACCTCACTTGTTGTCCAAAGGTAGTTAAATTCCCGACTTAGTGTTAAGCCATGGCTGAGGAATTTAATGCATTTTTAGAAAATGACACTTGGGACC
Organism: Carnegiea gigantea; assembly: GCA_029747015.1. Classification (NCBI taxonomy): domain Eukaryota; kingdom Viridiplantae; phylum Streptophyta; class Magnoliopsida; order Caryophyllales; family Cactaceae; genus Carnegiea; species Carnegiea gigantea. Next base: position 218,125 of record JAKOGI010000452.1, read on the forward strand.
TTGTTCCTCATACTCCATCCATGCATGTGGTGGGGTCTAAGTGGCTTTATAAAACCAAATATGCCTCTGATGGTTCAGTTAATCGCTATAAGGCCCACCTTGTAGCTATTGGAATCACCAATAGGCAAGTATTGTTATCACGAGACATTTAGTCCAAATGTAAAAGCTTCCACTGTTTGTTTAATTCCCTTTATTGTTGTTTCCTGGTACTGCTTTATTCGTCAACTCAATGTAAAAAAAGGCTTTCTACATAGTTATCTTGATGAAATTGTCTTCAGGAAACAACCTCCTGGTTCTGTTCACCTCTACTTCCCTAACCATGTTTGTCGCCTTAAGAAATCTCTTTATGAATTGAAACAAGCACCTCGTGCTTGGTTTCATCACTTTAGTTCCTTCATGGTGTCTTGTGGTTTTCTTTACAGCATGGTTGACCTTTCTATGTTTGTGTATCATTAATAGTCTCACATACTCATTCTCCTTCTATATGTTGTTGATATTCTTCTGAATGGTAACTCCTTTGCACTTGTTCACTCATTTATTGCCACTCTATCTGCTCACTTTGCTATGAAGGATCTAGTTGACATTTACTACTTTCTAGGGGTTCAGGTTGTACGCACTTCCTCTGGTCTCTTTCTCTCACAGCATAAATATGTCACTAATATGCTTAAGAACTTAACCTTCATACTCTAAAATCTGTACGCACACTGTGTGTTTCACAGACTACAATAAGTCTGACTTATGATAAGTTACTTTCATATCCACCTGATTATCGTTGCATGGTTAGTGCATTGTAGTATCTTTCCATGACTAGACTTGATATTGCTTATACCATAGATGTAGTTTCTTAATCTATGCATGCTCCCCGTACATCTCACCTACTTGCTATCAAGCGTATTTTCAGGTATTTGCAAGGTACTGCTGATCATAGCCTATTTTTCAAGGCCAACTCTAGGCTCGACTTGATGGTTGTCGTATATGACTCTGATTGGGCTGCATATCCTGATAGCAGCAGTTCCACTACTGGGTTCGCTGTTTTTCTTGGATATAATCTCATCCCATGGCGTTCCAAGAAGCAACCTACAGTTCCTGGCTCCTCCATGGAAGCTGAGTATCGTGCCACTGCTTACACTGCCGCTGAAATTCAATGGCTACGTCAGCTTTGGGTATTTTGGTACAAGTCCCCATCTAACTTTTTTGTACAACATTTCTGCCACTTATCTTGCTGCTAATCTGGTTCTCCTTAGTCGCAGTAGGTGTATCAAAGTTGATTACCACTTTGTTCATGAAACGGTCAACAAGCGTCATCTTCAGGTCAAATTCATCCCTATTCAGTCTCGCGTTACTGACATCTTCACCAAGGACTCATGTCATAAAAGTTTCTTTAGTTTAAGGTCAATCTCTCCATTGTTCTACGCCATACAAATTGAGGGGGCGTAACAGTGTATATATGTAGCATTCCGACCCCCTGCCGGGCCGCGGACAGTTACCATGAATGGCTTTAAAGATCGTCGATTGACCCCACAAATCACCACAAGTCTTTTCTGCGTGCTTCGTCCTCGCTTACACACTGCCTGAAAAACTTCCCAGGAGATCACATATCCCACGATTGCTCCCCAGCAAGCACGCTTAACTGTGGAGTTCTTAAAAGTGAGCTTATCGAAAAAAAAAGGTGTACCTTTGGTGATATAAGTAGTCACTTCGATCCTTTTAAGCCATACTCTGGGTGTTACAATGTATGTAATCTTTAATTATTAGGCCTTGGACCTTGACTTGTACCTATGCAAACCCTAATGTATTGTTATAAATACAAGTCTAGCCACCTGTGTTGAGGTAGGCACTCCAATCACCGCACAACATGTGACCCAAATGCCCAGCTTCCTGTTTCACTTTTCTATGCATGGCCTTATTTTGTTCTTTATCTCCCTCATAGCCTAGCATGTGACGCCTAGCCCACCTCATCCCTCTCTCTCCCTTTTCATCACTTTTAGTCCTTGTAGCCTCTAGCATAGTGACATTTATGATGTCATTCCATCACTCACACTCCAAGCCAACACCCATCTCAGCTTTCTATTTCTCCAGCTGTGTAGTTTGCTCTTTGAAGAAGTGGCATGAGGCCCTAGCCTGCCTCTCCTTCTCATTCTCTTACTTACCTGCCCAATCATCCTTCACATGTGCCTACTCGTTATTTCACTATAGCCTAGCGATCACACGAAATCCGCCCACAGCATATATGACAAACGAAATTTTGGTCAAACGCTAATGAAGCAAGCAGCACATGTCTCGACTCTTCAAGTTAATGCTTTGACCGAGTCCAAGCCAATCTTCATGTGATTCAATTAGTTGGTAAATTACTGTCATTGGATCCAATAATTTCTGCTCCCAAATGGCCCAAAATTAATGTGGGAAATAAACTAGCCATTAAACTGAGATTAATTTCCCGCTAATTGAAATGGGCGGTCAAGGGAGGCCTATGAGCTAGTATAAAAAGGGACCAAGATATGAGGATTTTCATCCATCCACTCATCCGCCAATTCATTCATTTCCTCAATCTATTCTTTTGTTTTTTAATTCTACTAGAGATTAGAGCATTTTTGTAAGATAAAATCATTTGAGTTTAGAAGTTTAGAAGAAATAAGCTTTTTTAGCTATTTTTCTCTTCTCTTCTCTTCTCTTCTCTTCTTATCTCATTTGTGAGTCAGTTTTAGGGAGGTTATACTTAATTCCATAATTTTGTGTAACTAAGCATCAAAGTTTTGTTATAAGAGGTAGAATATACCATTAATTGAGAGCATGACTAGACCAGTTTCGGTAGTATTTTTACCAAGTATGGCCGACTAAGCTGCCCATCTGCAACTAAGATGGAACCTTCATAATTATAGTATTTTACTAATTCCTTTAGAGGCTATTTTTGTCTCTTGTTACGTAATTTGAGTCTTTATTTGATCCTAACTTATAGATACATATTACTACTATTTCTTATTCGTGTTCATTTTAACAATTTAATGTGCTATCTTATTTATATGTTAGACTTTGTAGGATAATATGATACTATGCAATTGTACTTAAAACTACAATTGTTATACAATTTATGCTAGAAATTATATGAGTTCTAAAATGAGTAAGTCATGCTAACCAATAGGTGAGTTATATCATATGGCAATTATAAATTATTTTTTAATTCATGGATTAATGCTTGTAGTTTGGGTTGAATAAAAGACTAATTGAATCCCAGTTTGAGTTAGTAATTCAATAATCAGGTCAGGGGGTATTCATTGATTCAAGGTTGAATCGAACTAGACCGGATTCACTTGGATTGAAAATCGAATAACAGGTTTGTTAGTGGACCAAGGACCAGACCAAGTAAGAGCTTAACCAGATTAGGACCGAACCGACAAAACCCAGTCAGACAAGGAAAGGTCTGCCTTAGGATCGACTTAAGACACGGGCAGTGGGCTGCGTAAAGAATGGATCATGTAAGAAACTATGATGGAGATACTTCGTTATGGGTCATAAATACAATTTGGCCTATAATATTTTTTATTTTTTTAAAGAAATGCACTATTGAAATATTTGAAGTTTGGGCTATTGAAATTGACTTTTAAAGTTAATGAGACCATTAGTATTCGCCACACATGAAGCCCTCTGTCTTTTTGTCCTTCTGCAAAGTTTTCATGATAACATAAATTAAATAAAACAATCATCATCTTTGCATCATGCACACATCAAACATTATAGTTGTAAAGCTAAGAAAGTATTGCTTTTTCTCTATTCACTGACCCCTTTCCCTACACTTCAAGTGTGAGAATCAAAGAGGTTGAGCGTAGCATTGCTGCTTGCAATGGTGATGGGCAAATCCAGAGACACGCATTAAGCATTGGGCGCTTCCCAAGGCAACACGGTGCACTATGGCTAGTGTTGACATCAGGAGGCGAACGACGGTCAACTGAGCTCAACGAGGGTATTGCTTCAATTATCAAACCAAAGTTTGCACTTTTTTTTAATTAAAAAAAGAAACATGGATCCTAAACTGGTCCACTCGTTCTAGATTGGGACCGAACCGAAGGCTGAACAAAGCTCGAACACTAGACCAACAATTGGACCGAATTCAACTAGTCCAACATGGTCCTATGTAGTGTGAGACGTTCTTGTCCAGTTCGATTGGGACTAAATAATGAACAACTCTTATATGAAGTCCTAGATCTTTCTTTGATTGGATTTCTCTATTTTTGCTTGACTAGTTTATTTTTCTTTAGTTTCTTTTATTTATTTTGATTATTGAACTCCTTAAATCATATTTTGGCTTAAATTGAAAAAGTAAAATTTTAAAGTCACTGGCATTCTCCGTAAGATATGAGACCTATATACTTGCCAATAATTGTTGGGGTCTGATTTTTAAGACTTAATGATCCACATCAAGTTTTAGGCGTTGTTGCCAGAGAATGGTTAGTAATTTTTAATTTTTGGTTTTTCCTTTTCCTTTTTGTTTTATCTTTCTTTTCTTTATTTTATTTTTCTTTTGTTCTTATCATTAAAAAATAAAAATAAAAAAAATTGATCTTGCTTGGTTCTTGTTTGGCTATTGTTCTACTAGAAGTGGGGTACTCTTTTGTTGTGTGTAGGATATATGTTTGGAAGATGTTCTGTCCTCTTAGACTATGAAGAATGCAATCCTGAAATTGAGTGTTGCCTTAGTCGGATTAGAGCTGAGAAACATAAAACTAAGAAAAAGATGGTTAAAGAATAAAAATCTACAATCTAAGTAGCACAAGAAGTACTTTTCTCCCACCATTTATGATTCACCTACAACAACCTATACGACTGCAATCATGGGGTCATTTGAGATTAAACCTTCTATAATTCAAATGGCCCCATTGTTTTATGAGCTACAGTTTGAAAATTCTTTCAAGCATGTTTAGTACTTTTAGAGATATATTCCACTATCTTTCTAAATAATGCCTCTGATGATACTCGTCGTATGCATCTTTTTCCTTTCTCTTTGAAAGATAAAGCTAAGCATTGGTTGGCCACTAAGACAAATATATCCACTTAGGACCAAATGCAAAGAGAATTCTTGAAAATTGTTTACTCTATTAGTAATTTGACTACTTTAAGACATAAGCACTTTCTGAAAGAATAAAAACGAACCATTGCATGAAAGATCGGGCAAATCTAGAGAGTTATTGCATAGATAAGCACAGTAGGCAGATGGTTGATATATCTTGTGATGGTAGTATTTTGCATAGGACTCCTGAAGAAGCTTGGGAATTATTTGAACATTTGAAAGAGAATTCATATGTGCTTGTTATTTCCTTACATTATGACTCACCTAGCAATTGGGGAGTAAAGAAAGGGACATATGAGGTTTCACATTCAGTTGACCTTTGTACTAAAATTGATGCTTTATCCAAGAAATTTGATCAATTATTGTGCATGAACAAAATGTTTAATGTCCTTTCTATGCACGATGTGTGCTCAATTTATGCTAGTCCCTTGCATGCTTTTATTGATTATCCTTGTTGTTGGTAAGGCGAACTGTGCGACTGAACAAGTAAATGTTGCTCAATGATTTCCTCTAACCAATAATCCTTATTCTGATACCTATTATTATGGTTGGAGGAATCATCTTATTTTCTTTAATAGAGGTCTCAAAATGTTTAGAATCATCAAGTCTGGGCTAGCAGACCTACTCGTCTCAATTTCTAAAACCAAATATATGCTCTTCCTACTTCTCATCAACCTTCATCTGGGAGTTATCACCTTAATTTCTACTCTTGGTACCTTGACCTCTATTGTGCAAAATGTTGACCTCTATCATATCGTTAATTCACACTCACAATTTGTAGCTAAGTTAGAAACCTAACTTGGGCACGTAGCTATAGTTGTAAGCAAAAGAGAATAAAGAAAGTCCCAAATTATCCCATATAAAACTGTAAAGGCCAAGAATTTGAGCAATTGAAAGGTTTCATAAATAGCATGGACCACAAACCATTGACAGTGGGCATAAAGTTGATAAAGAGAATGACGTATCCCCTCCCCTTGTTGTGTATGAGCCCATTGTCGCATATAAGCCAAGGGTTCCTCACCCTCAACCTTTGGATGCACTATTCTTGTTTAAGAAAGACATGCAAAGAGATGACACCTAGAGATCTTTAAGCAAGTTTAGGAGAATCTTCCTCTTTTGGAAGAGATAAAACATATCCTTGCTCATGCAAAAAGACATGTGTACTTTTATAAGCAAATCTAAATATGGAAAGCCTAAAAAGGTTCTTCTAAGTAAATAAGTGAGCTTAGTTTTGAAATTTGACACCCCCACCTAAGTTCAAAAATCCTGGTGTTCCCAATAATTCATGTTATATTACTGGTCATAGAATTAAAAGGGCACTCTTGGATTTGGGCTCTAGTATTAATTTAATATCAAATTCTATTTACTTAGAGTTGGGATTGGGTGAATTAAGACCTTTCAAATGCACCCTTTAACTTGCTAACATGTTAATGATGATTCCTAAGAGATGGATAGATAATGTCTTAATTTAAAATGATGATTCCTAAGAGATCCTAGTTATTGTAGGATGTTTCTTCCTGCCGACAACCAATGCTACCATTAACTATAGGTCGGGAGTGACTGATGTCTCATTCATGAATATGAAAGTTACACCTAACATTTTTAAGGATTCTTCTTAACTGTTTAGAAGATAAATCTGAATACTTCTTTATTGATGTGACTGATGAAATAAAGAAGTTGACCTTACACGCTTTTCTAAGTGACAATCCCTTGGGAACTTGTCTTTCTTATAGGGATTTGGCATTATTTGATTTAGGAAATAAAATAAATGAGATAGATTCTATTCTTGGCTCCGTTCCTCATCATGAGTGTTCCTCTTGTGTGCCTGCTTATGAGCCTCGCACACCTTTGGCTAGTTCTCATAGGCCCTATTTTGTTGTCTCCCTACCTAAACTTGAGTTAAAACCTTTCTCTAACTCACTCACATATGTGTTTCTAGGCCATAAAGAGAACCTACCTATCATTATATCTTCCTTTCTGACTTATGATCAAGATCAAGAGTTGATTCATGTCTTGTATGATCGTGAAGGTGTTATTGCATGGTCGGTTGCTAATTTGAAAAGGATAAGTCTAACTATTTGTATGCATAGAATTCACTTAGAGGACAATGCTAAACTTATTAGGCAAATGTAAAGTGGACTGAATCTGCATAAGAAAGAAGTTGTGTAGAAAAAGGTACTAAAGCTTTTACATGCAGGCATTCCAATAATCACTAGGTTAGTTCATTCCCGCTAAGAAATTTGGCATAACTATGGTTGAGAATTATTATGATGACTTTGTTTAATATAGACCATGGAGTAGAGGGTGTGTATTGATTACAAAAAGCTAAATTATGTCACTAGATTTGATCATGTTTTCCTTTGCTTCATTGATCAAATTTTGAAAGATTTTACTGTTTCTTATATGGGTATCTAGATTACAACTTTATCTTGACGACAGAGAGAAAAACACCTTTACATAGCCATCGAGCAGATTCACCTATCAAAGGATGCCTTTCGGTTATGTAATGCACCTTGCACATTTTAGATATGTATGATGACCATATTTTCCAACTATATTGATAATTTCATGGATGTTTTTATAGATGATTTCTCTGTTTTTGGTTCTTCCTCTGATGTGTTGATTGCTAATTTATCCACTGCACTAAAAAAAGCGAAGAAGGGAATCTTATTTTAGAGTGGGAAAAGAGCCATTTCATGGTCCAAAAAGGAAAAAAAGAATTGGGTTTGATAATGCCAAGCTTGATATTATTTCAAATATGCTTATTCCTACTTATGTAAACTAAGTCTGGTCTTTCTTGGTCATATTGGTCTATATAGGAGAATTGTTTAGGATTTTAGCAAAGTGGCTGGCCCTCTTACTAACTTTTTATCTGAAGATGCTCCTTTTGTGTTTAATAAGTCTTGTGTGGAGGTTTTTCAAAAGCTTTTGTCATTGTCGATGTCAGCCCCTATTATGCAACCCTCTGATTTTTCTCTTCCTTTTGAGATTATGTGTGATGCATCTGATTTTGCTATTTAGGCAATTTTCGATCAAATGATGAATTGAGTGCCTTACGTCATTCAAAATGCACAACTCTGACTAACACACACAAAAAAAAAAAAAATTATTCCACTGCTTAAAAAGTGTTGCTAACCATAGTATTTGCACTTGAAAAGTTCCGTTCATACCTTCTGTGGTCAAAAGTGATTGTGTTAACTAACCATGCTATATTGCAACATTTGTTGACCAAGAATGAGATCAAACCTAGACTCACTAGGTGGATTTTGTTGCTCCAAGAATTTGACATTGAGATAAAAGACAAGGTTCTGAAAATTCAATTGTAGGCCATTTATATGTGATCTTCATTTAGTATGCCAATTATTTACTTAGATTTTCTAACCATTTTCTTAATAAGCAATAGTTTTGTTATGTCACATGCTCGTCCCCCTTGGTTTGCTCACATTGTGAATTACCTTACCACTGGAAAGATCCCTGCGCAGTGGTCCAAACAAGCGAAAGATAGTTTCTTCTCAAAAATAAGAAGACCATTTATATTTGTAAACATTATCTTAAATAAGTCGTTTGTTGGTATGTCCTTGAGAGTGGAATTCATAGTATCCTGACCTTCTATCAATCTTATGCTTGTGGTGGTCATTTTGGAGGTCGTAGGGTGGCTGTTAAGGTCATACAAACTAGGTCTTATTGGTCCACTCTATTTTATGATGCTCATCTTTTTTTATCGTATATGGGTGCCCTGTCGCATCATGATATGACGCCTTTTTCCCCTATTCTCAGTGTTAAGATATTTGATGTGTTAGAAATTGATTTTATGGGTCCTTTTCCTGAATCTTTTAGCCTTGTCTACGTATTGATTATTGTGTATTATGCGCCAAAGTGGGTGGAGGTTCCAGCTACTAGAACCGACCACAAGGTGGTGATCAAGTTTGTGAAGCAGTATACTTTCTATCGATATGGGATGCCTAGGGCTTTTATTAGTTATGGAGGAAGCCACTTTTATCACTAGTCCTTTGAGGCATTGCTTAGAAACTACTATGTGATCCATAAGGTAGCTACCTCCTATCACCTTTAAAGTATTAGTCAAGTTGAGGTGTCTAATCATGAGATCATTTCTATACTTGAGGAAATGGCTCGATCGATAGGAAGGACTGGTCTTTGAGATTGAATGATGCTCTTTGGACCCATCATACTGCTTATAAAACGCCTATAGTGTTGTCGTTTTACTAGCTTATTTTGCATAACACTTGTCACTTGCTAGTTGAGTTAGACCACGTGTTTTTAGGCTATTAAAACTTTACTTTTGATATGAAGCGAGTGTATTCTAAGCATAAGTTTTACCTAAACAATTTACATGAATTGCATAAGGAAGCATATGAGAATGCTATGATTTATAAAGCTAAAACCAAAGTTTTTCATGATAAAATGATTTCCTGTAAATTTTTTGACATAATTAGAAGATTTGGCTATTTAATAATCTTAAACTGTTTCTTGACAAGTTGATATCTAGATGAGATGGCCCTTTGTTTTCCAACAAGTGTTTCTTCTGTGTCCAATAACTGCTTCCTTCTGGGCCTGTCCAGATTTTAGATTCCCAAGAAGATTGTGTTCGTATTACCAAATGGTTAACGTTTGAAACCTATTATTACTAATGAGATCAAGCCTTCTTTGATTTAGTCCACCAATCTAGTAGATCCAGTTTACTATAATTAGTGGTTGGAACTTTGTCTGGTTGAGCACACAAAACTTAGCACTCGTTATGGGCAACCAAATTTTCTTAAATGAGTTTGAGTTTTTTGTTTTGGTTTTCCTTTTGTTCAAGGTCCGTGTGTGTCTTAGAGTGCATTTCGCTTAATTTTGGCTATTGTTGGTGGTGAGGGTCTTGAAGGTACCTTTGGAGTTGGCTTAGTGGGATTGTGTGCACATGCTTTCCTCATGCTAGTAAGTTGTATTACTCTTTTATCCATCTTTGTCTTTATTATTGTTTTCTGCATTGAGGATAATATAAAATTTAAGCATGGGGGAAAGGAAAATCAAAGATTTTGAGGAGAATTGAAATTTTGAGTAAACTTGATTTTGAGAAGAGAGTGGGTGTTTTGACTATACATGCCCCACTCTTGGTATTTAGATGACATTCATTCACCTGTGCCCCTTGGAGATTATTTCTAGGTTTAACTAGTTAATGGCCAAAATTTTTGCTGTGTTGGTGTCACTAGGTAGCCAATTTTGACCTTAAAATTGATCCCCATTTTAAATGTCATAATGAGTACGCAATAAGTATTGATTTCCTCATTGACTTTTTATAGTTGATCATGATCCAAAAAAAAAAGAACCAAATTAAATTATGCTTCCGGTAACAATGTTCAGGTGCTATTTTTATTCATATCTTTAATTTCGTGAACACATGCTAAGTTTTTTTTTTTGGTATTATTTTTTCACATCTTTATCCATTTAGGTGAAGGAACACATGGAATCAAGTAAACTTTGAAAAAGTCAAAGGAAAAAATCAGGAAGAAACACGAAAAAAGTGAAAAATAAATAAATTGATTAGCATTAGGAATTTGATTTTAAAGATACTCTTGTGACTTTTTTACGTGGGGTGAGTTTTGTACTTAAGGGTTCCGATATGGTTAAATATTAACTGCTTAATTTGCTTAAGTCTTGCCCTATTAACTTAGTTGAGATTGGAGATATTTGATAATGTGTTATATATGTGTTGGCAGCAAGTTGTTCTATTTGATTACTCGCTCTATTTGATATAGGGTGCATACGCATAGTCAGAATGTTTGATATTCTTCCCAAATGGTGTTCTACTTTATGGATTGAATGAATCTATGCATTATGTGCTCGAGGACTAGCAATGTTTTGGTGTACGGGAGCTAATAACTCATATGTTTTTGAGTAATTTTACTCCCATTTTATCTACTTTTAAGCCTTTGAAATACATTTTTATAAGTAATTAATTGATATTTTATATGACTTTTAGTTAAGAAAGAAGATTCAAATTTGGATCTGAAACCGAGTAATTTTCGCCAATCATCTTCATGATCCAAATTGCAACCAAGTTACATATGACCCACGTATAGGAATGCGATGGATCAGGTCTGAGTCTATCCGCCTGAACCCAAACCCACTTAATTTTTCGACCTAGACCTGAACCTAGATCCACCGCAAACCCGTTGGGTCTGCAAAGATGGGACCCACGTGGGTCTGGCTGGTCCAAGTGTCTTGAACAGATCCTGACTGTTTTTCACATTAACGATTATTTTTTTGACATTGTAAGATGAATTGCCATATTTGAATTTAAAAGACATGATATTCAATAAAAAAACATTCTAGCAATATATACCATAACTAAGTATTAGTATTTACGTCTTGCATATCAAAAATAATATTTTAATCCAAACTATGAAGATAAAGTCTACAAACATAACAGAATAGTTCCTCTTCTACGACCGACACTAAGCAAAATGGTCTATGGTTTACTAGTTTAGAGTTGCTTTAACTAATTGCCTTTCTCACATTTTTTTAGAAAAAAAAGTAATGAACCTAAACGGGTCTTGGGTTAATTCTAGGTCTGAATTTTTCAAATCCTCACCCAGACCCGACCCACATCCCTTGGACCCAGTCTTGCTTAAGATCCGTTGGGTCTCATTTGGTTGAATCTAAACACTCTAATTTAAATTGGATCCAATAAATTTGAGTCAAATTCAAGACCCACTGTCATCGCTGGCCACGTGTCCAGCTCCAATTTCTGTCTTCCCGCATAAGCCTACTCTGTTCTTTGTCCTCCACGGCCATTTGTTGCATGAAGTCTAGCCCGCCTCAGCTCCCTCTCTCCGCTTCCTCACACGGGTGGGTCTTGTACCCTCTGGCCTAGCGGCATTTAGCCTACCATTCCCTCCCTCGCACTCTCACAGCCAGTGCCCATCATAAGCTTTTTGTCTCTCCATTCGTGTTGGCCTCTTCTTTGAAGAAGTAGCTTGAAGCCCAGGCCCGCCGCTCCTTCTCTCTCTGTCTCTCTCTCTCCCATCTTTACAATCATCCTTCACATGGGCCTGCTTCTTGTTTCACCGTAGCCCAGCAGTCACCTGGAAGTCCACATGCAGCCTATCACGTGCCCATCTTCAGTTCAGCGCTAGTAAAGCAACTGGCGCTTGTCTCGACTCTTCAATGTAATGCGTTAAATGGGTCCAACTCAATCTTTACGTGAGTCAATTAGCTTGTAAATTACCAAGCATTGGCCCCAGCAACTTCAACTCTCAAATGGCCTAGAATTAATGTGGAAAATGGCTTAGCCATTAAATTGAGATTAATATCCTCTAATTAAAAGCGATAGTTAAGACAGGCCCATGGGCTAGTATAAAAAGGGCCCAAGAGCTATGCATTTTCATCCATCCACTCATCCACCAATTTATCCAGTAGAGAATTTTTATAAGACAAAAAACATGTGGGTTGAGGGGTTTAGAAAAAAATAAGTTTTTCTAACTATTTGTCTCTTTTGTTCTCATCTTACTTGTGAGTCAAACTTAAAGAGGCTACAATTAATTTCATAATTTTATGTAATTGAGCATCAAATTTTGGCTATTAGGGATAGAATACACCACTAATGGAGAGTATGACTAGACTACTTTCGGTGGTGTTTTCACCTACTATAGCTAGCTAAGTTCCTCATCTAGTGCTAAGATAGAACCTTGATTAATAATAATATTTTACTAATTTATTTTGGGTTATTTTTTACTCTTACTGCATAATTTGAGTTTTATTTGACCCTAACTTATTTATGTATATTACTAACATCATTTATTCATGTTGATTTCAGTGGTTTAATTTGTTATCTCATTGACATATTAGACTTTGTAAGCAAACACGATACTATGCAATTGTGTTTAAAATTGTAATTGTTAAATTTGAATATTTTATGCTAGAAATTAGATGAGTTACGTCTAAAACGAATAATTCATGGTAACCACTAGATAAGTTATATCATATGGCAATCATAAATCATCTTTTTAATTCATGGGCTAATGTTTGTAGCTTAGTTGGAACAAGAGACTAATTAAATTCCCATTAGAATTAGTAATTCTGTATTTAAGTCATTGGTGAAATATGAAGTCCTAGATCTTTCTTTAATTTGATTTCTCTCTAATTGTTTAACTAGCTTGTTTTTCTTTAGTTTCTTTAATTTAATCTGATTATTAAACCCCCCATTTAAATCATTCTTTGGTTTAATTGGGAAAGTAAAATTAAAGTTGCTACCATTCTCCATGGAACATGAAACTCATATACTCGTCAGTATAAAACACCCTGTGCACTTGTAAGTATCTTGATCTAATTTTTAAAAATTAAAGATCCACAAAAAATTTGTTATCCCTTATCTTACGGGGAAAAAAGTTTAATAAATAGCTCAACCTTTTTTCTAAAGTTTTAAAAAATCACAAACTGATAAAGCGTTCAAGCAAAATACTACATTTTTTAAGTTCTGGGTCCAAATAATTGCCAAAATTTGATTTTATTCTCCTCCTTATTAATTTCCTAAAATCCTTATTAATTATTCTTTTACCAAATCGAAACAATTCTAATTTTTTGGAAGAAGAAAAGAAAAATATAAGGGTAAATTTTGGGTGGATTATCCAGAAGGTATTTAAAATAACTTATGAAATTTATCACTAAATTAAAAGTTTATATAATGTACATTATGATATCATCCATAAATCGGTAAAAAGAAAAATCGACCTCTAAATACCTCGGTATCATTGAATATAAAAAATTAAAAAACTTAGGATAAGAAAATTTATAGGGACGTATGCATGTCTAGGATGTTTCTTTTATGTTCAATAATTTTGTCGATATTGTCACTGTGTGCCGAACATTCTCTTCCTTCGCCTGTATATTAACCTTTAATTGTTTTATTTACTGTGTCAGTTATCATATCGAGGTATTTCGTCCCACTTTGTTTAGTCTTTTAAAAAATTAGGAATTATTTTCATTTGAAAAAGCACATATTAATGACAAGTTTAATTAGTCAGATGTGAAATACGGTATAAAATTCGATGATCATTAAAGCCCAATGGTAAGGTTTAGTGATTTTTTAATCACAAGATTTAGTTATTTTTTGAGATGATTTAAAAGTTTGAATAAAATTTATCCTTTTAAAATATGGGTCAATCATACCTTGTGTTCAAGTTTAAAAGTGCTAAAACCCTAAACCTAAGGTTTCGAACTCGGGTTAGCACAACGGGTTAGAGTAATATTTTAAATTTTTTCATTCAACAAACTTTAATTTTAAACATTAAAAAAAGTTATAAAATAGAAAAGGTTCATTGAGTTTGTGTAACTTCGATCTTTTGATATTCAAGTCTTTTTCAAGAGGGAATCTACAAAATATAGGATTCATTGACCTCTTGAGACATATTTTTTCAAGAGTAAAGTAAAACTAAATTAGACAAATATATATAATTATAAATGCCGAAATTTCAGCAAAATAATTAAATATTTAATGTTGTGGATGTTCATCTTAAAGGCCAAGAGATGTTTCTTGCTTGGGTGACATTTTTTTTTTACTTTGCGACCACTAAGGAAATATCCCTACAGAGGATATGCTTAAAAGAATAAATTTTAACGGCCGTAGTTTGTGTCTTAAGGAGGAAGAGACAGTAGATCATCTCTTTATTCACTGTCATTGGGTTTCATGGCTTTGGCATCTGTCTCTTTCCTTCATGGCTATTCGATGGGTTTAACAGTTCTCTATTAAAGATGTCATGGTGGCAGCAGCATATGATTGAAGAACAGTTAGGTTGATGGTGCCTTGAAGATGATTCATTTGGCTAATTGGTGGTATACATGGAAGGAAAGGGATCATTGGATTTTTGAGCACAAAGCTTTGTCCTCACAAGATCTCAAATTCTCAAGCTCTATGTTTTGAAATATTATGTGATTGGAGTCATGTGCTTAATGGTGAAAGGGAACGTATATTTTTTATTTTGTATATAATATTATGCATGAGAGCTTGAAGGTATAATATTTTTGTATATGTCTCTTTGCACATGGGTAGCATCCCCTTGATGTCTATCTAACAAAATCTTTTGATTACTCTTTTTTTAAAAAAAAAGGCCAAGAGATGTTTACGACAAATAATTCCCTATTTTTACCTAAATGTATTATTGATGATACCATTGATCTAATTATGATGAGTTGGTTGATTGTCCTTTCAAAGAAAGTTAGGCAATAGTACTAGCAGTCCATCATGAATATAGGGGTGGTAATTTCACCCGCACCCATTGAATATTCATTCCACCCGACCCAAAAAAGCGGGTGAAAGCTCGAAATATATGGATGATGGATGGATGATGGATGATGGTTTGACGGATTGATTGGATTCGGGTGATGCTCCATCCGACCCACCATCCGATCCATCACTCGCTTAGTCGTCCACTTGTTTATCTGCTATTTGCAATGAGTTTACGTTTTATTCTTGTCCTTTAAATTTTACTCATTTTTTTGAACAATTATATTCTTAATTTTATGATTTTCGTCAAAGTTAATATGATGAATATGATATTTATTCCTTCCGTATACCTAAAATATCTTTTTAAAACTTTTCAAAAGACAAAGATTACTTTTTTATATAAATTTGTTAACATATTACATATAAATTTTTATCACCTTTTTATAACCCGATCCACTCGTTTTCACCCGCGGTTGATGGATGGATGGATTGGATTAGATTTTTGCGGATGATGAGTGGGTTGGATGAAGCGGATTAAAGCGGGTGATGGAGGAAGATGATGGTTCACCCGACCCGAACCCGATCCATTACCAGCCCTACGTGGATATGGTACAGTAGTGATAGAATATAGTCGCGTAGTTTTCTTTGGATCGAAATAATGATAGCTTGACATAGATGAAAATATACGAGACTTGAAAGAGGGTAGAAATGTATGAGTTTTGCTCAAAGTGAATTTTTTTATTTATCATATACTTATTAAAATACAAAAAGCTAATCAAATAATTGGATAAATAGAAGTATCTCTTGAGAAATCTTTTTTCTAAAAAATAGTCAAACCCAAATGGCTAGACTCTAACCTAAACGTTTCTGACCTAAACAGGTTGGGTTCCAAAATCTTGTCCAAAATTGTAAGTTCCTCGGGTGGATTCAAATTGGATTGCCGGGTCAGGTAGATCTTTATATTATAGGTGTAATGAATAGGTGTTGAAAAGTTTTCCCTCCCTTAATACTAAAATTCAACTCAATCCCTCCAAAATACTCCCTTTTAATTGAACTTGAATTTGAATTTGAATTTGAAAAACCTCCTAATTTTATCCCTATGTTTTAATCCCAATAATCCTTAACCGCTGTCAGTTATCATTAAGTATTTTTATTGAATTGAAAAAACAATTGTACATCCTATCCGCCGCCTCCATCTCTCTCACCCTTATCCCCATATCCTCTCAATTGTCATATCACATATTTCCTACTTTCAGAAAGCTGTTATAACAAATCCCATTTTTTCATTCAAAAATTGCCTAATGGCTAAAACTCTTCTCCTGAAAACTTAGGCATCACATCTTCTCCCTGTTTATAATCCGACACACTCTTGTCATTTGGTATTCGGCTCCGTAAGCAAAACTCCTCAGACAAATCTCTCTCCCTCTCACTGCAACTGTCAATTTCTTTTAGACTGGGCTATGAAAATGGGTATAGAATCTGAAAGTGTAAGATGTATTAGAAAAGGAGAAGGAATACATGCTTCAACAAGATTGTTGCTTCTGTTTATTTAATCCACAATTTGATCGTCTTTCATTTAATAACTACCACCCTTTTCCCTACCCCCAAAAGATTGATGGTCTTTGCAGACGCTATTTTTAGGTCATCCCCAGCCAAATGGACCGTGTGCTGTTTTGGGACCTGCAGGGCACACGCGTCAGCCCAAGCCAAAGCCATGCGTGGCGTGAAACGGGGGCGAAACTATAGCGAGTTTCGTCCCGCGTTTCAATTTGTTTTGGTCGTTTTCGCCAGTAAACAACGCGTTTTACGTGGTTATTGTGAAGGGAACGATGCGTTTAAGTGTGTGCCGGGCCAAAAAAAGAAAAGATAACGGAACAGGCCATTGAGCCTTGTTTTCAGTGCACGCCAGAGCTGAACTCGAGGAAATGTATCCATTGCCCATCCAAACGGCTACATTTTGAGTTTTTTTTTGGAAAGATTATTTTTTGTATAAATATGTGAAGGTTGTATTGCAAACAATCAATTTTCAAAATTTCTCCAAATCTCTCAATCTGAAAATCTGTCCTTGTAGTAGCTCAATATCTTTGGAAGTCAAGAAGCAAAAATTGTGGTAATTACAAAAATCAATTTATACATTTTTATATTAATAAAATAAATATTCTTCACTCTCGAAAAATAAAAAACGTTCACATATGTTACAAAAGTTAAAACACAAAAACAACATAAAAAATAAAAAGTAATAAATTAAGTTTAAAATTGTGGACTCCATGACAATTAATTATCCTAAAATGAGTTTCAGTAGTTGAAACTTTGAATGAAATGTAAGTGAAACTCATGCTAATATTACAGACTTGAGTTCCAAGAAACGATACTCTAACTAGAGATGTCCTTATGACTTGGCCTCTATCTTTAATCCTTACCCCTCCCGCTAATGAATTAATGTGACCGACCATCTTCTTTTTTGTTTGGCGTCAACTGATTCCCGCATCATTATTTCACAGAGCTCTTCCCTAATTGGGACAATTTTTTTTTTAATCTCTCTTTTGAATTGCATACACGTGTCTTTGATGTTCATTTGTGAATAATTTATTGTACACTACTCCTATACTTACACGTATACGCAATTGCAACTTTATTATGATTGTCTCTTTTTTTATAATTGTTGTGGTTATCTTCTCTCTCTGTATTCTTTATATTGATGACTGATTTGTGCGCTTTGTTCATTTATCTCCACTTCGTTCATATCATGAGACATTAATTGCTATTGTAAGGATGGATATCTTTAGTTAGAGTTCATATCGTCATCAACATCAGCAATTCAAAAGCAATACTGCATAATATTTTTTTGTTAAGTTCATGCCAAAAGTGTTAGGATTTTCATTACTGATACTAGTTAAGACCCACACGTTGCGTCGGGATAATATTTTTGAATAAGTATATGTTGCTTTGAAATTATCATTAAAATAATTATTCAATTTATAGGATATTTAAATTAAAATGTGTTGTAAATCCAATTTAATGGAAAACGAAAACCCAAAAAAAAAAAAATCTAATAAAACTATTGTATGCAAATTAGAATATGATAGTTCAAAATGATGAAACTCTAGCAACCATTGTTGAAAAACAGAACAATGAACACTATAATTCATACCTATGGGGAGAAATACAAACGTACATACGCATGATATACTTATTCAAAAAAATTATCTAGAAGCACCGTGCGGGTCTTAGCTACACTATTGCACACCGAATGTGAATAGTAGATAACATGGATATCACAACGGGTAAAGAATAAATTCAATTGTGAATTGAAAGTAATAAATTTCCTTACAAAAGAACTGAATTACACTATTGCACACCGAATGTGCTGTTCTATCATTATCACATGCTTTCAATAGTACTTGTGTGGTAAGTCGCACCTGAGGTGGGGAGTCTTCTAGAACCCGTAACATATTTTCGATTGTTTATGAATTGAATTCCAGCAACACCATAACCAAAAAAAAAAAAAAAATAAAAAATGGAAGAACAACCAAAGGAAGTATAATCATCAACAATGTCACAAGTTAGATTGCTTAATACTCTTGACGCTAGATAGATTGAAATCCACGTCCCATCCTTTCTATATAACTACTTCATAATCATCAAGTATACTAATGAGCCCCTCAATTGTATATCACCTCTCATGTCTTACATGGTTACTATCCACCATAGTGGCACTCGGAAACTAAATTATACTCATAAAATATAAAAATAAGTAATGGCTCTTAGCTTGATTTCAATCATGCCTGAAGTGCAAGAGATAAAGCATTTTAAATAGGGAATAAATAAATTCCAGCTTATTCATGAAGCACAATGGAGGCACATTTAACACAAACTTGACATAACTATCAAGTATTAAGATGACTTATTAAGCGTTTGGAATTTGAACTAATGTCGATAACCTGCCCAACCACTTTCCGTTCGGAGCTGATTTATCCACGATGACTTTTGACAGTTTCCACGGATGCTTTATGTTTTGGACAAAATGTCCTCTCAGTTATTGAGGGGTTACCACGACCATCCTACATAGTTGATTCTTCTGTTCTTCCTTTTTTTTACTATCGTCACTTGTCATGTTTCATTACATTAGGATCGTCGCCTTCCATCTTATACATTGATCCTCCCTACCCAACAAAGTTTGGAATAACTTGCAACTCAATCCTTTGTCCTATTTTCTAATTCATGGCTACTATTCATATTTGACTTCAAAAGGAAAAAAAAAGCTGCCACTAATATTTGAGGGTAATACACATACACCTACATAATTTTTGTGATCAATACCTTATATACGATCATAATATTTAGTTTTGGGGTTCCTCTTGAATCGTCTACAAATTATTTTGTAACTCTAGGATCGCCGTGTTACGTAGTTTCAATTTTCAAAAGCACAGGCTCTCCTGTTTTTATTTCCAAGACCCTTTTAGTTTCAACAATCTCCTAACCATACGTACATCTATGTATGCATGTATGTATGTATGTACGTATGCACACACACACACACACACACACACATGATGTCTCTGTAGTGCATGGTCTCGAACTATAATATAATTAAATGATACGTATTGTCATAATACTAAATCTACAATATTTTTTTATTTTTTGTGTCTGAATTCGAAGTCTTTGTTAATTTTGTTGAGTTTTGTGTGTTTATTTAGGCTTTGTCTATGAGTGCCTCAGATGAAATTTTGCTAAGCACTATCAAATGGAATTTTCATAGGTTATTCTTTTTGGATGTAAATGAAGGCATAAAGATCGAGCATCGACAATATTTAATTTATGCAAGAATTGGCAATATTTTATTTTGGATTTTATGTATATCACAAATTCTTATTCTATACTTTGTGGCTTTTATTAAAATATTTTTAAGAACATACTAATCAATTGATGAATAATAAAAAATAATAAGTTCAAAAATAAAATTAGTACTCACTTTAAAAGTAAATGTAGGAAACTTCCGTTTTAAAAAAGGGTAGGAAATGTTATTTTCACAAAAGCAAGTGATGCCAAATTTCTTAAAGATTGCACAGCTGAATGGTGTGGGCATGTGCCATGTAGTTATGAATGGAAGGCTAATTTTGTCATACAAAGAAAAATTTCATGGAAGCATGACATAATTGCCGTGGATTTTTATCATTTCCCCTTTCTATCACCACGGTTAGCAATTCAATGTTAAAAACGGACGAATTAATTATCTTATTATCAATAGCCTTGCCAATCTTTAGTTCTCTATACCAAAAGAGGGAAAGCAACTGATGATTCCACCTCATAACAAAACTAATACTAAGTACAACAAAAAGACAATTAAAAATTAAAATCAAACACCATAGATGGGAGAAAGGGATCGAGATGGAGGAAGAAGCAATTATCTTCTATTCTTGCGTGTTTGATTTTTTCTTTGTGTAGAGGGCGAAACAAAGCAATTATCTTCTGTAATTCCCTAAATCCAAACATAAAGGAACTAATTAACTGCACAATAAAAAATTAAACCAAAACCTGAAACATACAAAATTTCAATAAAATCATATCCGATTTCACACTTGACTGATGATATATAATGCTACCATTTGCCTTTCAGAAATGAGCCCCAAACTTTTGTTCATTAGAGTTATAGGTTTGAATGAAGGGAAAAAATGATGGGGAATTTGAGAGAAGTGGGTCTTTAAGCAATTAACGTGACATGGAGGGCCGCCGGGGGGGGGGGGGAAGAGATCAAGGAAGTTAGTAATAAGAGATATGATGAAAGTTATTGAGATATAAAAGGAAGTTATTGAGAGATAGGAGAGAGAGACGTGGCAGGGGCAAATTCTTAAGAGAATAGTCAATACTTTTCTTTTTTTAAAAATAGTTAAATTTTTTATTGATGGCCGAGATTTCTCAGAACATTTGATTAAAGGTTGTAAATAAGCAAACCTCCTAAAATCATTCTCATACTAGTCAACTTAACATTTCTTTTATATATAGTATTAGATTAGATGTAATTCTTTTTCCTACTAGTATCTGTCTTTTGCTTTGAAGACAATAATACTAAAATTATTCTAGTCAAACTATTTATGTTAAAATTATTTTTTATCTTTGTTACGTTTTTTTTTCCCCACTTTAGCACTAATCCTTGTACAACAGCAAATTATTTATCATCCATTTTGAGACTAATTATGTTAAAATTATTTTCAATTCACATTCCTGTCCCTGTTAATTTTATTATTAGTTTAGATGGGGATGGGGTTGAGAAGACTTTCCTCACCCAAACCCAATTCGTCATTAAATATCATCAAAATGGTCCAACCAGGTACAAACATAATCTAATTTTGAGTTCTAAATTTCAACAAAATTAAGTAATGTACATATCAATTATCTTTATCTTTATATCAGTTAAAAAAATTTAGATTTCATCAAAATCAGTTAATGGATATATCAATTATCTTTATCTTTATATCAATTAAGATTTTAAATTTGATAGTTCATCAGTTAACTCCTCCGGAAAATCTCTTTTTATTAATTACTCCACCTTTTCGCTATTTATTATATCATTTCAAAGAATCTACATCATCAATTATTATATACAAAAAAGAGGCATGTTAAAATAGTGGATACTATTGTATGAAAATTGAAAACTCAACATTTTCATTGGGGGAAAAACATCGAAGGTCTATTAGATAGTGGATTACCCTTACCTTTTTGAGGGGGAATGATGGATTACAGTTATCTTATGGCGTATTTAATTAAAAGAAAAAACTTTGATGCTTCCCTCATTATCTTCGTCGTTTGATTTTGATGTGACAAATATTATACCTGAAGTTTAATTTTTGCTAGCTTTGCATAAGATAACATTTTTTTTTAAAAAAAAAAAGCAAGATTTTGATATGATCATATTGATGATAATCTTTTCAACTTTCTCCAGTTTTAAAAATAAGATATAAGTGGAAAAAATAGTTTCAAATTTTAGGAACGTAAGAATTACATTTACGGTAAAATATTTTCTGTTTTATTCCTTTTTAGTATTATTTATTGTGTATTTTGCTCTATGTATCTATTTAATTACCTGTGTGACAATTCTTAAATTTGTTTTTTATTGTATAGGTCTATCATTTTATCATTGTTCTACATTACATGTATTTTTTAAAATTTCAATATCTCTTTTATCCAAATTCATACCTTGGTAGCCTCTCTTGCTAATGTGTTTTGAGGGGTTGGATATATCTTTCTTCCTACTAAAATGGAAGATTATGACAAGAATGATTTTTCACTATTTAAATAGTGAACAAAACATTAATTATTTAGATTATTAAATTATTTTTATCATTTAAGACTAATTATATTTAAATTATTTTTAAAAATTTAAAGCACTCGTACAAAAGGTCAGACACAAACTAATTTTTATCAGATCTGCAAAGTTGCGTAATTTTTTAAAACTTTGAAATAAATTCAGAGTTATTTTTCAAAGTTTTTCCTATCTTCTGGTATTTTACCGTCACTGGGCATGAATTATAAGAATGATTATCACTTAAAATCGGCTTCTTTTTGCGAATTTCATGGGGTGGCAACGTTCTGTTGTTCTTCTTTAAATACTTCCGATTGTTAGTTGTCAGTGGCTCATGGTTCATTGTTAAGCTTCTACTGCGCAAATTCTCTCTCCATACTGAGTGATTTCAGAGCTTTTCACTCAGTTTTTTTATTATCACATTCAATTGTGGGCTGCCCCTAATTCGCTACAATTTTTACAGCCTTGGTTTAAGCTTCAGGGATTTCTGACTGTTCCGATCTTATATTTAGTTTGTGGTATTTTTCTTCAGCTAAACTATTTCCCCATCGATACGTTGACATCTTTGAGAAAAGGGATCATAAATTTCTAAATATCTCTGAAGTTAATAGCATAATTATTGGCCCTATTTGACAAACAGCTGTTAGCTATTTCTATTGGCTGTTTGCTGTTAGCTGTTTTAATCAACTGCTTGTATTAGCTATTTCAATCAGCTGTTTTTAAAAAAAGTGTTTGGTAAAATTAGTTGTTTCTAAAAAATATATTTGATAAAATTCCATTTATACCCATATCTCTTATTTACCACAAAAGATGAATTTTTTTAATTAGTTGGTCACTTATTTCTTTTTCTATATGAATTAAATTTATGTAATATGTGCAAATTATCTACACTTATATAATCACATTTTATTATTAGTTATTAAATTTTCTTATTGATTTATACATGACTTATTTTTTTGTCTAATTTTCTTTTCAATCTAAATTAAAAGTTATGTGATGTTTAAGGCCCATAACACGACCTTGTTTTGTTGGTCACTTAGAAAAATTTCTATTTGTTATTAGTATAACTTTCTTTCAATATGAATTGGTTTTTTTGAAGTGGGTAGAAATGGAGAATTAAAATTTGCATTACATTTAGTATTACTATATAATTAGCAAAAATTAATGATTTTATGTTTTTAAAATAAATTATAAAGGTATGGTTACTATGTATCATTATTTAGTTTGAATTTGAAGAAGCAAGTAAAAATTTAGAAGAGAGAGTGCAGGAAAAATATATGGATTTTATTTATGATATTTAATCAAGGGTAATTTAGTCTTTTATATTAAATCTCCAAACAGCTAGCTTGAAAAAGTTATAAATGTTAGCTTTTTGGAAAATAATTTTTTGGGGTGAAAAAGCTATTCTAAAAAGTCATTCATCAAACAACTAAGTCAGAAAGCCATCTACCAAAAACCCCCATTATATTTAGCTCCGGTTTAGTAGTTGAGTCAGGAATCTCATCCTATTGCATCAAGGGAGTTCAACGGGTAGTTATATCTAAGGAGATGTTTGTATCTATGCAAACATTGACTAGTATACATGCTGCGTTTCCTCTCTTAAAAGAGTACCTAAAGTGCTTCAACCTTATCAGCTGTTTCCAAATCATGCTTTCTTTATTTCTATGTCAAGTTGTAATCGTTTCGTAGCTATATTTTTATATATTGGGTGTCGAATTTTGATGTGTTCTATGTTTAGCTAATCTTATGTAACCTTGTTTCCTTTGTATTATCATATGTTTATGACTTGATTACCCATATCATTTTCGAGACGTATGTCATAGTATTTTCCAACATGAATGCCCTTCGCAATATTATCAGTTCTTTGTAATTACAAGATTTAATTATGCCTAGTTTGACATCATTTAGGGGTGGCAATTTGTTGAATTCCGTGCTGATGACAACAAATTTCTATTTCGTTTTATTAGTATAATTTACTAAAATGTCCTTTTCTCTTTTTCCTTTATTCTTTATTTAATTTATTTTTTCTGGTTTTTTAATTTCTATTATTCTTCTTCATCCATATAGTAAGTTATTTGAGATTTTTTTATATTTCTGTCTGGTTGATACTATGCAGTATATTCGAAAGCTTATTTTAGTAAAGAAATATTATCTTTTATTAAATTTATAATTATAGGATGGACACTTTCAGGTAGAGTTAACAAGTAACTTAATCTAGAATGGTAATAATTTAGCAAATTTTTTCTTATACTTCTAGGTGTAAGATCGAAAGATCTTAAGAAATTATATACTTGATCTTGTGTATAGTATTTTAAGTTAGGTAGATCAAAACTTGTCTATCTAAGTAGTCTCCTTCTCGATTTAATTTTGAGTTTGATTGTAATTAACTTTTAGAATAACTCATGTTTAAATCATCGGTTATCTAGAATAATTGAGTAGGTATTGAAAGGTTTTAACAGGTAAGTTACAAGTTAAAATTTTTTAGGTTTGTGAGGGCTCTATTACCAATATAAAGATGAGATTTATGAGTGGTTTTTTAAAGGAAAAAGCCGTAAAACTATTTTTTGAATTTTTAAAGTAATTCATTGACAGGTAAGGATTTTAAAGCGGTACTTGAATACTAAACTAGCAAAATAAAATTTCAAACAATATGTCATACAATCTTTCAAAACAAAATCAAATTAGAGAAATTATATCTTCAAGAGTTCTATCCATCTTACTTTTTCGACCGCGTCTTACTCTTCTTTTGCTGCGCAAATCACCTACTTTTCAGATGTTTTTCTCTCTTGCTAATATTCTCTCTCTAATCAATGTTGTAAGAAAAAATGTTGACAAAAGTTTGGAGAAAGATTTATTTACTCTATTACTAGTTGTTCTCCTTTCCCAGAAAGTGGAAATGAGAACATTTTCTTACAAAGGACTTTTTTATAAAGGTGATCGTAAGATTGGCAAACTCTGCTCTTCTCTGATTGCTGAGTCCATACTTATAGGGGATGAGAAGTGCACTTATACCTCAGCGCTTACATTATAGAGATAGGATTTTAAAGAGATAAGATTACATGATAGAGTTTACTGTTCTTAATAGGGTTTCTTATCTTTTTTGTCTTCTTGCTTCGGCAAGCTCTATGTCATTAATTTGCTTGTCAAGATTTGTGCCTTTGTTTTTCTTTTTATGTCTGATAGAGTTCAACAAATTTTGCTCGAATAGCTGGACTTCCACGAAAGTTTTTAGGCTCCAGATCATAGCTAAAGTCGAAAAGACTATCATCGATAGAGATATGTTCGGCTCCTTCTATAGTGATGAGAATCGAGCTGTTTTTATAGTACATTGTCCCTGCTCCTTTGCTTATTAGCCGCTCACTTTGACATTTTATAGCTAATGCCTCAGTTGATCTTTTATAGTTTATCCATGATTTATTAAAGACAGAAATCTTAAAGTGTTTGTTTTCGCTAGCTTGAATAGTTGTCTAGGAGAAATGTTGCTGATTTCAACAAGATGAATAGCTCCATAGATTGGTTCTTCATCTTTCTTAATTGAAGACAGACATAGCTTTTACTGAAGTTCTTGATTACTCTTTTGAAAGCTTCTGGGAACTTTTGTAACGTGCATGTAATTAAACTTAAGATCAGATAAACAATGTTCATACATCTATAGGTGAAGAGTTCATATACGAATTCAAAGCTTGCTTTATTAAAAGCAATCATTATTCTTAGAAATAAAGAATCTCTAGAATTATAATAGAGTTCAGAGAGTTCAAAAATTTTCTGGTAGGCAAGAATGGTTGTCTTGTAATAGTTCTTACAAAACATATATGAAGATATGTCAATAGTTTTGATACCAGTATGTTGAATAACTGGTCTTTAGGCTAATATCTTAGCCTTTAGTTCATGATTCTCTTTCTCCTTTTCAGAGAGAGGGTTTGAAACATTTCCCTGGCTTGTTTAAGGATGAAAAGATAGTTCTGAGAGTTCAGTTTGGACTTTTTTAAACAACTTTCCTTAGGGTTTTCGATAGTTTGATAGAAATGAGTTGAAATCTCTCAAGCTTTTCCAAGATTAATTCTAAGATCAACAACTATTTCTTCAATGAGTTCAATTTTTTCATCAGCAGCTTCACAATACTCATTGATGTTGATCATGATGTCTTCAAATTCTTTTAGTAGTTGCTCTTCTTCCATAAGTTCCATGGGTGTTTTTTCCTTATCCTTTGTATTCATTTTCTCGAGTGAGGTAATCGACAACAAAGTTAATTTTTCCTGTATCATGCTCATAAGTAGCATTAAACTGGATTAGGAATAATTGTCATCTGTGTAATTTTTGCATGTGATCTAAAGCCTGTTTAATAAAAGTAGTAGCTGCTTGGTTATCAGTTAGAACCTTAAATGGTTTAGGTAATAAAAAGAGTCTCTATTTAGTAGTACCTCTAATGACTGCTAAAAGTTCTTTTTCCATAGTATAATAATTCTCTTCTCATTCTGAAAACGTTCCATTAATATGATAACCATAGATCTCATTTAAGTATGTTTTCAAAACTGCCACCCGAATGGCGTTAGATGCATTTGGAGAATTAAGTTATCTACTAGTTTTGGGAGTCATTAACTTGGTAGTTGTGAGCATTCTTGTTTCAGCGGTTTAACAATTTCTATATGTTTATCTATCCATCCAAGGCTGTTATTTTTGTAAAGCAAGCTTTGTAAATCTTTCTTCTTTTTTGCTAAGTCAAGAATGTAGGAGCTGATATAGTTTAGCAATCCTAAAAATCCCTGGATTTGTTTTTTAGTTCAAACCTCATCAGGATATTCGTTAATTTTCCTTGAGATATGCGGTTGTAGGCTTATTCCAATTCCTATTTCAAAACCTAAAAATTTAATTTTTTCTTTTTCAATGATAGCTTTATTTTCACTAAAGCAAATGCCTTCTTTAATAGTCGTTTCTATAAAGAGATTAAGATGTTTTCAATGTTCTTCGAGAGTATTTGAGCTTATTAGGATAACATCTACATAGACAATAAAAAAAACTATTCAAATGTTTGAAAGCATTGCCCATTCTTCTTTGAAATATTCTTAATGCATTTTTTAATCCAAATGGCATAACAATCTATTCATAAAATCCTTGAGGTGTGCTAAAGCCTGTGTATTTGATGCTTGTTTCTTCCAATTTAATATGCCAAAATCTTGATTTACAATGAAACTTTGAGAAATACGTTTTGTTTTGAACTAGATTGATTAAAACTTCTTTGTTTTGCATAAAATAGTTATCTGTTTTGGTAAACTGATTTAGTTTCTTATAATCTATTATCATTGTAGCCTTTCCTCTTTGGCATTCTGCTTCATTCATTACCATAAAGGCGGGTTAGAATATGTTCCTTTAGAAGGTCTAATTAATCATATTTCTAACAATTCTTTAATCTGTGTTGAGAATTCTTTAATGTATTCTTCAAAGTATAGCATTGGTTTTTCTTTAATATAAATTTCTTGGGTTAATTCTATTTTAGCTCTAGGATACTCTGGTTTCCAAAATTGTAAAGGATTTTCTGAATAGCTTTGTTTTAACTTGGTTAATAACTCCACTTTTTTTTTTATTATGTTAACTGTGAAGGTAGGTTTTTTTCACTTGTGTCTGAAGCAAAATTTGCTCATAACCATGTCCACTACGTTTTGCGAGCTCTCTATAAGGATGCTTTAAAGTGGGAATCTTTAAAGTATGGCCACATTTTGTAGTTAGATATACTGTGTAGGGAGTTTGTATAAATTTAGCAAATTATTTAAGGAAATCATTTCCTAATAGAATATCATGTCCTGAGTTGTATTGTAATACTAAAGGAATATTAAGAATTTTATTTCCTAATATGATGAACCAATTGCTTTGTACAAGTTCTGAATAGGTAGTTGTTGGGTGAACACCTTTGATTTTAATTTTATGATCAGATGAGAGTTTTTCCCATTTTGGTAATTAAAAGTCCCGAAAAAAGGTTACTTTTGATCCAGTGTCTATTAAGGTTGTTGTTATAATATCTGATTCCTTTAGTGTTACATCAATATATGTGAGAATAGGAAAATGTAGTTGCTTCGTATTCTCTCAACAATGATTGTATTTTGTTTATCAACTAAAGTAATTTGAGTTGGTTTTATCTCATAGGTTGTGAACTGGTCAAGGAAATTCATTCCTAATAAGATGTCATAGAATTCATTATTGATATAGTGGTCGATGTAGCAATCAAATTCTAATAGAATAGAAGTGGGGATTTTCATCATAATTATAAATTTTTGTTAAGGGTAGATCTTCTACCATTGTACGTAGCAAAGTTGTATTCTGGAGCTAAGGAAACTGAGATAAATAAAGGTATACAATGACATTGGGATGCCTCTGTATCTATGAGGATTTTGTTTTTCTATCCATGTTTGTCCATTAAAGTATTCTAACCGTGGTTTTTAAGTTCTATTGTTAGTGTTTGCCATTGTTATGCTTTTGGGTTGAATCTAGGTATTCTTGTCATGCTAAAGTTTCTTGGTAGAGTTGATTGATTAACACGATTCTCATTCATTTTTCTGCATAAGAGTCTCTAGGTGCTTTGTAACTACTTGATGCTTCATCTTCTTCCACTAATTGAAAGTCTGTTAATATAGGTAACCTTGCTTCTTGCATTGGAGGTGCTATAATGGTGCTTATCATTGAAAAGATTGGGTTTATAGCTATTTTTCCGATTTGTTTTACTTCTTTTATAGGGAAATTAATGTTAGAGAAAATGTATAATCCCTTGTAATTAAAAGATAATGCAGCATTTTATGGTTGTAATCCTATATCTGTTAAAAGTTTGAACTACCAATTGAGAGTATCTTTAATATTTTTACTTCGTAAAGTAGCTGAGTAATTTGGATAGCATTCAAAGATTAATTTTTTTTAATAAATCAAGTTTCCTTGCAAAGCTTCTTTGCAAATATTAAAAACCTTAAGGACCAAAGTGCAAAGCCAATAAAAATCACAATAAAAAGCTTTAAAGAAAGAATGGATGTATTAGAAAAAAAATTAGAAATGAACTTTGAACAATTTAAACAAGACATAGAAAATGGAATGTATGGAGAGACCGATATGTTATAAGTAATAAAATATTTATTTCAGAACAGATATAAATGTATAATTTTCAAATCAAAAGTAATCGCTTTAATTGAAATACTAATATGAATTTATGCTCAGAAAAATAATGGAAAAACCTGAAGCGTCAAAGCTAAAGTAACACCCAATGTAATTGTGAATCTATCCTTAACTTATTTTGGACTTACTCTAAAGAAGAAATAAGAGAAAAAGAAAGATATTATATTCAAACAATTAACTACCTTCAAACAATTAACTGCTCTAAATAAATAATTTAGAAAAATGAAGATAGATTGGATCTCCAATTTTATAAAGAAGAAAGAAGAGCTTATTTAGAATTTCTAGAAAATTTTGACTACGATAATGACAATAGTCTAGATCAATTTGATACACAATCTTAAACTGAAATCATGAGTTTTTCGCAAATTGAAATAGAACTAAAAGAAGTACAAGCAAAAATTCAAGAAATAATTGAATCAATAAAATAATTAGTAATACAAATGCAATTAATAAACATAACTTTTGAAAGAATGTTAAAACCCCAACAAAAGAGAGAACACACATTAGAAATTAAGATTCCCAAAAAAAAAAAACTCCCAGCAGTAATAATGAAAAATATATTAAAAGATATCAAGAATGACTTTTAAAGGCTCAAGGAGACTCACTATAGAAAGTCATTAAGGAAAGGAACAGACTTAAAGGAAAAGATAAACAAGAAGAGAGTGAATAATGGGAGAATACAATAAATCTATTGAAGAACTATTAAATGATTTCGAGAATCTACAAATAACATAAATAGTCAAACAAGTAAATATTCAATGAGGAGTTCTAACAGGAAGTATAGGAAGCAATAATCCATATTAAATTAATTGTAAATAAGAAGAACCTTCTGACTCTTTTAGAGACCATAATCCAGGAAGAGTTCTACAAAAAAAAGGCTCATAATTCTCGTAATAAGAAACAACAAAATTTTAATGAAGAATTTAAACCAAAAAGTCCATTACTTCTAGAACCTGTACTCACATGGGGATATTTTTTAAATTTAGACTGTGTAAGGGATAAAAGAAAAGCTTTAGATACTTGGAAGGCATCAATAGCACTAGCTCCAATAAGTGAACCAATTTATGCTGTTGAAGATAGAGATATAAATGCAATATACGACTTAATAATTAATTCATTTCAAGGAATAATACATACTTGGTATTGTTGCACCTATATTTGACCTCATTTTAGCCCTTATTTTATCCATTTTTCTCATAGTTTTTATGTCAAATCTCGATGAGAAAGGGTCAAATTCACGTCCTTCTATTCATATTGTGCTTATAATATGTTTTGTATTACTTTCAGGAGCAATTCTCGGGTTTTGATAGAAAGGAAAGCTTTGGAATGAATAGAAGGATGCATAGAGGTCCAACGAAGCCCCAGGAGCACAAGTGAGAGCTATAGGAAGCGCACAGTTGTGCTGCAGGATACGCATGATCATGCCACCGAGACAAAAGGCACGCACAGTCGGATGCACGGCTGTGCGCCCAGACTATGCATCCCCCTCCCCAGTCTACGCGCTTTAGTCTTTTTCGGCTTATTTAAGGGGGTTTTCTCTCCTTTCTTTGGGAGAGGCCTTTTTAGGTTATTTTGAGGGTCTATTAGGATTGAGCTCCACCTCTAATAAACCCCTTTAAGGGGATATCAAATTAGAGAGTTCTTGTATAAATTATAGAAGATTTTAGATTCGCAATTGAAGATTAAGTTCTTCTTCTCCTTTTCTCTTTAATTGAATGCTTTTTAATTTTAAAAAAGGAACGAAAACAAAAATAAAAAGAATCAAAAAGAGTTTGAGAGTCAGGAATGACAAGTATACCTTTGAGGTATGCGCTATTGGGAGCTACCTTTTGAGGTAATACTGCTGCTGGAAATGCTCGTGTTAATAAGTTAATAATGTAGTTGATGCCAGTCAAGTGGATTGAGTCAAATTTTGGTAAGCCTAACTCCGAGGATGATGATATACTTGCACACAAAGCACCAGGATGGATTCAACGTTTCAATACGTTGTGGGGTGAAAAGTTGATGTTTGAATGCCATTCATTGGGATGGAGAGTCTTGAAATGTATATGATGCCTGTGTAGACTGATACTTGAGTTACAAGGGTGATATGGTTTGCAATTGTGTACAGTTTTTCCCAATGTATATATATTTTGTGCTTTGTTTATTAACCCAAAAGGATTTTCTATTTTCCATTTTTTCTTTCTCTTTTTATTTTTTCTTTTTCAAGATTTTGTGGGTACATCTTTTATAAACCCTCACGAGACTTCACTCATCCACTTGGGAAACCCAAGGGGTTTAGAGGGCTTGTTGCGAATGGTAAATACAACCATGATTCCTATAAAAGTAAGTTAGTTGTTTAATTTAGTTTTTTATTTTTCATTTTGCTCGAAGACGAGCAAAAGATAGGTGTGGCAGTACCTATATTTGACCTCATTTTGGCCCTTATTTGATCCATTTTTCTCATGGTTTTTATGTTGAACCTAGATGAGAACGGGTGAAATTCACCTCCTTCGATTCATATTGTGCTTATAATGTGTTTTGTCTTACTTCTAGGAGAAATTCTCGGGTTTTGATAGAAAGGAAGGCTTTGGGAATGAATTGAAGGATGCATAGAGGTCCAACGAAGCCCCAGGAGTAATGGTGAGAGCTATAGGAAGCGCACAGTTGTGCTGCAGGATACGCATGACCGTGCCACTGAGACAGAAGGCATGCACAGTCGGACACACGACCGTGCGCCCAGACTGTGTGCCCCCCTCCCCCGTCCACGCGCTTTAGTGTTTTTCATCTTATTTAAGGGCGTTTTCTCTCTTTTCTTTGGGAGAGGCCTTTTTGGGTTATTTTGAGGGTCAATTAGGGTTGAGCTTCACCTCCAATAAACCCCTTTAAGGGGAGATTAGATTAGAGAGTTCTTGTATCCATTGTAGAAGATTTTGGATTCGCCATTAAAGACTAAGTTGTTCTTCTCCTTTTCTCTTTAATTTAATGTTTTTTAATTTCAAAAAAAAAGGAATGGAAAGAAAAATAAAAAGAATCAAAAAGAGTTTGAGAGTTAGGAATGACAAGTATCCCGTTGAGGCATACACTATTGGGTGCTGCCCTTTGAGGCAATACTGCTACTGGGAATGCTTGCTTCCCATGTTAATAAGTTAATAATGTAGTTGATGCCAGTCAAGTGGATTGAATCGAATTTTGGCATGCCTAACTGCGATGATGATGATACACTTGCACACAAAGCACCAGGATGGATTCAACGTTTCGGTGCGTTGTAAGGTGAAAAGTTGATGTTTGAATGCCATTCCTTGGGATGGAGAGTCTTGAAATGTATATGATGCCTGTGTAGACTGATACTTGAGTTACAAGGGTGATATGCTTTGCTCAATTGTGTACTGCTTTCCCCATTTTATATATTTTGTGCTTTGTTTGTTAACCCAAAAAGATTTTGTATTTTCTATTTTTTTTCTTTCTCTTTTTATTTTTTCTTTTTCAAGATTTTACGGGTACATCTTTTACAAACCCTCACGAAACTTTACTCGTCCACTTAGTGAAACCAAGGGGTTTAAAGGGCTTGTTGCATACGCTAAATGTAACCGTGATTCCTACAAAAGTGAGTTAGTTGTTTAGTTTAGTTTTTTATTTTTCGTTTTGCCCAAGGACGAGCAAAATATAGGTATGGGGGTATTTGTTACATCTATATTGGACCTTATTTTATCCCTTATTTGATCCATTTTTCTCATGGTTTTTATGTCGAATCTAGATGAGAAAGAGTCAAATTCTCCTCCTTTGATTCATATTGTGCTTATAATATATTTTGTCTTATTCTCAGGAGAAATTCTCGGGTTTTGATCGAAAGGAAGGCTGTGGGAATGAATTAAACGATGCATAGAGGTTCAACGAAGCCTCAGGAGCATAAGCGAAAGTTGTAGAAAGCGCACAGTCATGCTGCAGGATACGATGACCGCGCCACCGAGGCAGAAGGCACGCACGGTCAGACACACGGCCGTGCGCCCAGAACGTGCGTCCCCTACGTCCACACGCTTTAGTGTTTTTCGGCTTATTTGGGGGGTTTTCTCTCCTTTCTTTGGGAGAGGCCTTTTTGGGTTATTTTAAGGGTCAATTAGGGTTGAGCTTCACCTCCAATAAACCCCTTTAAGGGGAGATTAGATTAGAGAGTTCCTGTATACATTGTAGAAGATTTTAGATTCGCAGTTGAAGACTAAGTTCTTCTTCCCCATTTCTCTTTAATTTCATGCGTTTAATTTTTTTTTAAAAAAAGAATGAAAAGAAAAATTAAAAAAATCAAAAAGAGTTTGAGAGTCAGGAATGATAAGTATCCCTTTGAGGCATGTGCTACTAGGTGCTGCCCTTTGAGGCAATGCTGCTACTAGGAATGCAAGCTTCCCATGTTAATAAGTTGATAATGTAATTGATGCCAGTCAAGTGGATTGAGTCGAATTTTGGTAAGCCTAATTATAAGTCCGCAAGCGCACAGTGGCGTTGTAGGAATCAAGGTCGATGTCACAGAGACTAGGTTGATCTATTAGGCTATATTCCCCCAAGATATGCTAAGCGAATCCAAATTTGAGAATGAAATTGAACTAATCTATTATCTAGTCTAATGGATAAATATCATGGCATTATACAAAACTGGTAGTTTCTCAATTCATGCATCAATTAAGCACTTCTTCCTTAAATGGTTGTTTTAAAACCGATAATCGAATTATCATAACCCTCTTTCAAGGCGAAGTGAAATACCTAAATCAAATCAATTATCAATTTTCATGGATTTCTCGATTAGTTTAGGTTCATTAGGTACACGATTATCAAATCAATGGTTTCTCAATCTGTAATTCTTTTTCAAGACATCATGCAATCAAGTCAAATCTTAGGATTCCAGTATTTGAGATTTCACATTTCAGTCCTTCATCCAAACACCCACAACATGCAAGAAAGTGATCAAGTTTCTCACAAGATAATAAACTTCTAGAATTCGATAAAACAATCGAACGATTCCAAAAGTACCAAATGATATCAACACAAGATCAAGAAACTAACAAATGTTTGCATAAATCCAAAATCAAACAACAAAGATAATCAAAATTACAAAACATAAATCTAAATTTAGAAAAGAGAAAGAGAAGAGAAGAGAAAAGAGATGCTCAGCCAAAGAACGTGCTTGAACCATTGTGCAAACCCGGGATGGAATCTTTGCAAATCTTCACTTCAGCTCACCCTCTCTCCCTCTAAAATCTAATCTAAACTAATCTAAGAGAGGAAGGAGTATAGAGATGTTGGGATGGGAATTGCTCTTTTAGCAGCTAGGGGATGCCATATTTATAGGAAAACCAAATCAATCTCAGCCACACGATGAGGGAAAACGAAGAGGCCAGCAGTTACAGGCCTGTCACGGACCGTGGCATCCACCACGGACCATGGCATCTACCACGGGCTGACCGTAGTGCTGGCTGGAACTCAATTCTTCTGCTCTTCTTCTCTTCCACGGGCTTAGTGACTTAGGGGCATCCGTGGTGAGTCAAAATACATCTAAATGAGGGTCAAATGCTCGGTAAAAAGGCCTAAAATTCTGCAAAATACATCAAACAATCATACCCAAGCATAAATCGAGAAAAGGAGTATAAATTATAACATAAAGTACATAATTTTCCTAAAAATGCAGCAAAATAAACCTAAAATGTTATACACTTTAAGCACTTATCAAACTCCCCCATGCTTAAACTATTGCTTGGCCTCAAGCAAACACTATAGAAAATCGACAAGGGAAGATGCATCTAAGACTCAAACACATGACAACCTCCTTAAAGTTGGCAAGTCACAGTATATC
Organism: Carnegiea gigantea; assembly: GCA_029747015.1. Lineage (NCBI taxonomy): Eukaryota > Viridiplantae > Streptophyta > Magnoliopsida > Caryophyllales > Cactaceae > Carnegiea > Carnegiea gigantea. The sequence goes on from JAKOGI010000452.1 coordinate 253,685, forward strand.
ACAAGTGAGAATGCCAATCTACGGTAACCCCAAATAATGCGCAAAACATTCTAAATTAGGAGGAAAAGAAGGTTTTCAAAGAAGTGCATGACCACACGCTCAACATCAAACTTGCTCACCCCCAAAGAACCACAAAGTATGTCATTCAAGCACACAGAATTGTATAGAGCCAAATGGACCAATAGAACCTCACTTTTGGAAAATGTAGAACACTCCTACTCGTGTGTTTGAAATGTAACATAAGTCCACTCAAGACTCATTCTAAAGATGCAATCTGCCATATGCTTCCCAAGACTCTCAAATTCTCCACCACTAAAATGCAATGTACGCAAGACAATCAAGAAGACTTTACTTGGGTTGTAATGTGGGCTAAAGGTTAAGGGAAAGAAAGTGGACAAATGAATTTAGGACAATGTGTTAAGCCAATTAGCTATGGAGCAACCAACAAATCACTGAGAAACCTTGAAGTTCACTAACACTCCAAACCTCAAAATACAATCAACATACCCAACTTAATTAAGTAGGAAATGAGTTGACAAAGAAGGAACTCAAGCTATGTACATATCCCATGCCAATCACTTATTCATTCTTTTTTTTTTCCTTTTTTGCATTTCCCCATTTTTCCTTTTTTTTTTGTTTCTTTGTTTTCTTCTTTTTTTTCTTTTCTTTAACATATCTTTTTTTCTTTTTCTTTTTTTCTGTTATAGGAAATGAAACAAAAATTGCAATTATTGAAAGGCATAGGATCCTTAACTATCAACTCACAACCGAATATATATACATACACAACCCAAACAAGAGGGAACAAAAGCAAATGCTCAATATCATCAATTCCTCAATAAACCAACATACCAAAACCACCTTAAACTCAATTATTCCCAAAACCACCACTACATGGATGAAGTGATGCTCCATAGACTTGGCTTAAACGTTAGAACATGAGTTTGGTCAAGGGCTAAGACGAAGGTATCACAACAAACACGAATATAAGCTCAAAGGGGCTAGCAAAGAGGGGGAAAAAACATGTAACACAAGGGTAGGCTATTTGGCTATGTGGCTAAAATGGTCAAAAAAAGAAATGCCTCTAACATATCATCAACTATGCACATGCTAATGTGGTTTTCAGCAAGAGTCTAGGCAAGTTTTAGAGATGCAACATGAAAGAGTCACACACATGAAAGAAACATGAAACTGAATATAATAAATTAGTCCAAATAAGGCTCAAAATCTCGCGGGACATCTACCAAAGTCACATTAAGCTCATAAAATGACTCCCATGTACAAACATTAGTGCTAATGACTCCATGGGATAAGAAAGTTCTTGTAAGGGCCATGCTTTCGTGCTATTACCGACTAACTGTTTAGTTGCTGATTTGACCAGTTGCTTTTAATTTGTTATCCGACGAAAGTATTAAATCGACCGTGTGAGTTTTTAACGACTAGTTTCAATAAAAGGGGCGATTATTTGACTAATGTTATCATTGACGCTACTTATTTATAAAACATTTGAATCTATACTAAACCCAATTTTTAAAATCGTTTTTCGTTTTACTTGGCAGATTCCCAAAGTTTAAACCAAAATGTATATGGTAGGTCGTTCAATTTGGGTTTAACCTAACTATTAGCGAGTACGGATCAAAATTTAGCTGTATGTTGTTAGTTTAACCCAAAACACACAAAAAAAAAAAGAAAAAGAGATTGAAAAGGGGGAAGGGGGACCGAAGTCGGGCAGAACCCGACCCCCCTCTCTCTCTCTGCCACGCTCTCTCTCTCTCTCTGCCACGCTCTCTCTCTCTCTCCCTCGCTCTCGCCGGTCACCGGTCGCCGCCTGGTGACACCACCGGCCTTCACGTGTCGCCGGCGAGAGGAGGAACCGCCTGGTCCCCTCAACCACGCGTCCCAGCCACCCAATCCTCCAACGAACCTCGTCCACTTTGCACGGCCATTTACCCACGCGTCTCCTTCGCTAGAACCGGCCGCCCAGTTGCCGTTAGCCGGCGGCCCACCCTCCTTTCAGCCTCCCCTATAAATTCGAACGAATTCAAGCCTCAATCAGTCACAAGTGACACCAAATCGTGGGCTAGGGCTTGGATTCGCTACTGTCGGGGCTTGGGTTCGAGTCTGGCAGCGAGGAATCTTGGTGGTTTACTGTTCAGAGCCGAAATTAAGCTAATTCGTGTGAGTATTCTTGCTCTCCTAAACTGATATTATGATTCAAGAATGTTTAGCCTGGAGGTTATTGCATGTCAGTGTAGTTTAGGCTAATTTCATGGGATGTGTATTGAGGATAAATGCATGTTATGTTAGGTTGAATTTACACTCAAATTATGTGAATATGTATACTGACAGATTACACCTTATACATGCGCCTATCCCTTGCTGTTTTTCATGCCTGTCTGACATAGTTTTAGCCTAAATCTGTATGTATAAAACTGTTAGAACGCAATGGGAAATTGCTGAGTTTTATGCCTGTCATGCATGCCTAAAAACAGTTGAAACCAAGGTGGAATTATGCATGCTGAAACTGTCCGAAGAGTGCCTTAAATTAGACGATTTTCAGGCCTAAAACGATGGTGTTTAACTAAGTTAATTTATGCCGAAAAAGCATTTCCGAATTAACATGTTAGCATTTGAAGCGATGTTTGTTTAATTGAGTTAATTCGTACATGCGACCTTCGAGTGCCTGAAATTAGAAATCAATGTGAGTTTCATGCCTTTAGTGTTGATTCGAATAAATGTAATTACTAAGTTTATCATTCGAAATGAATTACATGCTTTTAGCGTTAATTCGAATGCCTGTAACCGCTAAATGTTTGAGATTTTACCTCGAAGTGAATTCGAATGCCTGTAGCCTCGAATCGAATCAAACTAATTATCTCACGCATGTGACTTTAATTCGACGAACCATGTATGTTAGGCATTAATGCGATTTCATATAGTTAAATCATACCAAGAAAAGGGGTTAGTTGAAACGAATCATGAAAGTTTAGATTTGACGTATACATGTACAACCATATGAATGCTTTCTCGAGATTGTATATATATATACGTACATACATGTGTGGTTGGATGTATTCGTTGGTTGCAGCACTCGATTGATCGTTAATGCTTAAAGTGGTAAGTTCAGCAACGGTAAGCACGTAAGCTATGCATTACCTTTCAGTATCTCGCATTGACTAGGTTGCTAGATTATGAAATTAAAACCGAGATGGTAGTTGGATGATTCGAGGAAGAACTATGAGTGGTTCGAGGTCTTTGTGGTACGGTGCTTGTGAGGAGGGAGTTCGGGTTGTGAATTGACCGCAATCGTGTGGATTGCGAGGCCATGTGTGGCTCATTGTGTTGAAATGATTACGAAGTGTTTAAATGTGATATGTGTATCTCCCTTTTCCTTGTATGTTTAAAATGTAACATATGTGTGGGAGGGTGATGTTTTAGCAAATGACTTTTCATGTGTTTTTAAATGAATAATAGCCATGTCTAGTAGCGAGCTATGACCTATTTTAGCTATTCAAATAATGTTTGGGAGGAATCCCTAAAATGTTTTTAACAAAAGGGAGATGGAAATTATACGTTGAATGATTTTATTGTTTGAAACGGAAAATTTCTAGCCGTTATGGCCGATACGCTTTAAGTGGCTAAGATAATGTGCTGCGGACAATATGATATGATGTATGTTAACCTAGGGGATAAGTCCGGATAAACCCTAGAGGCCCTGACGAGGGCTAATGTAATGGTCCGATATGTTATATGTAGCCATCCCGGGAGTAAGAGCTTAAGCGTGAGCGTTAGGTCTCGCTAAGGGGTCGAGAATGGTTCTCACCCAATTAGCACCCTATAATGATCTTATGTCAGAAATACTTTCCTACCAAGATAAGAAAAGCAATTGGCCTTTGCCATTTTATATATGTTTAAAGAAAAAGAATGTTTTACGGGCCAAAGAGGCCATATGGAATGAATATGAAATGCTTTCAAATATTCAAAGAATGTTTCATTACAGATTTAAAGAAAATGCTCTTAAACATGATGAATGTGGCTTCAAATAGAATATGTGACATGCTAGTGAATTGTGAAATGACGTTCAAATGTGCCTAGCGAATACGTAAGTTGTGACTTGTCCAATGTTTATGATCTACAACCTGTGTCTTATAATATGTTGCCTAACACCATGTTAATAGTAGCTAAATGCTTGATAAGTGGGTATTATGAGTAATATTGCTTGAAAAGGGTTTTGTTTTAAGGAGTGGAGGAACACTCACTGAGCATGTGGTGGCTCACTCCATTTCTTTCCCCCTTTTCCCCCAGGTGAAGAATGAATGGACCGCTAGTTGCTTCCGCTGAAGTATCTATAAGGTGAAGTTGTGAAGTCATCTGAAGTGTTGTTTTGTATTAAGGCAGTGCGTACGTTGGTCATGTAGTGGCTCAAAGGCTCTGGCAGCATGAACCCATGTAAACCTTTTGTAATAAGTGTTTGTAAAGGGCTTAATCCCCTCCGCGAGTGTGTGACTCGCTGGAAACTCCTATTTTCTTTTTGAATTTAGTTGTAATGATACAGGTACCCTACAAACTATAATGTAAATTATGGAAATGTTGAAGAAGAAATTTAATGAAAGAAGAGCCTTAAGGGTCTCCCTCGGGGGATCCTGGCGGTGTGACATCCCTGGTAGGTAGTGGGGGTGTTACAGTTCTCAATCAAAACAAGAGACAAAGCACAAGATATTTACAAAACCTTCAAAAATTTTAGCACCAAAAGGGATTGTACATCAAAAGTTACTCAAGTTCATAAAAGCTATTTTGTGTAAACAAAAACATCATTGAAGGTTATCCACACCATACCTACATGCAAACCTAAAATGCAACTAAATGCAACATACTAATCCAAACAAAAAGAAACCTAAAACTATATGCTTTAACTAGTATGCAAACTAAAAACCAAAATGAAAAAAAAAAAACCATAAAAACTACCCTTCCTCTATGCTTAGATAAAACATTATTATGTAACGGAAAGAAAGTAAGAGAAGGGAAAGAAAAACAAAGTATAACGATCTCACCAGGCTAGGCAGAGTGCACTTAAGCTATGCAACCACGTAATAACCGGGGCACATGGAGCATCAGCCACTCCATCACGATGTCAAGACTTGACCTTTTAAATCAAATGCCATCAAAGCACGCAGGAGCTTATCAAACTCCTGGGACCACAATTCAGAAAATAAAAGCTAAGAGGCAATAGCCAAAATCACACCAAAGAGTACAAGTATCGTCTTAACCTTATTAATGGCCATAAAAAAATCATAGGAAGGATTAAAGGATGTAGTCCACATGAGTTTCCTAGGTAGGTCCTCTAGGCATACACAATAAGGATCAATGCAGGGGTCATACCCTTCAAAGTAACCTAAGAACACGTAATCATCAACATTCCCACCAAGCACATAAAACATTTTATCCTCATAGCCCAAATCAACATTAGCATGAAAAATCATAGGATTTTCTATGGGAGTGTCAATGCAATACTTAGGGAAAGGAGAGGCTAATGAACACATAGGGGAAACATGAGAATGATCAAGAGGATCGGGGATAGCATTATCTTCAAAACCAAGGCTAGGAGACTCCTTATGCTCTAGCACATCATATGACCCCTCCAAAGAAGTCTCAACTAGATCATACACCTTATGAAAAGTATCTTTCGACTCAAAACATGCATTAAGAACATCAAGCCTAGCACTAAACCCAAAAGGTTCACCCATCTCGAGCCCCATGCACTGAGCTAAAGGAAAGGACGAATTAGGTAAGATCAGGACAACATCAGTATTATCCCAGGGTGATACAAAGTCAGGTTGCACATAGCATGCATAATAAGGACATGAATTAGTAGCATGGTCAGAAGAATTATATAAATCACACCAAAAAGGGGCAGAATAAGATCTCCAATAGAATGTGCAACGATTAGAAATTGAATATCTATAAACACGACTAGCCTTCTCAAACTCAAATGAATCCTAAGCAATCCATTTAAGCAAATACCATGCATCATCAACATTTTTACCATAAAAATTCCAATACCTTAAAAGCATTCGGGTTTTACTATTCACCCCCTTATCAATAATGTCTAAAATTTCTCAATTACCCAGACAATAACCACATTGAGCAAGAAACGCACTTAATCACTTAAAATACCTCCAAAATAATTCATGCTCAAATTGGGAAAAGTGGAATATTGCCATTGTTGTTTTTCAATTTTTTGTTAATTTTTATTTTTTTTATAGGTTTTTTTTCAAAGAAAAATAAAATACTTAGTCAAACCTATCAGGAAAAACCCAATATTCGATGCTAGTCCCCAGCAACAATGCCAAAAACTTGATAGGTCTGCAAGCGTATGGCAGCGTTGTAGCAATCAAGGTTGATCCCACAAAGACTAGGTTGATCTATTGCACTATATTCCCTGAAGATATGTCAGGCGAATCCAAATTTGAAAATGAAATTTAATTAATCTACTATCTAGTCTAATTGATAAATAATCATGGAATTATACAAAACTAGCAACTTCTCAATTCCTATGCATCAATCAAGCGCTTCTTCCTTAACTGGTTGTTTTAAAATCGATAATCGAATTATCACAACCCTCTTTCAAGGCAAAGTGAAATACCTAAATCAAATCAATTATCAATTTTCATGGATTTCTCAATTAGTTTAGGTTCATTAGGCACACGATTATCAAACCAATGGTTTCTCAATCCGTAATTCTCTTTCAAGATATCGTGCAATCAAGTCAAATCTTAGGATTCCAGTATTTGAGATTTCATCTTTCAATCCTTCATCTAAATGCCCACAACATGCAAGAAAGTGATCAAATTTCTCATAAGATAATAAACTTCTATAATTCGATAAAACAATCCAACAATTTCGAAAGCACCAAATGATATCAACACAAGATCAAGAAACTAACAAATGTTTGCATAAATCCAAAATCAAATAACAAAGATAGTCAAAATTACAAAACATAAGTATAAATTTAGAAAAGAGAAAGAGAAGAGAAGAGAAAAGAGATGCTCAGCCAAAGAACACGCTTGAACCGTCGAGTAAACCCGGGATAGAATCCTTACAAATGTTTGCTTCAACTTAACCTTTCTCCCTTTAAAATCTAATCTAAACTAATCTAAGAGAGGAAAGAAGTATGGAGATGTTGGGATGGGAATTGCTCTTTCAGCAGTCGAGGGACACCCCATTTATAGGAAAACTAAATCAATCTCAACCACACGATGAGGGAAAACGAAGAGGCCAGCAGTTACAGGCCTGCCACGGATCATGGCATCCATCACAGGTTATCCGTGGTGCTAGCTGGAACTCAATTCGTCTGCTTTTCTTTTCTTCCATGGGTATAGCAACTTAGAGGCATCCATGGTGAGTTAAAATACATCTAAATAAGGGTCAAATGCTAGGTAAAAAGGCCTAAAATTCTGTAAAATACATCAAATGACCATACCCAAGCAAAAATCGAGGAACGAAGTATAAATTATAACATAAAGCATATAATTTTCCTAAAAATGCAGCAAAATAACCCTAAAATGATATACACTTTAAGCACTTATCATCTAACTCCGAGGATAATGATACACTTGCACACAAAGCACTAGGATAGATTCAACGTTTTGATGCGTCATGGGGTGAAAAGTTGATGTTTGAATGCTATTCCTTGGGATGGAGAGTCTTGAAATGTATATGATGCCTGTGTAGACTGATACTTGAGTTACAAGGGTGATATGGTTTGCTCAATTGTGTACAGTTTTTCCAATTGTAAATATTTTGTGCTTTGTTTATTAACCCAAAAGGATTTTTTATTTTCCATTTTTTCATTCTCTTTTTATTTTTTCCTTTTCAAGATTTGGTGGGTATATCTTTTACAAACCCTCACGAGACTCCACTCATCCACTTGAAAAAACCAAGGCTTTAAAGGGCCTTTTGCACATGCTAAATACAACCGTGATTCCTACGAAAGTGAATTGGTTGTTTAGTTTAGTTTTTTATTTTTTGTTTTGTTCGAGGACGAGCAAAAGATAGGTGTTGGGGTGTTTGTTATACCAATATTTGACCTTATTTTAACCCTTATTTGATTCATTTTTCTCATGGTTTTTATGTCGAATCTAAATGAGAAGGGTCAAATTCTCCTCATTCGATTCATATTGTGCTTATAATGTGTTTTATCATACTTTCAAGAGAAATTCTCGGGTTTTGATAGAAACAAAGGCTTTGGGAATCAATTGAAGCATGCATAGAGGTCCAATGAAGCCCCAGGAGCACAAGCGAGAGCTGTAGGAAGCGAACAGTCGTGCTGCAGGGTACGATGGCCATGCCACTGAGGTAGAAGGCATGCATGGTCGGATGCATGGTCGTGCACCTAGACCGTGTGTCCCCCCTATCCACACACTTTAGTGTTTTTCGGCTTATTTAGGGGGGTTTTCTCTCCTTTCTTTGGGAGAGGCCTTTTTGGGTTATTTTGAGGGTTAATTAGGGTTGAGCTTAAACTCCAATAAACCACTTTAGAGGGAGATTAGATTAGAGAGTTCTTATATACATTGTAAAAGATTTTGGATTGACAACTGAAGACTAAGTTCTTCTTCTCCTTTTCTCTTTAATTTCATGCTTTTTAATTTATTTGCTAGTTTAATATATTATTGTTTTGCTTTGGTTTCAATGTTTGTTTATGAATTAAAGCTTTGATCTTTAGTTGTGATTTGTTCTTGATATGGCCAATTGATTCTTGTTTAGGCCTTGACCTAACTTGTTCATACTAGAATTTAAGGTTTTCTCTCGCGCCCATCAACTGTTTGATGAAATGCTTCAAAGTGTTTTTATCTGTATTTTAGGACAATTGACTTGTGCTGAAAGGTGAGGTCAATCGCCTAGTGCGTGTAGAGAGAATAGCTAGCATTTGAACATGAAAATAGTCTGGGTCCTCGTTAGATATGGGATTACTACGTTTGTAGTTTAATTGGGCTAACCCCATGAAAATAGGTGGTTAGAACAATTAAACTAACCTTTGACCCTTAAGAGAGGGCTTAGGTGAGCTTTGATGGTGCAACTGATCAAAGCCTAAATCCTAGTATAACTTGGTAAGGTCAGGGTTTGACTTGATTAGTGGATTCATCTCATGTTTAATCATAGTTGAAGTCTTTTGTTTGTTTTAGTAGTTTAGTTTTATTTTCCATCCCGTTTTTTGTTTTACCTAGTTTGAGACGGTTTAGTTGGCTCTGATAATTAAAAACACAACTTCCTGTGGATGACACCCGGAGTACTCAACGATGCACCTTGCACTTGGGGCTTATAAATATTAAAACTTTCCCTAACAGGTATGCAAGAATATCTCTGAATATATGAAACATAATAGAAATTGATGTAAAAAGAAGATTAAGAATTAGTGTAGAAGAAGGAGTATGAACTTTTGAAACATACTTAATTGGACAATTCGAAGGCTACAAATATGTAGAAAATATCGAACAAGCATCACTAGAAAAGAAGAAAGAAGCTTTATATAAATTAACTAATTTGAGAATTTGCGACTTATGTAACTGTAAAAGTTTCTTTTGAAAATTGATAAATATTATTATGAGCTTTATGATTCTACAGAAAATCAAGAAATTTATATCCAACTTTTGCGAAATAAATTCCCTAACCCATGGAATATTTCTCTGAAAAATTAGAAGTTTTTGTCAAACAACATATTGTCTTTGAATTAGTAGCAGCAGTACAAACCATAACAAGTAGAGAAATGACGCCACTTTGTCTACAAGAAAGAAGAAGAAGATATATCAAAGAAGTAACTCTATGTTATGATGATATTAAAGAACCAGGACACTATAGATGTGAAAACTATCCTAATTACAGACCAAAAAGAAAAAGAATTCCAAAGAAAAATATAAAGAGAACTTCACAAAGGAAAATACCAAAAGGAAAATTTTCTAAAAGGAAAAGTTCGAAACCAAAGAAAACAAAAATTGGAAAAGCAAAAACTAGAATTCTATTAACAAACCACAGAAGAGCCGTAAGCATTTTAGTTATGAGAACTTAACTCAAGAGAATTTTAAACGACAAGATAGATGTTATAAAAGAAACAAAAAACCAACTTCTTCTTAATGCTGGAATTGTAGAGAAATAGGACTTAAATCCATCGATTGTAATAAAAGAAAAGCTAAGATAGTAAAACTCTTCTCAGAAGAATTTGACGAAATTCAAGATGAACTCTACCCCATAAACTACAATATCTGTGATGTTATCTCCAGTTGTTATGAATTTAATAGTTCAGAAATAGATACAGATACTTTTGAAACAGAAAGTTATTTAGATACTGAACATGAGCATTGAAGAAACGGATATAATACAACAATAAGAACAAGAAAATAGTGAAAACTACATAGGAGTAATTACTTTTAATCGAAAACTATATGCAAAAATAGTAGCGCTAGATCTATCTCGAAAAGATCCAAGAAACTTTATGAGAAAATTAGATGATTTTCTAACAAGAAAACTAATTGCATACTACGGAGCAACCAGTTAAAGCCCAACACTTACAAGGAAACATCAGATTAAGACTAATGACGTAAGATATAATTGAAAAATTCTTAGAAGAAATTCCCTCTAAGGACCGAGATTTAATTAAATATGTGCATCTAGAAGGAATGCTAATCACTGTAAAAGCATGTTTTAAAGAAGGCATTAACTCACCCATCATTGTATCACTACAATATGAAAGATTTAAAAATGTTCAAAATAGCAATCTCGAAATTTTACAAGGAAACTTGATTTATAATAATCTTTTTATCCTATCCAAATTAATCAATTACTTTATGAAGTAAAAATATGAAAGATACTCTCAATTCATAGTTTAAACTTTCAAAGCTATAGGATTACAACCAGAAAATGATGCATTGTCTTTTTATTACATGGAATTATACATTTTCTCTAACACAAATTTCCCTATAAAAGAAGTAAAACAAATAGGAAAAATAACTGTAGACTCGATCTTTTCAATGGTAAGCACCATTATATCACTTCCAATGAAAGAAGCAAGGTTACTTGCATTAACAGACTTTCAATTAGTGGAAGAAGATGAAGCATAAATAGTTACGAAGCACCTAGGGACCCTTATATAGAATAACGAGTGAGAATCGTGTTAATCAACCAACTCTACCAAGAAGCTTTAGCATGACAAGAATACCTAGCTTCAACCCAAAAGCATAACAATGGCAAACAATAACAATAGAACTTAAAAACTAAGGTTAGAATAGTTTAATGGACAAACATGGATAGAAAAACAAAATCCTCATAGATACAGAGGCATACCAATGTTATTGTATACCTTTGCCTATCTCAGTTTCCTTAGCTCCATAATATAACTTTGCTAAGTATGATGGTAGAAGATGTACCTTTAACCAAAAATCTAAAATTATGATGAAAAACCCCACTTCTATTCTATTAGAATTTGATTGCAACATTGACCACTCTATCAATAATGAATTCTATGACATCTTATTAGGTATGAATTTCCTTGGCCAGTTCACAACCTATGAGATAAAACCAACTCAAATTACTTTAGTTGATAAACAAAATACAATTATTCTTGAGAGAATATGAAGCAACTAAATTTTCTTATTCTGACATATATTGATGTAACAGTAAAGGAATCAGATATTACAACAACGACCTTAATAGCCATTGGATTAGAAGTAATCTTTTTACAAGACTTTTTATTACCAAAATGGGAAAAACTCCCATCTGATCATAAAATTAAAATAAAAGATGTTCATCCAACAACTACCTATTCAAAGCTTGTATAAAGCAATTAGTCCATCATATTAGGAAATAAAATTCTGAATATTCCTTTAGTATTATAATACAACTCATGATATGATATTTATGAGGAAATGATTTCCTTAAACAATTTGCTAAATTTACGCAAACTCCCTATATAGTATATCTAACTACAGAATCTGGCCATGCTTTAAAATCCTTTACAAAATCTACCTTCATAGTTAACATAACAAAAAAAGAGGAGTCATTAACCAAGTTAAAATAACTCTATTCAGAAAATCCTTTACAATTTTGGAAACTAGAGCATCCTAGAGCTGAAATAGAATTAACCCAAGAAATTTATATTAAAGAAAAACCAGTGTTATACTTTGAAGAAAACATTAGAGAATTCTCAACACAGATTAAAGAATTGTTAGAAAAAGGATTAAATAGACTTTCTAAAGGAGTCTATTCTTCATTCGCCTTTATGGTAATGAACAAAGCATAACGCCAAAGACAAAATGCTAGAATGGTAATGAATTATAAGAAACTAAATCACTTTACCAAAACAGATAACTGTTTTCTACCAAACAAAGTTTTAATCAATTTAGTTAAAAACAAAAAGTATTTTTCAAAGTTTGACTGTAAATAAGGATTTTGGCATATGAAAATAGAAGAAACAAGCGTCAAATATAGATGCTTTAGCACAACTGAAGGATTCTATGAATGGATTGTCCTATCATTTGGATTAAAAAAAAAAGCACCAAGAATATTTCAAAGAAGAATGGACAACGCTTTCAAACATTTGAATAGTTTTCTTATTGTCTATATAGATGATATCCTAATAAGCTCAACTCTTGAAGAACATAGAAAACATCTTAATCTCTTTATAGAAACGGCTATTAAAGAAGGTATTTGCCTCAGTGAGAAGAAAGTTGTCTTTGAAAAAGAAAAAATTAAATTTTTGGGTTTTGAAGTAGGAACTAATGGAATAAGCCTACAACCGCATATCTCAAGGAAAATTAATGAATATCCAGATGAACTTTGATCTAAAAAACAAATCCAGGGATTTTTAGGATTGTTGAACAATGCTAGCTCCTATATTCCTAACTTGGCAAAAAGGAAGGAAGATTTGCAAAGCTTGCTTCGCAAAAATAACACCCTTGGACAGGCAGATGAACATAAGGAATTTGTTAAACATCTGAAAGAAGAATGGTCACAACAACCAAGTTTAAGACTCCCAGAACCAGCGGAAAACTTAATTCTTCAAACAAATGCGTCTGGCACCACTTAGGCGGCAGTTTTGAAAACATACTTAAATGAGATCTATGGTTATCACATTAATGGAACATTTTCAGAATGAGAAGAGAACTATAATTAGGGGTGTGCAAAAAAAACCGAAACCGAGAACCGATCCGAAAAACCGAAAAACCAACCAAAAAAACCGGTTAATTGAAGTGAATTTTCTGAAATGAACGGTTCGGTTAACCGAACCGAAAAAGAAAATCGATTAACGGTTCGGTTACGGTTCGGTTGGTCCAGAAAACGCGGTTAACCGCGGTTAACCGAAAACCCTTTTTTTTTTTTTTTGGTGGGTATATAAGGTGACCATAAAAACAAACCCTAGAGGCGTTCTAGTTTCTTCCAGACTTTTGTTCCTGTTTTCCTTCGGCCCTTCCCTCTTCCACCTCTTCGAGACTTCGAGTTCCCTCCTCCCAGGTCTAAAGTTCTTCAACTTCTTCGAGTTCTTCTCAAACCCTCAACGTAAAACCCTAGCGTCTGACGTTGTTCGAGTTCGAGTTCTTCAAGATTTCTCCCAGCCGCAACCAGTGCCCAGTTGTTCGAGTTCTCCAAGTGCCCAGTTGTTCGAGTTCTTCAAGTTTTCTCCCAGCCGCACGATTCAACTTTTTCTGGGTATGGTTTCAATTTGTTTCAATATGTTTGGGTATGAGTATGGTTTCGATTAGTTGGGATTTGTTTGGGTTTCGATTTGTTTCGATTTTTGTTTCGATTTGTCTAGTTTCGATTTCTTGTTTCGATTTGCTGTTTCACTATGGCTGGGTTTCGATTTGTGGTGTGGATTTCTTGTTTCGATTTTTCTGGGTATGTCATCCATGTTGCTTCGATTTGTTGTTTCCAGTTGTCTGGGTTTCGAACTTTCGATTTATTGTGTGGATTTGTTGTTTCTATTTTTTTTGTTAAGAGGTATTATTCTTTTCTTTCAGGAAATTCGACATGTACAAGCATCATTAACTAAAAGGGGGGATGGTTGATGGCTCATAGGGACCTGTATGATGTGCAGCTAAGCAGTAATTTTTGTGTTGACCGTTAAATCATGAATGTGTTATTGTTCTTTGAGTTGTTGATTGGCATGTCTGATTCAGGTAATACATGTTTTCAAGCTGTAGTAACAACAGGGATGACATTCATGTGAACATAACTGATGGTGAAAGTGAGAGTGAAGGCGCTGAATTGGAGATAGAGGAGGAGGAGGAGCCAGAGCTAGAGCTGTAGTAACAACATCCTCTAGTTTATAATTTAGACATCTATGTACTTTTACCTCCCTCTTCCCTCAAGACAGTTTATGTTGGTTATGGTCCTTATGGACTTATGGATGTTGTTTTCAAGCTTGTAATTCCCTCTCTCCAGCCCTCAACAGTCACGGTGTCTTGCACAGTTGCACTTGCTGAAGTTACGGGCTTACTACCCTCTCCCCAGCCCTCAGCAGTCAAGGTTTTATCATGTGTCTGCCTTGCTGAAGTTACTGTTCTCTTCCCAGCTTTCATCAGTCAAGCTTTGTTGCAAGAGTATGGTTTTAACTTTTAATTTGATATATGAAAAGGGTACCAAATTTAGTTTTTTTTCCCCAGTAAACCGGTTAACCGTTTCACCGAACCGGAAAATCGGTTAACCGATCTGGAAAAGCGGTTAACCGAATTTTTCGGTTCGGTTACGGATCGAATTTTGGCTGAACCGAAAGCTCAGTTAACCGAACAACCGGTTAACCGAATATTTCGGTTCGGTTACGGTTCGGCGTTTTCACTAACCGAATATTCGGTTAACCGATTTTCGGTTAACCGAAAGTGCGGTTAACCGGTTTTGCACACCCCTATCTGTAATACTATGGAAAAAGAACTTTTAGCAATCATTAGAGGTACTACTAAATGGAAACTCTTTCTATTACCTAAACCATTTAAGGTTCTAACTAATAACCAAGCAGCTATTACGTTTGTTATACAGGCTTTAGATAATGGACCTCACATGTAAAAATTACACAGATGACAATTATTCCTAACCTAGTTTAATGCTACTTATGAGCATGATGTAGGAAAAATTAACTTTATTATCGATTACCTCACTCGAGAAAATGAATACAGAGGATATGGAAAAAAAACACCCATGGAACTTATGGAAGAAGAGCAACCACTAAAAGAATTTGAAGACATCATGATCAACATCAATGAATATTATGAAGCTGTTGATAAAAAAATTGAACTCATTGAAGAAAAAGTTGTTGAACTTAGAGTTGATCTTAGAAAAGCTTGAGAGATCTCAACTTATTTCTATCGAACTATTAAAAAATTTAAGGAAAGTTGTTCCAAAAAGGACCCTAAAAAAGTCTAAACTGAACTGTCAAAACTATCTTTTCGTCATCAAATAGGTTAGGGAAACGCTTCAGACCCCATCTTTGAAAAAGAGAAAGAAGCATAAACTAAAGGCAAAGCTATTAGCCCAAAAGATCAGTTATTCAACATACTATCATCTAAACTATTGACATATCCTTATATATGTTTTATAAGAACTGTTACGAGGCAACCATTCTTGCCTACTAGAAAATTTTTGAACTTCCTGAACACTATTATAATCGTAGATATTCTTTATTTCCAAGGATTATTGCTTTTAATAAAACAAGCCCTAAACTTGTATATGAACTCTTTACCTACGCGTATGTGAACTTTCTTTATCCAAGTTTAAGTTTAATTGAGTCACAAAAGTTCCCACAAGGTTTCAAAAGAGCAATCAAGAACTTTAGCAAAAGCTATTCTGTCTTTGATGTTTCTCAATCTTCCTTGAGAAAGATAAAGAAACAATCTATGGAGCTAATCATCTTGTTGAAATCAACAACATTTCTCCTAGAAAAACTATTCAAGTAGACAAAAGCAAACACTTCAAAATTCCTGCCTTTGACAAATCATGGATAAACTATAAACAATCAACCGCGGCATTAGCTATCAAATGTCAAAGTAAACGACTAATGAGCAAAGGAGCAAGGACACTGTACTACGAAAATAACTTGATTCTCATTACTATAGAAGGAGTTAAACATGTCTTTATTAATGATAGTCTTTTTAACTTTAGCTATGATCTGAAGCCCAAAAACTTTCATGAAAGTCCAGCTGCTCTAGCAAGATCTGCTGAACTCTACCAGACAAAAAAAGAAAAAGCAAAGGCACAAATCGTGACAAGCAAATGAGCAATGTAGAGCTTATCAACGCAAAAAGACAAAGAAGATAAGAAACCATTTCAAGAACAGTAAACTCTATCATGCAATCTTATTACTTTAAGATCTTATCTCTATGGTATAAGTGCACTTTTCATCCCCTATAAGCAAGGACTCCGCAACCAGAGAAGAGCAGGGTTTGTCAATCTTACAATTGCCTTTATAAAAAATCCTTATAAGAAAATGTTCTAATTTCTTCTTTGTGGGAAAGGAGAACAACTGGCAATGAAATAAAGAAATCTTTCTTCAAGCTTATGTCAATAATTTTTCTTATAACATTAATTAGAGAGAGAATATTAGCAAGAGAGAAAAACATCTAAAAAGTAGGTAATTCGCGTAGCAGAGGAAGAGTAAGATGTGGTCGAAAAAGTAGGACGAATAGAACTCTTGAAGGTATAATTTCTCTAATTTGATTTTTGTTTTGAAAGATTATATGACATATTGTTTGAAATTTCATTTTACTAGTTTAGTATCTAGGTACCACCTTAAAATCCTTGCCTGTAAGTGTGAATTACTTCAAAAATTCACAAAATGGTTTTACCGCCTTTTCCTCTTAAAAACCACTCGTAAATCTCGCCTCTATATTGGTATTAGAGCCCTCATAATCCTAAAAAAGTTTAACTTGTCACTTGTTAAAACCTTTCAATACCTACTCAATTATTCTAGCTAACTGATGATTTAATCATAAGTTATTCTAAAAATAAATTACAATCAAACTCAAAATTAAATAGAGAAGGAGACTATTTAGTTGGATAAAGTTTTAATCTATCTAACTTCAAAAACTATGCACAAGATCAAGTATGGGATTTCTTAAGACCTTTCGATCTTATACCTAGAAGCATAAGAAAAAAATTGTTAAATCATTATTATTCTAGATTAAATTACCTGTCAACTCTACTTGAAAGTGTCCATCACATATCTATAAATTTAATAAAAGATAATATTACTTTACTAGAATTAACTTGCAAATATACTGTATGGTATTAACCAAACAAAAATGTAGAAAAATCTCAAATAACTAACAACACCGATGAAGAAGAACAATAGAAATTAAACAAAGAAGAAGAAATTAAATAAAAAATAAAGGAAAAAAAAGAAAAAAGGCATTTTAGTGAATTGTGCTAATAAAACAAAATAGAAATTTGTCCTCATCGACCCAGATTTCAGCAAGTTGCCACCCTAACATCATTGTAGGTAAACACATTAGTCATATTTTATTCTTGTAAGGTTGCCAAATCTTCATGGCACATATTTAAACAAACATTTCTCTTTTCCAAATAATCATTACTTAGGCAAAAGATAACACAAGAACATGTTTCAGAATGCCGATTAGGAGAACCTCAAAAAATGTTATACTCTGAATAATTTTCAATATATTGTTTTGGAATACCCTAAATACATCAGTTCGAACTTGATTGGCACACATTGCCAGCTAATTAGAAACAGATATAGTTGAGGATCAAGTCTGGCAATTTTAAAAAGCAGCAAACGGAAGCTTCTTCGCCATAATTGCATGTCTCCATGTTAGGTATGTAATTAAACGAAACCCCAGGATTTGTTCAAATATGGGATTGCTTAATCACTACCCATTTTAAGAATGTCTTCTTTCATGTTTATAGGATTACATAAATTTCAATCTAGATAATTTTTAATTGTGTTATTTACTGATAGACCTTGTAGATAGAGTTAAACATTAACTTTTGAATATAATTAAAATGAGTCACAAAAGTCATCACCTAGACTATATGCGATAAATAATAGATATGTAAAATACTATGAACCCTTCTAAATTAAGAGGTTAAAATATAGAGTTCAAATTTATGATCCGCTCCTTTCAACTTATATGGTACAACGCGTATTATTTGGTAAACAGTATGACAATTATTGCCAAATGTATTAAATTAAGCTAAATAAAATTAGGTAATGTTGAGTGCTCATGTTGAGCGCTCATGTTGAGCTGAGCCACAAATGTTAAAATTAAAGCAGTGAATGTACAAAATGGTGTCAAGTAATGTTGAATGATACTGAATCGTGATGGATTATCCTGATATATGTTGCCAAAATTATTGAATGTTGATAACAAGTATTTGTAATAAGTTAAAAGAATTACTTTATCTAAGTAATTAATCTTCTACCCGCATAACATTTTCAATTTTTGGACTTGTGAAGACACTAATGAAAATGACAAGAATGTTAACGAACCAATGACAAATATTCAAATAGTTTATCATAATACATTCTAAAAATTGTGTATATGATGAGTTATCCGAACCCATCTATTATTTGACTAAACACTTTACAACAAGTTTTGTTTGAATTTTTCTCCTTAATCTTACACATAATTAAATAGTTTGAAAATCTCATTCATCTGACCGTACTTTATTATGTCTCTGATTCATAATTCCACTAATCCTCAATTTTAACTTGTTCCCAACAAAATTGTTCTTATTAAAACTTACATTCATTAATCCTTTATTTGTAACTTGTCCAAAAAACTTGTCATATTGATTGTTTAAATTGGAACATAAAATAGTGTAAGAACTTCATCTCTCTATGATGAATTAGATAGGTAATGCCCATATAGAGATATAGATAGAGCATGTGTTCTCTAAGTTTTCTAGCCCTTTCACTCCCCTTTCTAGTCTTGCCTATGGAACCCTGGTCAAGCTTTGGTCCACAATGAAGAAACCACCCGATCCTGGTGCTCCCTTTCGCGCTTGGTTTTCGTCCGATGCTTCCTCTTCCTTCCTCCACGCGTCTGCCAACACCGAGTTATCTTACCATTTCACAGCTAAGTGCCTCGCCAGGCCAAAGCTTACTATTGAAACCATCTGTATCTGCCACCATCCCAATTTTTCCCTCCTCTTTCCTCTGCTCTGGCTCCCCTCAACCCCGAAAGATCGATTATTCTTTCTATGTTAGCCGCCACTGTAACAATTTTACCACCGACTGGACAATCAGTGGTTTCATAATTGCATCTACAATAAAGATTACTGAGCTTCCCCATCAGTGCCTCTTTTACGATGCTTAAGTAAGTCATGTACTCTTTTCTTTTTAGTTTGTTTTACTTACGTTCAGATGCAAAATTTTTTCCTTTTGATTTAGCCTTCATTGTGAACATGTCCTAAGATTGATGGGCAAATATGGACTTGAATTGATAGCTAAGTATGACAAATTTGAGCAGAATGTTTGCCTTTTCATGTATTTCTATTTTGGTTATATTAGGTTATTGAGACATATCCTATTGAATGTCATACGAAATCCAACCCTAAAGGGGAACAAATTAGAAACTCTCAATCTTTAATAGAAGCTAACTCCGATCCATCTGAAATTCTATTTAAGACAGAGCTTTAGGTTCAAAGAAATTTAAACAAAAAAAAGATTGTGTCTCTAGGCTAGGTTCAAAAGGGGTGAAACTGAGGCATGTGTTCAAGTCCACAATAACATTCAAGAGTAGTCAAAATCAAGAGCCTGATATGCAAGAGACAGTCACTCTATTGAACAATGAATTGACTTTAATGGCAAAAAAAAAATGCAAAACGGAATGGAGAAAGTGTCATGTGAAAGACGAAGTCATGATGTTGAGTTGACAACTTAGTGGGGTGCAAAACATACTAAATGTGTTCATCAAATCTCAACAAGCATCTAACTCTGACTCTAGATTTTATCCGCCCCATTCTTCGCACTCTTGACAGCACCGTTGCTCTGCTCCTTATGCCCCTCCTCCTCCTCCCTAAACCCGAATGCCATGATGATGATAATGATGATGATGGTGATGATGACAATAGGCCTAATTCAGGTGGTGAAAATCTTGGGCATGACTAGGAACCTAACTATAACTACTTCAATTATTAGAGCTTATGAGATTTGTCTATGCTAAACACAGGTGATTATGTTGTTGGATTGCTATTTTGTTGGATTACTACGGTTTTGGATTGCTATGGTATTGCTAAACTTTGTAGTTGTGTTTTTTTGAGTTTGAACTAAAACTTTGGTGTGATTGTGTTGAACTTGTGCATTTTTGTGCAATGGTGATGGTTGAATGAAATTAACCATATGTGGTGATTGTAAATACGGTAATTTCAGGTTTTGTTAATCGTACAATGGAATAATTTGGTTTTGAAATTGCATCCTAAAAAAACCCTTTCGACAGATTCCGAAGTAATTTCCATCGAATTCCAATGGATTTTCCAATGGACTATGATGGAAATTCCAACGGAATCTGGTAATTTTTAAATTTTTTAAAAATAATATGATTTTTTTCATTCGACGAAATCGTCCATCGGAAGTTCTTTTCGACGGTTTTTCCGTCGGTGTTTTGTTAGAACGGTAGTTCGACGAAATGTGTCAATCCATCGGAACGCCTTCCCACAGGCTCTATTCCGATGGACAACGTTCGTCAGAATTTCGGTCGGAAAATCCAATTTTCGATGGGAAAAATAGGTTTTTCCGGTGGAAAATCCATCGCAATAACGATGTTATTTAGTAGTGATTGTTATGAGATTGATCTCCGAATTTCTATTTCAAAAAGGCATATTTTTGTTTATAATCAAATGATATTAGTCTGTTTCAAAGGTAACTTTGACCCAATTGTTTATGTAAGTTGTCTTGTGTTAGTACGTGTATATTCCAACCTATGTCTTGCTTTTGAGCGTGTGCATCTTGTTTTGGTCTTTTGAAGTCTATGGTTGGCCTCTTTTTACATGTTTTCTGACTTTGTGATTACTTGGTTTGCTATAAGTTTGTATGTTATTTCCACAAGCTATTTGGGATTTTGCAGTTCAATTTGACAAAAGCAAAGATCATCCCATAAGATGTCAGATTTTTTGGTAACCATTAATGGTTCTAGGATTTTGGTATCCATCTTCAATCTAATGTCATGTATTTCTATCTTGGTATGCTATGTCTACTAGAAAGTTATATTGGCCTAGGAAATCTATGGATTTCCCTAGTAGTGGTTTAGTGAAAAGAGTTTCTCTTCCCATACACTTATATGGATTATACAAGAATGCTTTCTTATTCCACTTGAAGGAAATTGTGTCTATTAATGCTTATAGCATTATTTATCTGCAACCTTATGTTTCAAAATATAACTACTGCCTTATGGATAGTATGTTACTTCGTAAATAAGTCGACGAAACAATTTGTATGCTTTCTTTCTTGGTATCCTTCCTACCTTTTGGAGCAGCAAATCGTGTTTTGGCATGACCTTTTTCTACATGTTTGTTGTTGGCTAGGGCCTCGTTCTCCATACTTGTGGAATAGCCAAAACAAGCCTTTACTGTCCTGCTATTAGTTTTACAACCAAGGAAAACACTTGCAACACTAGGAGGAAAGTTTTCATATCAACTTATTCAAATTTTATGTTATTACCTATGTTTTATCATAATAAATAATTGTTAAGAAATCATCTTGTCATTTAGATTAAGTATTCCCTACAATTCTAGCTCTTTATATAGTGATTGGAATAGAGCATTTCTACTCTGCTCCTAAGGCCATGTTACTATCTCTAGTGAGTGGAATACAGTATTTGTACTTCATTTCTAAGATCATGTTATTGACTGCATAGTGCACCAATGAACTTTTTATCATGACAAAAACTAAGGCGAGAGCTAGGCCTTTCAGTTCGAACGGGCGAGTCAATTACGGGTCAGGTGTATTGGGTTTGGGTAAAATATGGACGGATATATTTCCGAGTTTCGGGTCAACTGAAAAGGTTTACAGCGCCTTGTCTATGAATTATTTTTATTTTGTCAAAATCAAAAATTCTGCATATTTATTGCTCAAAATTGTTAGTATTTAATGAAAAAGAGTAGTAGTCGTAATTTCTCAAATGAATATTTAAAATGTTCAAACTTTTCATTATGATATATGAACGTCATGTACAACTCGCAAAGAATCAAGTCCTCTTCGGGTTGGGTGGATCAACTCGTACATTGAAAGAATGTCAATAGCGTGTTAGGTCATTTATAGGCCAACCCATCTAGAGCATGTTGATGGATTGAAGCAGTTTAGTCCGAGCGACCCATTTAATACTTCGATTTTTTTATTAACTAACTTACTAATACCCAATCAGGTAAAACTTTATTATAGGCCAACCCAACGCGAATATGGCCATCCCTTTTCCTGCTATTAGCATCATAGTTGCAGACTAGTTAGAACAAAAATCAAATAAAATGGAATTAAAGAGCAAAATATTATCTTTTGGTTATAAAATCAAAAATTTAGATTACAAAGTAATTAATTTAAAAGTAATTAGCCATATTTGTTTCACTAAATATGTAATAGTGTGACTTATGCATCTTTAATATTTGTCTTCTTTAAATTGATTTTTTTGAAGATTGGATAGTTATTTTACGCAATTTCATATCCATGTTTGGCGCTTTTTCATTTGTAAGTTGTATATGATGTTATTTTCAGAGAATAGAGAGCGAAAGAAAGGGTATTATTGTTTAATTTGTAAATGTATGAATAGTTATATAATGTCTCTTTAAGTTATTCGATAAAACTGACTAACCGTTATTGTTAAAAATGATAAATTAGAGTAAAACAAAAAATAAAGATATAATGTTCGGGTCAAGCGGGCAGGTTTGACCTGCGGGTTTTTCAGGTTCGATTTATTTCGAGTTCGGGTCGAGAAAATTGTGTCCAAAACCAAAGATTTTCAGGCGGGTTCAGGTCGGGTGGGTTTTTGTCAGGTCTAGCTAGAGGGAAGGAGTTTTAAGTTCAACGCCCAAGGCTGTGTATCCAACCAATCCGCGCGAATCAATCAAAACAGTTAATTTTTACTATTTGACAATGTAGGAAGTTGTTAGATAGAATGTGCAAGGAGTTAAGATAAATTTCTGATTATAATTGTGGTGGAGCATCTCCAGGTTATTTCCTCTTTTTTGAAAAGAGCCACTTTGATGGCTGCTAATGTGCATTTTTGTTCAAGTCATTTTAGCGTATTGATGTATTTGTAGGTCTCTACTCGAAAAATCAAAATTGGTGAGTGGAAGAGAGTTTAATTACTCAATTCTAAGGACCAATTTACTGCTTGATTATTTGGATCAATAGGCAAGCGGTCAGAAATATTCATTTCCTAATTTTATTATATTATGAAAGTGGTTTGTTATAATGTTCAAAGAGCTAAGAAATCGCAACTGTGACTTGAGGTGGGATTTGACGATCCCACTATCAAGCTTGTTATCTTAATTTTGCTTGAAACTATGATTAATGAACAAAATGTGGACTTGATAATTAGAAATTTGGGCTTCTCTCACTATGAGATAATTCCCATCGAGAACCATTGTGGTGGGATTTAGTGTCTATGGAACCCAATTAATATTAAGGGAACAATCATTGCAAAAGAAAGTTGAACTATCCATTGCCATATTGTGGACAATGTTAACAATAAGCAATATATATTGACAGCAATTTATGCCCTACTCAAGGAAGAAATAAAGATGTCTTTTGGCATTATCTCAAGCAACTCAATGAGTCTATTAATCTACCACGGCGTATTATTGGCTACTTTAACGAATTGCTCTAGTCCTCAGATAAAGTTGGAGGATCTCCTCTGAAGATTGCTAGAACGTGACGACTTAGTGATTTTCTTGATCACACAAGAAGCATTGATGCACACGTTCAAGGGAGAGTATTCACTTGGAAGAGAATTCTATGAGGGCAACGTGTTTGTGAAAAATTGATAGAGTAATTTTTGGGGAGGATTGTGCACAATTATTCCCTAATTGTCTATGGATGACTGGTCCATTCACATGCTCTGATCATGCATTTCTCTTGCTCAATACAAAGCTAGCACATCCTCCTAGACGGGGCATTAATTTTAAATACCAGATTCATGGGTACAGTATTAGGAAACACATAATGAACTGAGGAAAAACTAGCAAACGAGAGTTCAAGGTACTCCAAAGTGTCATGTAGTGCAAGAGCTCGGAGAGATTAAAGTGGATCTCAAATCGTGGAGTAAGATTACCTTTGGTAATTTTAAAAGTAAACTTGCAAGGAATGCTGAAAAGCTACTCCTAGTAGAAATAAAATTAGTGCAAGATCCAAATAATGCTTGACTGAACAACTGATATTTTAGACTTATTTAGCAAAGAGAAAATGCGCATTTGTTCAATCAAAAATATTGGGGAAAAATGGCAATAAAGGATCGGTTTGTTAACGAAGACAGGAACTTGTGCTTTTTTCATCATACCATGAAGGAAAGAAAAAGTAGAAGTAAAATTATGAAAATAAAAGATACTTCGGAAGTATGGGTAGATGAGTCTTCATGGATCGAAAGTATATTTGTAAATGATTTTACGACTATATTTAAATCAACCTAGGCATGTATGTAAGCTTGATATGTTTAACTTAGTGCAATAGATGATAATGCAAGATTATTAGAATCTATCCAAGATTCGGAAATTAAAGATGTTGTTTTCCAAATGGACAAATTTAAAGCTCCGGTGCCTGATGGTTTTGAAGCAGCCTTTTTTCAAAATCATTGGCATATCATCAAGGAAAAATTTACAATGTAGTAAGAACTTTTTCTGAGGAGGGTAAGCTCCTCAAATAGATTAATCACATGCTTATTGCATTAATATCTAACGTAAATAATCCAACAACGACCAATTAGTTCCGACCTATTAGTCTTTACAACATTGTTTACAAGATTATTTCAAAAATTTTAGCTAATAAGATGCAACCAATTTTGCAAAAACTAATTGATCCTTCCAAAGTGCTTTTGTGCCATAGAATGCTCTATTCATGATAATATTTTGCTTACACATGAGATCATGAATAAATTTAGAAATATGAAGGGTAAAAAAGTATGGATAGGACTCAAACTAGATATGAAAGAGACTTATGGTATAGTGGAATGGGCATTTCTATTCGAGGCACTACATAAATTGGGTTTTCATCCCAAGTGGATTGAATTTATGAACGCATGCATTTCGATAGTCTCTACTCTGTGATCTTGAATGATAATGTATGTGTTTTTTTACACCGACTAGAGGCATACGACAACGGGACCTACTTCCCCGATCTTTTAATTATTTGCATAGAAGTGCTGACTATGGCTTTACTTAAGGCAATATGTAGAAAGAAATGTGGGATTGGTGTTAAGTTCTCTCCAAGAGCATCCCAAATCCTATGTTTACTTTTTCTAGATGATAATCTCCTATTTGCATAACTAATCTTGAAGCTCGTCATGAGTTAACTTTTGTGCTAAGTAATTTCTATCATGATTTAGGTTAACTCATTAATTTCTGCAAATCGTCACTAATATTTCCTCGTAATGCATCAACCCATGAAAAGTAAATTGTGTCATCCGTATTTAATTTAACACATCAAGATAATCTTGGAAAGTATCTTGAACGCCCGATTTTTAAGGGTAAACCAAAAATAGAAACCTTTTTAGAGCAAGTCTACAGAACATTAGAGATTACAAACATGGAAGATAAGGCATCTCTTTAAAGTGGGAAGAGTTGCACTAATCAAGCCAACATTGAATCAATATCGGCCCATCTGATGTAGTGCTTTCAGTTGCCTAAGGAAACAAATCGACAGACTGATAAAAGTAGTAGAGTTTTTTCTGGAAAAAGTCTAATGAAAATAAAGGACTACCTATGGTATCTTACAACAAATTCTGTTGACATAAGAAGGTAGGGGTGACTCGACCTTAGAAAAATGGAAGCAATTAATAGTTGTTTTTTTAAGGAAACTAACTTGAAAACTGTTCAATGGCCAAGTGGAACATATGCAAGTGCAACACTAACTTGATGAAATTTTTTTTTTTGGGCAATAGAACCCATAAAGATGGATTTTTGAGCATGAAAGTGTATATTTAAGAATCAACAATAATTTCAGAAAGGAGTGAGATTGAAAGTCAGTAATGGGACAAATATTAATTTCTGGCTTGAGAATTTATGCGCTAATGATAGTTTGGTTAATCTGCTTAAGATGATGGATCATTCCCTCATCAATACATTCCTTAAGATATCACAGTTTATTACGGGGAATAGAGAATGAGATATTCTCATTGGTGGATCTAGTCCACTTGCAATTCTTGCTAATGCCATTTACTGACTCTATATGTTGGGGTTTCTCAAGAAATGGAGCTTTTCTACTAAGCCAACGACTTAGGTGGCATATGGATTGGACCTAGTTAATCTACCTCTGTGGAAGTATAATTGGATTTGAAAATTGGATATTATGCCGAAGTTTAAAATTTTTCTTTGGCAACTTTGCCATGCATCGCTACCTACAAGAAGAACTTTGTCTAAAAAGGGTATGAATATAGATTCTCTATGTCCTTTTTTTAAATATGAGATTGAAGATGTGGATTATCTGTTTTCACAATGTAATGTTACACTGGATTGTTAGGGATTAGCAGCATCTTATAGTTGGATTAATAGAAATCTTATGTGCAGTTGACATAGTACTATTTTATAGATGCTTTCTATGCTAAAACTACAAGCCCTACAATCAGAATAGACAGAGTAGTTGCATTACTCTAGAGCATATGGAAAATAAGGAATGGTGTGTGTCTCATCATGAAACAGCCGAATCCAAAAATTGCTTTGATAAGAGCCACAAAAGGTGGTGCAGAATGACATATTAGACGTAAGCTCAGGCAAACAATTCATCCACCAAACCCAAATCTTTCAAGTTTCAATCGTAAGGAGACTCATTTGGTAATTAACTTGGAAGAAACCAGAAGGCGGGTTCATCAAAATACATTTTCATGGATCCAAATCATCACATGGTGCAACTGAAGGTTTTATCATTCGCATTTGGGAAGATAAGTTTATCTAAGCATTAGCATTCAACTTGGGAGCGTCATTAGTTTTGATAGCGGAAGCAACAACTATGCGAAATGGAATCAAAGCAATAGTACAAACAGACTTTAATAATATCAAAATAGAAGGAGGCAACAAAATTCTGATTCAAGCAGTTAATTGTCGAATTCAACTGTCATGGAAGATTTAAGTGCTCATACAAGACATTCTCACTAATCTCTAATCATGCAATAAGGTTTTTATCATCATATTTTCAAGCAAGAGAATTGTGCAGTCGACTGATTGGCAAAGTTCGATAATTCCTTATATTCACGGTTGTGTAAAATGTGGTCCCACATAGGAACCTTCATTATATTCTATATAAGGATAATCTAGGGAGAATCCTTGAGAGAAGAGCTGCGTAGATTTGTTACTTACCTTTCTTATAAATAAAAAAACAAGAACTTCATTAGACCTCGCAAAATTGACCCAAGACCCAAAACCCGAACTAAACAACCCGAACCCATACCCGACCCGACATCCGAAATCGGCTTACCTTAAAATGGACCCGAAATCCGAATTGACCTTAGCCAAAATTTTCTACAAAGTTTACTGTACCAAAAATCAATTAACCTGAAGTCGACCTGGCCCGAAGTTCACCTGACCCGAAATGTTACTTTACTCGAAACATGACCAAACTCAAACTTAACTCGACCCATACCTGAACCGAGTGACCCATTTGCCAAGTCTAAACTCCATCTCTATATTTTAAATAATTAGACAATTCTTAATACGATCAGTTATCATTATAGTTAGTATATTTCTTTTTGGGATGACTAATAATTTATCTCTAAGACTTCTATCACAATCATACTTCAATATACTATTAATCACACTAATTATGAAAAATTTTAAAAAAACGAATATCTATCTTATTATTTTTTTTTATAAAACAATCTTACATAAAATTTACTGCTAAAAATATTTTATCATCATTACAATAACAACAGCGGGCGAGAGAAAATATTGACATCAAACCAACCTTTGGATGCCATTTTATGAGCGCAT
This sequence comes from Carnegiea gigantea, assembly GCA_029747015.1. NCBI lineage: Eukaryota > Viridiplantae > Streptophyta > Magnoliopsida > Caryophyllales > Cactaceae > Carnegiea > Carnegiea gigantea. The sequence goes on from JAKOGI010000452.1 coordinate 281,807, forward strand.
TCGGTGAACCTAACCACTTGTTGCATAATACACCAATGTTCATGAGATGCACCCAGCGGTACTAATCACTGGAGACAGAATTATTGTCAAAACGTTAAAAGCTCATGAAGCTCTCTACTAGCTAGTTGGACTGCAGACCTGATATCCGATAAGGAAGGAGACTGGTCATTGACTCCTGTGGAAGGGGAGAAGACTTTTGTGTGGACGTGGAGTTATCCTTACCCTTAATTCGGAAACCATGTGCATCGCAACTTGTGCCTAACGTAACTACATGTATATATTTATTTTGAATCAATACAGAAATAATTATGATAATTTGGCAAACAACTAATTAAACCAAAAACTGCTAAAAGCTGCTTGCGAAACTCAACGTTAGGTTCCAATATTTAAATGCATAACCAAAAAGAAAGGGTTTTCAACTAATAAGTTGAGTATTACAAATAACATATTATATCAATGTCAACAAATTGATACATACCATCTGGATTAAAAAATATCAAAATTTATTATTGAATAATATATTGATTAGATATTATTCCTAACCTGGGTATCAGTTAGTCTAACTAGATTTGTGCGAGTTGTAACTAGAGAACTACGTTCAAATTTTGCTTTTATCAACCTTTGCACTTCATTTATATTAACAACAACTCTCAATAGGTCCCGTCTTTCAAATTACTAATACACTTGCATTGATTTGTATTGACCTGTTTCAAGTTACTAATACAAGCTAATAATTTTTAAATTTACACTTTCAACACTACTAAAACGACACCACTGTTTATAAATATTGTAGGTCTCCTACTCGTTAAAACAGTTGGAAACGTTAACAAGAATAAGCGATAAAGGAGATGGAGGCATTCGATCATATAATTATTTGGCAGGAGGGAAGAAAGTTGAAAATCGTGAGTCGTGAGGACATACTGGTTTAAGAGATCCAATTTCGATCCCATGTCTCATTCATCCCCCAAACTCAATTGATATATAAATGGACGGATCCCAAAAGCATGGTCTAGTGTCGGGTGTACCGACCCAACTATGACCTAGCTAGCAACAACCTATGGCTGCAAGTTGTCTTAAACAGTGACTTCGATTGTTTTCCTTAATTAATGCTTCAGTTAATCTACTTTCCTTGTCTACAATTCAATATGTCATTTTCTTTAGCTTGAATTAGTTGGAACTCAGTTGAGTCAATTTAATCTTCTGCGAGTCCACCAAAAACTTTTTTATAAAGTGCCATGATTTGAGTCATTTTGGGTTGGAGTCATCAATTTAACGTTTTCTGTTTGATATATTTAATATAGTATAGGCGTGTTGTTATATTTTTACAACTGTACAATCTCTTATAAATATAATTCAAGGCTCCAAGGGTGGGGCGTAGTTATAGTAATGGATCTTGGACCCAATCCAAATCCGTCAAGTCCGACCCAAATTTAGGGTCTGGGTCCAATTAAATGAGACCCGGCGGGTCTTAAGCGGGTTTGGGCATGAGAGCCCCGGGTCGGGTCTGGGTCTGGGTATGAAGATTTGAGATCCAGACCTAAGACCCGTTTAAAACTCATTTGTATTTTTTCTAAAATGTGGTAATCAATTGACTGAACTTACTAAAGTCTAAAGGTTCTAAACCAATAAAACCTTAAGTTGTATTGCTAGCTGCAGCGTCATTGCCACGTACCACTCTCAGTTGTTTCTCTCTCTACCCTTACCATTCACCATGATCTGCTGTTGATTTCCCTCTCTACTCTCCTCAATGCTTAGCCTCACTCCTTCATAACTCAATCACTCATAGCGTTGCACATAGTCCATCACAAGCTAAATCCGGAGTCACTCGAAACACTCTCGTATCTCTCTACACGCTACACCGTCGCATACTCGCATCGCACGTCTCAGACTTAGGCACACACTCCTCATCATTGGACAGCGTCAACAGTAACCAAGAGCTCTGATTTTTAGTGTGCAAGACATAAGTTTGAACACTTGGTTATGGTATATATTGCTAGAATGTTTTTGTGTTAAATATAATCTCTTTTGAATTCAATTCTTTGTCTTTAGAAAGTAATAATTCATGTTGGGATGGAGAAAAAATAAATTTTAATGTAAAAATTAATCAAGACCCATTTAGAATCTCCGGATCCGCCAGACCCACAGGGTCTAGGTCTAGTTTGGTCTATATCCAGGTCCCAAAAAAATAAATGGGTCTGGGTCCAGGTGAAAACCGACCCAGACCCAATCCATCGCCATCCCTAGTTGGGTGAGTTGTTCATTCACCTCATTTTCACATGGTATTAGAGCGGATTTGTTCCTAAAACCCTGAAAGCTCTACCTGCGTTCCTCCTCTTTCTTCCTTCCCTAGTTTCTACTTCAAACCCTAACCCTAATCCTAACCTTGGCTCCACCTTGATTACACATGGTCGACGCCACCTCCACCGCCGCCAAACCCTAACCCTAATCCTAACCTTGGCTCCACCTTGATTACACATGGTCGACGCCACCTCCACCGCCGCCATGATCACAGCTTCAGACTCATCCTTTGATGTCGTGAACACGCAACGACAATTCTCTACCCCTGTCTCCGCTTCGGTGACCTCGTCCATGTCGGTGAGGACAGTGGATTGGACTTCACTTCTCAATTTCAACAATTTCGCGTTCTGCCACCACCACCGCCGTTTGCCCAGTTTGCCACTATTGCCCCTTCATACCGCCTAACTTAGCCTAGCCATAGCCTATTGTCCCGTCGCTCTCTCATCATTCGTCGTAGTCAGCATCTCAACCATACTTAAGATTTTCAGACCCGATATCCTACCCCTTTTCCTTGTCAGGTCCTTTGTTCACTAGCGGGTTTGACAGGACTTGATTGCATCCCCATTAATCCCTAGCAACGAGTGTGGTTTGTCACTCCTCCCTCCATATTTGTGGACCGTTAGCGTCACCACATATGTTACTATGGTCATTGTCTCTGTTGATGACTATATTTTCTGAGAAACCTAGTTTACATCGTTTGTGGTTATGTATCAACTCCAAGGTATGCTCAATACGACTATTATGCAACCACCTTTTGCTATTTTGGTGGCTCCTTGTGTCACTAAACCAAATCCGGCTTACTTATATTAGTTGAGGGTTGATGAACTCATTAGACCCTGGATTTTTGTAATATTTCTAAGGACATGTTATGTGAGGTATGTAATAATATCTCATGCTTGACCAATCTGGTAGCATCTTGCTTCTCGCTCTAATACTTCTGGTTGTGGGTAGGGCATTAAATCTTAAGTGTATGCTCACTAATGTATCTAAGGGGCTTGATCAATAGATGGAGGACTACTTACGTCATATTAAAACTATTGCTAATTCACTTGCTGTAATTTAAAGTCCTCTTTCTTATATAGATTGATTTAGTTTACTATATCTGGTTGCCTCATGATTATCATAATTTCATTACTACTTATTCAATGTTGTGTGGTAGTCATACCTTCGATGATTTGAGGTCCAAATTGATTTTTATGAGCAAAGCCTGAAGCTCTAATCTAATAAAGAAAGTCCCATTCATCAGGCCTTTGTTAACGCCCTTGGTACTAGTGACAACAATCAAGGGGGCGGTTCTCGAAACCAAAACAATAATAATAATGGTCAAAGCAAGAATAATAATGGTGGTCATTGCAATTGGAACAATAAGGGTGGCATTTGCACTAATAAAGGTAGGCATAAGAATACCAACAACAACACCGCTTGGCAGAATGATTCCAATTCCAGGAGCATGGCCACTGGAATTGTATCTGGTTATTTAGATGTTTCATCATTTAATACTTCTTGGACTTCTACTTTGGACGTTCAACTTTTGTCTGCAAGCACTAACCAGCCGGGAGGGATATTAGGATCCCACCCCAATACCATTTGCCAAATCTGTCATGCTCCAGGTCATTTCACCGATGCCTGTCCTAATCAATATCAACCTCACCAATAACCAATGCTTCTGCATATGCTACATCCAATTTTGTTGATGTTGTTGAATAAATTTGGTCTTCTGACTTTATTGTTGCCTCTGATATGACTCAAGATGATGGTAAGTTACTCACTAAATCTCCTTACTCTAGATCCAATCTTGTTAAGTTAGGAATGGAACTATACCGCCTACTAAGCATATTGGCCCTGCTACTATCTCAATTCCTATGAAGCCATTGCATCTTTGTAGCATCCTTTATGTCCCTCAGTTGCATCACAGCCTTCTTTCGATTTGTAAACTATGTATCAATAGCAATTATAGTGTGGTTTTTTAATCCAGTTATGTTTATTTTAAGCACAACACTACGGGTGACGTCCTTTTGTAGGAACCTAATGTTAGAAATGTCTATCTAGTTTGTTTTCCCGCTAAAAGCACCTTGATTCCTGCTAACTTGGCATTCAATACCTCAGAAGACCACTGGGATCGTCATTTAGGGCATTATGGCTCATACTCTTGCAGGTTTAAAGAAAAATCACCTTTTGAACATTTCTTCTTCATTTCAAGATATTGCATGACTTGTTGATTAGCCAAGTCTTTTAGACTTCCTTTTAACTTAGTAGAGCATTGTACTATTTTTCCTCTTGAGTTGATACATTCATATGTGTGGCAATCTCCTGTTTTGTCTCATAAGGGCTTTAAGTACTATGTCTTGCTCAATGATGATTTCTCTTGTTTCACATAGATTTATCCTATGAAAAAAATATCAGAAGCCCGCAATATTTTTTTGCAATTTCACATCTTTAGTTGAAAATTCTTTTAATTGCAAAATTACAATATTTTAAAGTGACGGAGGCAATGAGTTTGATCAAACTAGCATGCATGACTTATTTCTTAAACATGTATTTATTTTTGAAAATCTTGTCCAAACTCACAACAACAAAATTGAGTTGCGGAATGGAAACATCGGCTTCTTCTTGAAATGACTCGCTCTTTTCTCGTTGATGCTTCCTTGCCTACCTGTTTTTGGTTGGATATAGTCTATGCTGCAGTCTTTACTATTAATAGGCTTTGCACTTCAGTTCTTGATGATAAATCACCCCATGAGTTTTGTTTGCAAAGGTGCCCGATTATGGTTTCTTAAAACCTTTTCATTGTGCTTGTTTCCATACCTAGTTTCCACTTCTGCAAATAAATTATCTCCTAGGTTAGTTCATTATGTGTCTCATGGCTATGAACCCCAGTACAACGGTTTCGTTATTTGGATCCAATTACTAATCATGTTTACATAAGTCATCATGCTCCATTTCATGAAAATTTTTCCCTTTTTGCACTCTTGCTTCCAAAGCTCTATCCCTCCATAAACCCCTCCTTTTGTTTTGCAAGAAAGTCTTCAGATGCTATCGCTTCATGCACTATACCAAACCCAAATAATTCTCCATAATAATCACACTAATTGATGCCTATAATTTTGCCCAGCTCATGTGTGTCTACCTATGCAGCATGCTTGCTCTCCAAGCCCAGCTCTTAACCCACTAGATCATTTCTCCCCCACTACATCTTTATAACCTAGGCCCCTGCTCTGTGTTTCCTCTCAGCCCAATCCATCCCTATAACATTCTGCAACCTTCCCTAGTGCTAGGCCTTACTTCGTGGCCTCATCTTGACCGAGCTCCTCCCCACCGCCATCTTATGCTCAAAAACTCGTAGCCCAACTCTCTACTTCACCCTTTACCCAAATCCACTCACCCATTGGGCCTCCCAGTGACACCAGCCCTGCACACTATTCTCAGCCTGCTCGCTTCAGCCTATTCTCTTAGTGCATCACCAATAACCACAAGATGCAAACTCAATTAAAATCTAGAATCTCTAAGCCCAAATGATTTCTCTCTACATCTTGGTTGAGACTGAACCTACTACTTGATTGGGAGTAAATAGGTTTATAGAGGAGAGTATTAGTCTGATAGTACAGTGGAGAGGCATAAAGCTTGTTTGGTAGCCCAAGGGTTTCACCAGCAATCAGAAATCGATTACCACGAGATATTCTTTCCTATTGCTAAGCCCATTACCATTCGCCTTATTCTTTCCTTAGCTCCTTCCTCAAATTGGTGCATTTGGCAGTTATATGTTAAAAATGCATCCTTGCATGGGCATCTAACTAAAGAAATCTGTATGAAACAGCCACAAGGTTTCATTCATCCTAATTTTTCCCATTACATTTGTAAACTTAAGAAGGCCCTTTATGGTATCAAGCAACCTCATCGTGCTTGGTTCCATTATTTTAGCAGTTCCTACTATCTCATGGTTTCATCTACAGTGATATTGATCCTTCTATGTTTGTTATTTGCTATGGTTCTCACACCTTGGTCTACTTCTATATGTGGATGGTATTATTTGGACATACAGTTCTTCTTCAATACCTCAGTCTTTTATCTAGGTTCATTCTAAGCAATTTGTTATGAAAGATCTTAGGGAACTTCATTACTTTCTTGGCATTTAGTGGTTCGGTCCTTTTCTAGTCTTTTTGCTTCACAGTAGAAGTATGTCACTGATCGCCTTCACAAATTTCATTTACATACTGTTAAACCTGTTACTACTCCTTCTACTACTTGAACCATCTTATCCCTAACTCATGGTGAATTGCTTGCTGATCCCATTGAGTATCAGAGTGTAGTAGGTACTTCACAATATTTGACAATGGCTCGTCCTGATATTGCCTGTGCAGTCTATATAGTTTTTTAGTTTGTACATGCTCTCCATACTAGCCACTTATATGCTATTAAGCATATTTTCAGGTATTTACAGTGCACCCAAGATCATGGATTAGTTTTTCGCCCAACAGTTTCATCTTTCATCATTGTTGCATACTCTGATACTGACTGGGTTGGCTACAAGGACTCTTATCGCTCTGCCATTGGTTATGCTGTGTATTTTGGGCCCAACCTCATCATCTAGAGATCGAAGAAGCAACCCACAATCTATAAGTCTCCCACTAAGGCTGAATATCGTGCAATTGGTTATACTATTGCTGAAACCATTTGGATGAGGAAGTTGTTGTATGATTTGGGCATTGTTCTTCAAAATCTTGCTTGTATATTGTGGCAATGCCAGTGCAACTTACACGTATGTTAATTCGGTTCGACATAATCATAGCAAGCACGCCGTTGTTGACTACCTCTTTGCTCACGAATCACTACAAGAAAAAGACCAAATGAAGATGGAATCAGCGACGGAATTTTAACATCAACGACGGAATTGACAACGGAATACGGCTATCGGATTTTCGCTCGTCGCTGAGTACCTGGCGACGAAATTGTGAAATTCCGTCGTCTTTGGCGACAAATTCAGCGACAGAAATTGCGACATACTTTTTTTGGCGGGGAAATTGATGGGGCAGGAGTGGCGATGGAATGGACCATTCGTCGCCATCAGCGACGGAATCAGCAACGGATGGTTCATTCCGTCGCCACCCCTGCCCAAAAAAATTTTTTTTTTCTCAATCTGTCGTCATTCCGTCGCTGGGTTTCTCATTTTTTAAAAATAAAATCGCTTATTTTGGATCATGTCCGTATATACATTTCAATCTCTGCAAGAAATTTACAAGATCTTCGCACTCAATCAACATCCAATGGCTTCGAATATGATTTCATTCGAAGCGTTCTTAACAATTTCAAGCTACACAAAGATGGAATATTGCATCCAACACAACACTTCCAATTAAGGGTTTTCAATTCACAAACCACAAGCTCCAAACAAAGTCTCTACATATCACAAATCACAAATCCAGACAAACCAGAAGTTGCTAGTAATTGAGAATTAAGTTATATATATGTTTACAGAAGACGGAGAAGCAAGCGCCAAATGGGAGGGGAGTGAAATAAGCACCAGGGGGAGGGGAGTGAAATAAGCAGAAAGGGGAGGGGAAGCAAGCAGCAAGAGATGTACTTCGTAAAGAACTAAGCAGAAGAGCCACCAGCTGAAGGAAAACTGCAACCAATTCAATCACTAAGGTGAAGATCATCCTCTTCCTCATCCCCTTCCCCTGCCTCACCCTCTTTCTCATTATGTGGCGAGTGATGAGTAAATGGTGGCTGAGATCCCGAGCCAGATGCTTGTTGTATTTGAAAGAAAGCTTGGAGGCGCTGATCAATGCTCATCATTTATTGGCTCAGTTGTTGGTTGCTTTGGATGAGCAATTTGTTGGATTCCTCCAGTTGCTTACATTTCTCCATAAGCAACTGGTAGCTTTCATCTTGTGAAGTTAGCTCACCCCCAAGTTGGTTACTACACCCCTTAAGTCATTGAGCTCTTGTTGCGATGACGTAGAACCGGTACCTGCTGACAGGCATTTCAGTGAAGTACGCATTAGTATTACAATTAAGCAAATTCAATGTATGACCATATTCGTTGAAACTTTAATATGAAAACTGTACCGGATCTTTGATTGGGATTGAAGTAACCGGATTCCATAATGTTGATAGCCTCGTCACCAATGCCATAGATACGACCCTTTTTGTTCTTGAACGTCTTCACCCACAGCTCATTTGGGTTTAGAAATGGTTGGTTTGGATCTTGAGAAGTGCCATCCTCAGTCCCTTGAGAGTTGATAACATTTTGAAAATCACGTTCAAAGGATTCCTACAATACCGCAACAAGCGCACGAAATCATGTATACTACAATTACTGAAAATAAAGTATATAAGTTCATGTTGAACTACCAATAAAGATTGAAAATAGCTAGTTGCTTATATATGTTTATTGTAATTTCTTGTCAACCCAGGGGGCATCTTTTTTACCATGGAGTTTGTGAGTGCGACTGAATAATTCAACAATGGTGGGCTCCGTCTCAAGTTGTTCCCTCTATGTACATGCCAGAAAGAATGATGTCAAGCACAATACAAATTACAGTGTTAAACTTAAATAAATATAGCAAACATTAATTCATTCACCAGATGCCACCTATGCTCATGCATAGGGATCGAGCCACAGGTGTGGAGAGATGGGCCACCACTTTCTGGAGTTCCCAGTCGGTTCTTCTGGACTGTTTCATGCAATTTCTTGTAATGTTCATTCACCTAATGTTGTTGGAGTCCCTCCCATTGAGCATCACCGAGCCAAACAGGCTACTTGTTATGCTTCCTTGCTTTGCCAAAGAAGTCTCTTGAGCGTGCATTACCTCGATTTTCAAAATTCCTTCTTATATGGTCCTCCTGGACCGGATCCTAAGTAAACCACTTCTGCAATTATAAAAACAAAAAACACATCAAATAATACAATAGTAATTTATCACGTTCACAGAAACCGTTAATACAAAGTCACTGTAGTTACCTTGAACTCTCCAAACCACAAATCTCGTACTGATTTGGGCACTTTGCTCCAACTAGGCTAAGCTCCGTCAAATTTGCTTTGAGATATGAGCTAAATCCTACTAACAGCACCATCGTTGGGGAGAAACCTAATTGAACATAACACATCAAATTGATTACTTGTTATGCAAAATTTATGTAGTACTTCATAAGATATAACAAATGAAGACTTACCCGTTACCATCTGGCTCAATCCAAGTCTTACTTCAAGTGCTCCTATGACTGGATTGTGCTTCACTTTCACCACTTCCAATGCTCCCTTGGGACTGGTTTGTGTTAGGGTGAGTGGGTTGGGAAGTAGGCTGCACAGTGTGAACAACATGGTGGTTTGGAGGAATGTTGTAGGCAAATTGGCCGTACATGGTGCTTTGGTTGGGAATGTATGAGGTTTGATGATGGAATGCCCTAAATGGGGGAGGCAGTGGTCCTGAAATACCTGGTATGTAAGGAGCCATTGTGGCTCTTGGCTGAACTGATATATGAGGTACCTGGGGGGAAGATGGATCAATGTCCATTGCGGTCGGATCTACGGCAGACCTCCTACGCCCTTGTCCTCTACCTCGAGGGGAGGACTTACCTCAGCGAGAACTTGAATCCATACTTGAAATAGGTGACAATAAAGCCAAGTACAAATATATAATGATTGCACATATAAACCGTTTTTCTCATACATCATAATAGGTATGTAGGTTACACATATTTTGCAAAGCTTATTCATATAATATAAGTAAAGTCACAACCAATTGTTTGACATGCAAAGTACTCAAATACATAAGAATTCATAACCACTCAATCATCTGCATCCTCATCATCATCAATGTCATTGTCATCATCATCATACAAATGCATAGGTATTGTACTGGACCACCTAGTTGAGCCTCTTCTACCAAATACACTGGCAGGTGCTCCATTACATTGAAAAAGCGAGGAGGGAAAATGGTCTCCAACTTATACAAAATGATGACAATGTTGTGATGCCGTTCCTCAAGATATCCTCTCGCAATATTGTTGAGCATAAGTTCTTGAAGAACTGGCTTATCTCAATAAGAGGTTTCAACATATCATCTGGGAGCGCACTAAATGCAATTGGTAAAAGAGTCTCTATGAACACATGACAATCATGACTTTTCATGTTGTTGAACTTAGCCTCATTAGGGTCCACGATATTCCTCAAGTTAGAGTAATATCCATCAGGCATTTGAAGCTCCTTCACCCATTCACACAACTCTCTTCGTTTATCCACAGGAAGTATGAACTTCGCTTTTGGTTTAACCGGCTTACCACTTGGGCCTGAATGTAAATGTAACTCTGGTCTATCACATATTTCTGCAACATCCACTCTTGATTTGGCATTGTTCTTTGTTTTTCCATGAACATCCATAACAGTGTTGATAATGTTATCGAAGAAGTTCTTTTCAATGTGCATCATATCAAATTATGGCGGAGCAGTTGGTGTTGCCAATAAGGTAACTTCCAGAATATGCTCTTCTTCATCCAGTTGTACTCATTTTCCTTAAATCCTGATATGACAAAATCACTATTTGTAGTTACCATTAGGTAATCTTCCACCTCAGCATGAAGTTCTTCCCCAAATAATCGGTAAGGGGGACCCCCTATAACAGTTCTGCCTTTCCTAAATGCTATTCTATTTCTTCCGAACGCATGACTCCTTGGCAAAAAATACCAATGATAGTCAAACCATGAGAATTTTCCTCCATTTCTCAATCTCAAAGCCTTTTGCTGTTTCATACATACGGGACATGCCAATTGGCCATTAGTACTCCACCCAGATAACATTCCATATGCGGGAAAATCATTTATGGTCCATATAAGTGCAGCTTTCATCTGAAATGTATGCCTCATAGAAATGTCATAAGTCTCAACTCCAACATCTCACAACTCTTTCAACTCATCAACAAGAGGTTGTAAATATACATCTATCTTGTTCTTGGGATTTTTGGGCCCAGGGATTACTCAAGTCAAGAACATAAACGGTGTGGTCATACACATTTCAAGGAGGAGGTTATAAGGTGTAATGACCGCCGGCCAAATGAAGTATGATCTTGAAGACAATGTGTAAGGATTAAATCCATCAGCACATAAGCCAAGGCTCACATTCCGAGGCTCTGCAGCAAATTCAGGGTACTTGGTATCGAAATGTTTCCATGCTGCCCCATCTTATTGATGACATAAAACACAGTCCTCACGTCGATGTTCATAATACCATCTCATGTGCTCTGCACTACTTCTTGATGCGTACAGTCTCTGCAGTCGAGGTTTTAACGATAAGTAATGCATTCTCGAGTATGGCAATGGATTCTGATTTCTTTGATGTGACTTTTACCTCTTTCATCTTGAATGCCCATAAAACTTGCACATATCCAAGTTTGTGGCCTCCTTATAAAATAGCATATAACCTTTCCGACAACAATCAATTTGGACCACATCGTTGCCGAGATCTTTAACAACCTTTTTCGTTTGCCCATAGTTGTTTGGCACGCGGTTGTTAGAGGGATGCATATCTTTCATTAATTGAACAATTTCATTGAAACAATTTTGAGGCATATTATAATCAGATTTAATACTCAACAGTCTCACCGCCGTAAATAACTCACTGTGGGTGAAGCAACCATCATATAAGGGTTGTTAAGCAGCTTGAACTATATTATAAAATGGTTTTCGGCAAGCGCTTGACCCCTCTTCCCTTACATTTTGATTTACTATTATAGCATCATCAATCATGTCCTCCATCCGATCTATATAGGACTCAGAGTAGTCATTATTAATATGACCTGAACCTCCAAGTTCGGGAATTTCACTATTTGAATACCTAGAATCATATTGCTGAGGTTCTATTTTCCCATGACTTATCCAAAACCAATACCCTTGCACAAAACCCTTATACATAAGGTGCATGTTGACCTCATCGGGTGTCAAGTACACCCTATTTCTGCATTTCGCACAAGGATATTTATACTTTCCCCTATTTAGAAACTTTGCCTGTGTACGTGCAAATTGATCGAATTGGTTTACTCCATCTAGAAATTCTTGCGTATAACCACTACGATAAGGCAGTAATCTATTATACATCCACCCACGATGTGGAGGACCATTCATATTCTGCTTAAATAATAATAACCACATAAGGTATTTGATAAGAATTAATTTTAATCAAAATTATAATAATTACATAAATTAGGCAATTATATATTATGTATGTTTACTTTAAAATTTCCACATGCACCCCAAAAAAAAAAGTTTATAAATTTTGATAAATACACTTACATTCTCATGAATATCATAAAACTAATAATTCATACATAGCTGACCACTTTATTCTACCAATATATTAAATTTCAATTTAAAATTACCAAATCTAAGTGTACATTGCATTGGGCGAAATCTTTAAACAAATATGAGCTACAACTTCATACAAACATCACATTTGAACAAAATTATAAACTAAAGCATCTCAATCCACCAATATATCAACTTTCGAATTTCACATCACCAAACCTAAACCCTAAATTGCATTGAGCAAAATCTCCAACCAAATTTCGACAACATTATCAATCAAAACATTTCATTCCACCAACATATGAAATTTCAACTTCAAACTATCAAACCTCAACCCTAAATCGCATTTACCAAATTCTTGTAACGAATTAGAGCAATAACCTCACACAAATTGCACATTTCAACAATATTATCAATTAAACCATTTCATTCCACCAACATATCAAACTTTAACTTCAAACTACCAAACCTAAATTTTAAACTGCATTTACCCCAATCTTGAACCAAATTAAAGCACTAACCTCACACGAACACCACATTTCAATATAAATATTAACTAACTATGAAATTCTAACAATGTAATACAAAAATTTGTAGAAATTACAAGTAGTTTAGTTGAGAAAAATACCTCAATTTACTCCAAAAAACCGGCGGTGAAGGGGCGGCCGGCGGCGGAGGCGATGACAGATGGCGGCAGTGGGATGGGGGACGGTCGGCGGTGGCTGGGCAGGGCGGGGGAGGCGGCTGGTGGCTGGGCAGCAGCAGCGGACGACGTCTCTCTCTCTCTTCGAAGCTTGCAAAATGAAACCAGAGAAATCTGGTTTCATTTGAAAGGGGTGGCGACGGAAATTCCGTCGCCAGCCCTTTTTAAAAAAAAATTCGTTTTTTTGGGCGACGAAAATTCCGTCGCTCAGTTTTTTTAAAAAAAAATAATTATGGCGACGGAATTTCCGTCGCTCAATGTCAATTATGGCGACAGATTAAAATTTCCGTCGTCATATCTGTCGTATATTCTGACTTTTTTGTAAAACTCTTTTTCAGTCGCCATTTCCGTCGCGATATCTGCCGTCGATTTTTTCCGTCGTTGAATTCCATCGTTACTATGAACTTTTTTAGTAGTGAATGGGTTCCTACTAGTAATCTTATTGTTCGTTATATCCTTGCAATTTTACAGATTACTGATATGTTCACAAAAGGATTGTCATCGTAATAATTTTTATTTTTGAAATCCAATATGTCCGCGCGTCTCCCTGATCAGATAAGGGGGCATAATAGTGTATAGAGATATGATTGTATTTTTACAACTGTACAATTGCCTATAAATATAACTCTAGGCTCCAAGGGTTGGATGAGCTGTTCATTCATCTAATTCTCACAGTATTTTTTTTTAAAAAAAAGCTTATTAAGCATATGTGTTTTTAATTTATTTTTCAGAATAAGTTTATTTTAGTTGAACAAGTTCTAGTAAGATTATATTCATTCAATTTTATATCTTTGTATTGTTTTTTTTTTTTACACATTATAATTGTCAACAAGTATGGATTAATTTAACCTAAAAGAAGAAGTTTAGATTTGTTTAATTCATTGAACAATTTAGTTTAATTAAATTTAGATAAATTAAGCAAAAATGAAATTTAAAAATAACGTGCTATTAGACTTATGATTTGTTTTTGGGTGGCTTAATCCGAGCAAGGTTATTTCAAGTTTTAAAAATAGTTCTTAGGACAATACGCTTTTCTATATTTAATTCTCTTTATTTAAAACGATATGATCTAGTAAGCGTGTAAGGCTACATTATTAAATAATAGAATTGAAAATATCTATAAGAAAGTGATGACTGCTGGTACTTCAGTTACAAGTTAAAAATTTGGATCGTACCACTTACAATTTTTTTTCAAAATTCTTTATTCTCTTACTTATGATCTAAATTTACCTTGATCCAAAAATGGGAACCAAAAAGATCATTTATCACAAAATTAACTCGTAAAATAGCCCCATCAAACAATGGATGTTTCGATTATAATCCTTTGGACTTTGGGGACATTATATAAGAACAATCCGAACTTCAGAAATAGTTGCTAACATTCTGAACTTTAAGGTATTGATTTTAAGTAGTGCATAGTCATTGAGATTGTTATTTGCAGACATTCTGAACGTATTGCCTCTAAAACAATAAAAGAAAAATATGAAAGTCGTATACATCCATTTTAAATTTTAGATTACCGAAAAAATACAATCTAAAACAACCCTGTACTATTGAAAATAAATACCTTTAAAATTCAGAGTATAGAAGGCTATTTTTAAAACTCAAATTGTTCTTCACTAATATCCCAAAATTTAAATTACTAGGGTTATACCCTTACAATGTAAGGAGGATATGAGTTAAATAAATTTTTAATATATTATTAACAGAATAGTTTTTTTATATAAAAGAAGCAAATAATAAATTGATGTATTATATTATTTTATTGATGTAAAAGTAAAGTGAGTCTTCTTTAGTTTTTTTTTTTTCCCTATTAAGGCATACCTTTTTATTCTTAACTAATATCTAACTCACATTTTTTGTTGTATTTATATCATTAAATCATATATATTTTATGATTAAATTTTATTATTAAATAATAGCAAGACATATGAGAAGTTACCTTATTAAATAGAGTTAATATTGTACCAAGTTTACATCCATCCTACAAAGCATTTTCTTTTTATTATAAATCTCATGTAATATCCTATGTTGCATTAAAGTATCTCACATAGATACTCACTCCTAAGTGGCATCCTACATGGCAAGCTTACGTGTCGTTCATACATAAGCTCAATCCAACTTTTAATATATATATATGATTATTGTAGGCATTAAAAAAATTTAAATGGTGCCATGTAATGAAATAAATTGAGTATTCGGATCACCCAAATTAATTAATTTAATTTATTTGAGCGAGTTGGGTTGAAAACGACTGTCAAGTCAAAGCCCAAACTACTAATAAGTCAAGGCCTAAACAACTGCTAAATCACCAGCCCTAATGACTAGAAAGTGAAAAGCCAAATTAGCTATCAAGTCAATGGCCTAAGAACATAACCAATTTGTAAACTCTAGTAGGATTTCCCTATAAATAGAACATCACTCTCTTCCACTCAAGATAGAAAAACTCATTCACTCAAAAGCATTCTGAAGACTTAAAGGCCTAATTCTTCTAAAGAAAGACTACAAGCACTTCAAACGCGTGCCATCTACTTTCAAACATCAAAGAAAATTTTTCTTAATTGAGATTAAGCCTCTAAGACCCTCTCTCTAGATCAAATTCATTCAAGTTCATTCAAAGAAGTCAAAACAGTCAATTCAATCGAGATTCAAGCCAATAGGCCCTCTTTCAAATACAAATTAGAGAACTAATCAAAGGACTTTTATTTGTCTACCTGTAACAAATGCATAAAGATTGTACTCATCCTTTGATATAAATAATAAATTGAATTTGTTTTCTCAATTTTTTATCTAATTTATTTTAGGCTCGAAATTTATATTTACAAATTTTGCCATGCTTAGGCGGCTTAGTGGGACCATCTTTGCCTCTCATCTTTTTCTTCCCAAAAAAAAAAAAAAATTCTTATACTCCTTTGAAAAAAACATGACTCCCAATAATGCCATCCCTCAAACTTCAAAGAGGAAGACTTTCAGATTTGCATCTAAAGAATCCATAAATGCAAGTATTGCATCTAACAAATGAAGCACTGGAGTAATGACTTGGAGCATGACCAAGGTCGCTGCCTCTATCATCCTAAAGCAACAAGTTGTGACTCCAGCTTTTCAATGATGCAAAAATCAAAACTTTGGCTCAAATTTGCCTATTGATGAAGTCAATCAAACTATTTGTCTCTCTAATTTTTCAACTAAAATCTCTTGTATATAAGGAAGACTTTACTGCACAGAGTGGATGAATTCCAAGCCTACATCAATCCTATCTTTCAGCCTTTTGGTGAGGAGGAGGATGACTATGGTAATAGCGATTCTCCACCAGCATCTCGAAGGGCTTTAATTTTCTCACAAGTTAAAGTCGCATCCTCTGACACTATCATCATGCCAGTCATGGTGATAGAGGCTGCCAACTTTTGGTGGATGTAAAGGTCACGTTGGATAGACTTGTAAAGGAAATCGTAGAAAAAGATGTTCAAATCAAACGTCAAAACAACCAAATTATTGATTTGACAAAAAAGTTAGGGAAGCGCTCATTCAAAACATCCAATAAAGGCCCAAACAGTAAAGATTCTGACAAAGAGTCCAATCATAGTAAAGAGTCTAATGAGGAACACAAACCAAAGAACAATTCAACCTTAATCTTAATGTCAGTTGAGCATATTCAAAACTTGATAGCTGATGCGGTGAAGGCCCGTCTGGGAGGAGATTCTCACTTGCATAAGAAACCTTATCCAAAGAGGATTGATGCACTTCGTATACCATATGACTATCAACCACCTAAATTGCAACAATTTGATGGCAAGGGGAACCCTGAGCAGCATGTTGCGCACTTCATTGAGGCTTACAACAATGCTAGCATAGAAGCTGACTACTTGGTGAAATAATTTGCATGATCTCTTAAAGGTATTGCTTTCCACTAGTACATAGACCATGCTTCAGGATCCATTGATAGCTGGGGACAAATGGAAAGTGAGTTCTTAAATCATTTTATAACATGCCTCGCATAGTCAACATAGCAAAATTGACTAACACTAGGCAACAAAATGATGAGCTGGTCATTGATTACATTAATTATCCGCGTGCTCTCGCTTTGAAGTGTAAAGATATCAGTTGTTGCTGTTGAGATGTGTGCTCAAGGGATGGATTGAAATATACTATATGCTATTATGCTTTGCAAGTGAACATGCTCAGGACATTTCAAGAATTAGCAAACGATTTCATGATATGCAGTTTACAATTGCCTGCTATGGAAGTCGGCTAGATGTTGATAAGCTAATGACATCACCAAGAAATAGAAACTCGATGCTCAAAGATTCTAAAGAGAATAAATATCCTCATTTTGAGTCTGATGAACCAAAATGCTTGGCAAACTTCTTGAGGAGGGGCTTATAGAACTTTTACAATCAAATGATCCTTAGGAAGTTAGAAGAATTGATGATCTTAAATACTACAACTATCACAAGATCATTAGTCACCTACAAAGAAGTATAGGGCATTCCAGAAACAAGTCATGCAACTTGTAAAGGAAGGAGATATTACATTAGATGAAGAAGACATCAAAGAATCTGATTATTCACCTTTGAAGATCATATTAAAAATGTTTCAGTATAAGGACCACCCAAATTGGCATTCAGGGGGCAGACTTCTAAGTCATTGTTGCAAATTCCCAAAGTTATAGAAGTGAAAGACTCCGAAGCCATAAAACTTTCACACTTTTAAGTCATCTTCATACACACCCAAGCTTCCTAATTGAAACTTTCATATTGCTTTAAATAGGCTCAAAAAATGCCAAACCAAGACTCTCAAGTCAAAAAAATCCTTAGACTTTCAAGTCATCACAATGCTGCAGGATTGTAATTCATCAAAGCGAAACGACTTTCAAGTCGTCAAAAACAAGATTCCTATGTTATCAAAATAAAGACCCTCAAGTCATTGGAGATAAAGACTCTTAAACCATTAAAATCAAAGATAACCGGGTCTCCCAAGTTCAAGACTCTCAAGTCATCGAAATTAAAGACTCTTGAGTCATCGAAGATAAAGACTCTTAAGTCATCAAAATTAAAGGCAGCTAAGTCTCCCAAGTTCAAGACTTTCAAGTCATTGAAGCTCAAGATTCCAAGTTATCGAAGTTAAAGACTCCCAAGCTTCAATAGTATAAGACTTCTAATTCTTTAAAGTTCAAGATCCTCAAATCATCGAAGTTACTGACTCTCAATTCGTTAACCAGACTTTCTTATCATCCAAGCAGACTTTTAAATTGTCACAAAAGTGACTCTTAGGACTCCATCAAATTGGGGGCAATGGTAACATATGCCTCTTCCTTGAAGTTGATGATAATGACGTTGAAGCCTCTTTATTTAAGTCGTCCACCTCCTCTTTCCAATCAGCATGAACGACAACGCCGGCCTTTTCCTTCAAGTTGGTAGCAAAGGCATCATAGTCTCCTCCTTCATGTTGGTGACGCAGGCCTCTTCCTTCAAGCTGATAGTATCGATAATATAGCCTCTTCCTTCTTCCAGTTGATAGTAGCAGCGATGTAAGCTTCATCCTTCAAAGCAGTGGGCGACGACAACGTTTTAGTCGTCCTTAAGTCGGCAACCCTCGTCCTCAAATCAGAGGGCATCCTTGTTCAAGTTGTTGACGGCAACAACGTAGTCTCCATCTTGATAATAAGAAAAGTCACCCAAGGCGAACATGTACAAGCAAGTCATCCAAGGGTGACCAAAATAAGGAAAGTCACTCTAGGTAGACCCATTCAAGGATGAGAAAAACTTCACATTACTTGTGACAAGTCATAGAGAAAATAATCCATTGAGTTCAAATCTTGAAGCATTTGACATTTCAAATGACAAACCTGCAAAAGCATAGAAAAAAAGGTTGTGCAATTGCTTAATATGTGGGGCATTGCTTTCTTCAAGTTGTTCACATAGACGATGCAGATCTCCTTTGAGAATTCAAGATCAACATTTTAATGTACCCAGAGGGGTCAGACATTCAAAGGTTAACTGATAGTAAATCCAATTTCCTTTTGGAGAATTTTTTGACCTTGAAGAATTTTCGTCTTTGATGAAGTTCATCTTAGAAAAATTCAAGGTTAACCCGTTGATATACCCGAAAGGGTTAGACATTCAAAGATACACTGATAATTAAATCAAATTCGCCATTGAAGAATTTTCGCCTTTGAGGAAGTTCATGTTAGGATGATTCTAGGTTATTCTATTGATGTACTCCAAAAAGTTAGAAATTCAAAGGTTAATCAATAAGTAATTCAAATTTGCTTTTGGAGAATTCTCGCTTTTGGAAATGTTTGTCTTAGAAAAATTCAGGATCAACCTGTTAATGTACCCAAGTGGATGAGACATTCAAATGTTAATCGAAGGTCAAGTCAATTGTATATTCAAAGAGAATTCACAGGAGTAAGAGATTCAAGGATTATTTATTGATAATGCACTCTCACCACATTTTTTAACAAAGTGTAATCTCTTGAAGCCACATATTGAAGCCTGCAAACAAATAAATCCAAGAGAACAACACGAGGAACCAAAAAAGCAAAGGAAAAAAGAGGGAAAAGGAAAAAGAAAAGGAAAAAAAAGGTGCCGCAAGCAACTAGAGAAAGAAAAATGGACTCATCATCAGAAGCAACGTCAGCTTGAAGATCTTCAAGATTGTTGGGGCACCAAGGTGGAATTGAGTTTCTCAAGCGAAGAAAGTCATGTAGAGAACCACCTTAATGAAATTATGCTCCATTGACACCCAGTAGCACTAAGTTGCAGCCTGTGCATGAATATGTGATGCTTTCTCCTTGGGATTCCCATAGAAGAATATAGTAGGAGACGAAGTAAATTCAAGGCAAACACGGTCAAAAGAGAAGCATGAGCAAGGAATTTTTGATGACGAGTGCCTTTCATGCATGTACTCCATTAAAAAAAAAAAAGAAAGAGTCAAGGATGATCAATATACGAGAAATCAATTAAGGATCCTTTAAACTTCATGTAGCTCCTTTGTTAGAATGTCAAGAATGTTATTTTTCGCTAAGAATTGAGGGCCTTTTATCGGAAAAGATTTGGCTCTGAGCACGAGATCCGTAGTCGAATGTGAACAGAAATTTTAGCCTCAAGATACTCGCATATTTGAGCACGAAGAAGATTGTATGTATCTTCTTAGTTTCCTATCTCAACTTGAGAAAAGATTGTGTTAAAGGAAAAAAAATCTTTACAAAAGGCTGGAACACCCAATATTCTTGTGTGGTCTTTCATTAAAATTATTTCGAATACCAATAAGATCAAGTTTGCGTGTTTATATATGTCAAACACATTGGCATACTTAAATATGACATGTGGCACCCTTAAATATGGCATACTTGAGGTTGAAAATGAAATTACTGATAGTGATCCAATTAAGTCAAAATAATTGGTATGACTAGACAGACTAGTACAACAAGCGAAGCCATGGCGATATGGTTGTTATATATCAAGCTTCGAGATGACGGTCATGCTTAAACACCCAAGTTATGTGCGTGACATAGTTTTGAGGGGTCAATTTGTAGGCACTAAAAAAATTAAAATAGTGACACATCATAAAATAAATTGAGTTGATTATTTGGAAAATTAATTAATTTAATTTGTCTGAGTGAGTTAGGTTGAAAACGACTAAGGCCCAAACTAGTAATAAGTCAAGGCCCAAACGACAATCAAGTCACTAGCCCTAATGACTACCAAGTTAAAAGTCAAATTGGCTATCAAGTTAACGGCCCAAGAAGACAACCAATTCGCAAACCTTAGTAGGGTTTCCCTATGAATAGAACATCAGTCTCTTCTATCTGAAGGATATAAAAACTCATTCGCTCCAAGGCATTCTGAAAACTAAAAGGTTTAATTCCTCTAAAAGAAGGTTGCAAGCATTTTAAACTCGTGCCGTCTATTTTTGAAGATCAAAGAAAATTTTTTATGATTGAAATTAAGCATCATGTGTCCTCTTTCAAGATGAAATTCATTCAAGTTTACTCAAAGAAGTCAAATAAGTCAACTTAATTGATATTCAAGCCAATCAACCATCTTTCAAATAAAAATTAGAGATCGAATCATATGATTTTTATTTGTCTACTTATAACAAATACACAGAGATTGCACTCACTCATTCTTTGTTAAATTTTTAATATCAATTGGGCTTTTAAGCAAAGAATCATGCACATAAGCTCAAATGAGGTTTCATCCCAAAACTAATTGGTGATAGGTGGAGTAACTCACAAGCTTATATACATGCTCAAGCCCTTTAATTTCATTAATGTGGGATAACACCCACTATTATATTCTTTTTGATTTTATTAATGTGGGATAATACCTACTTTCATACTCCAACACGCCCCCTCACGTGTGGCTTACTAACAAGGCCCAACACGTGCACACAATTTTAATCAAACGGGGACGGTGGCAAATCAAGATCAAGCAACCCGCTCTGATACCATGTTAAATTTTTAATATCAAGGCTTTTAAGCAAAGAGTCATGCACATAAACTCAAATAAGGCTCCATCCCAAAGCCAATTGATGATAGGTGGAGTAACTCACAAGCTTATAAGCATGCTCAAGGCTTCTTAATCTTTCAATGTGGGACTCTTGCCCACTTTACAATTTTCTCCAACACACCCTTCATGTGTGGGCTTCTCTCTAGGCCCAACACGTGGTATGATTCGATGGAGGGCGGTGGCAACTTCTCGAGCAATCTGGCTCTGATACCATGTTAAATTTTTAATATCAATT
This sequence comes from Carnegiea gigantea, assembly GCA_029747015.1. Taxonomy (NCBI): domain Eukaryota; kingdom Viridiplantae; phylum Streptophyta; class Magnoliopsida; order Caryophyllales; family Cactaceae; genus Carnegiea; species Carnegiea gigantea. The sequence continues at coordinate 303,852 of JAKOGI010000452.1, forward strand.
GGGCTTTAAACAAAGAGTCATGCGTATAAGCTCAAATGAGGTTCCATTCCAAAACCAATTGGCAATGGGTGGAGTAACTCACAAGCTTACAAGCATGCTCAAGGCTTTTTAATCTTTCAATGTAGGACTTTTGCCCACTTTACAATTTTCTCCAACATTCTTTGATATAAATACAAAAATTAAATTTATTTTTTAATTTCTTATCTTATTTATTTTAAACTCAAAATTTGTATTCACAATTATATTCTAAAAATCATGAAAAAATTATTATATCTACGCTAAGTATTAGTAATCGCCACATCAAATCACGCCCGAAACCATAAGTTGAGATCTGCAGAAGCACCGTTATTCTAATGCCACATAATGAGAAAGGGGAAAGCCCTCGCACATGTGTGGATGGTGACACAGCAGAGCAGCCAGGCATGGCATCACAGAGTCACATCGACTCACATGGTCATGTGGGTCGTTTCGATACGGGAGTTGAGTTAGGAAAAGAACTTCCCTAACTTTAAAATTCACACCCTCAATTTCGCTGGGTCTGGGCTGTCGCTAGCCAACCAGACCAACCCAGCCCAGAACGACCACACCCTTGGACTCCCCCTCAACCGCCTTTTTTACTCATTTGTTTTGGATTACAGAGGCGTGATTTACGCTGTGCGCAATCTTATAAAATTGGCCTATAAAAAGACACTCCAAACCCCGGTACGCTTCATTCAGCCCTCGTCTCTGCACTACTCAAAAAGCAGAGAAGAGAAGGGAGACAAAGAGAAGGAACAAAAATGGGGAGTGAGAAATGGATTGTGTGTTGCTTTGTTTTGTTAATGGCGGTAGGGGGAGCCATGGCTGCTGCCCCTAAGAAGCCTATTGATGTGCCTTTCGGCAGGAACTTTGTTCCTACATGGGCTCTTGACCACATCAAGTACAACGATGGTGGTAATGAGATCCAGCTTGTTCTTGACAAGTACACAGGTATATATATGTTACGCCCCCCTCTAGATCTCATTTTGTTCTCTCCTATGTCATTCTTTCTTGTTAAGACATTGTTTCAAGTAACGATTTGATCAAACGTTTAAACTATCTATCGATGCTGTAATACATTTTGCAGTGCCCTTGAGTATCTTAGCTGTGTTTGACAGAATTAGTTTGTCTGCTGAATAGTTATTGGCTGTTTCAGTAGCTGATAACTAATGATTTTTTAGATCTAAACTTGAAAATTTCTAATTACTACCACTTCTACACATTAAAAAGATTGACTGAAACAAGAATACGACGGCTTAACTTATAGATGCATAGGGCACAGTTATTTGTCTAAATCTTCTACCATTCAACATAGACTTGGACGAGAGTCAAGCACGTGAAGTGATAGTCATACTTAACTTCAATAACTTAAATTTCAAAGTAACCCACTATAGTTGGTAGTCCAAAAAATAGATTTTAATTAATGTATTGAATAATAATACTTATGAAATGAATTGATATGAATTAACAGGAACAGGCTTCCAATCGAAGGGATCATATTTGTTCGGTCACTTCAGCATGCACATCAAGATGGTTCCTGGTGACTCTGCTGGAACTGTGACTGCTTTCTATCTGTCGTCCCAAAACTCAGAGCATGATGAGATCGACTTCGAGTTCTTGGGGAACAGGACTGGACAGCCCTATATTTTGCAGACCAATGTGTTCACCGGAGGGAAAGGAGACAGAGAACAAAGGATCTACCTCTGGTTCGACCCAACCAAGGAATACCACACCTACTCTGTTCTATGGAATATGTACCAGATTGCGTATGTTTTCTTCCTCGTCTTTGTTTCGTTCCTTTTTTCTAATTGGTTGGCTTCAACATGGAATGGGAACTAATGACTTTTTGCGTTAGTCAAGTAGGCATGAAGTGAAAAAGCAGGGCAACAATTGGAGAAACTTGCCATAAATGTCAATTTGCTGTAAAGTGCGAACTTTCACCAATTAGCAAGCTATCATACCCTGCTAGTCAAAAAGGATGGGGCCGAAAAGATTTCCTTTGGCTTAGATGCCTGGCTTTTATTCATTGTCATGAGTGAAACTAATTTGTTTTTCTAGATCTAAGGTTGAACAAGAAGGCTTTGATTAGTTGAAGTCATGTCGACCGTTCTATATGAAATCATCTCATTTAAAACCGTCTCACATTAGATTATCTTATTTACGAGATATTATAAAAAAGACATGTATATAATGACTTAATGTGTACAAAAGTAATTATCCATTGGATAATTTATATTAAACTATTCTTATAAATAAGTTGTAAACAAAAAAGTCTCTCTAAAAATAGGTGACTAGTAGTGGTGGATCTAGATATCTGAATTAGGGGTTTCCATCTACTAATATTCATCTCCATACATACTAAAAAATAAAGTTAAAATAATATACAAAATACAAGAGTCTACTATTATAATTGTCATTTATGTTTTTTTAGATTTGAAATCGATGCATGATAGTCATTAGAAAATGTGTCAAATTTAAATCTTTCACAATGTAACAAACTATCTATGAGTCTAACGCTTCAATTTGATCAATTTGGTCTATTTTTGGCATAATGCTTTCGAAATTAAACTAAAAGGAGAACTAGGATTAGGAAGATGACTAGAGGGAAGAGATTTAGAGAGTCATAGAGTGAGAGTGTGGGATGCGAGAGAGAGGTCAAGCTGTTGGGTTTGTTGGTTTAAATTGCTTCTGACCCATCTTTACAACTATATTCTTTATTTAAAAAGAAAAATTACAATGATTAGTACTTGGGCCTGCTAATTGCAAGGACATCTTAGATTTTTTGGACCTATTTTATATATGTTCAATTATGATAACTTTAACCCCTTTAAAATAGTAATTACCCCTAACCTATATGAAGATCGGCCCATGATGACTAGTCACTAGTAGTAATCAATTAAAAGACATGTCCTACCATAATGCTGTCATTAGAGTTTCTCACCGATAAACTAACATAAAATTGAAACACAATATCCATTTAAGTAGAATTCTCCTGAGTCCTGAGGCTGTAATTCTATTGGATGCATAACTATGAGACTACTGATAGGTTTCTGCTTATTAATGAAGAATTCGATGTACTGTATAAGATAAGACTTATATTCTGATAATTATAGCATGAAATAGAATTTTTAATGTTGGGGGTCCTTGGGAACAAGCCAGTTACTGATACCTGTAATTACGCCGCTACATATGTCTACTGTCTGTCTCATTCTCTTCTAGAGTGGATGATGAAAGGAGAGGTAGAATCTTCTCCATAAGTCGCCTTCAAATCTTACAAAGTCGGGGACTTACAATAATAACATTAAAGCAACATAATCAAAGAAAGAAAGTCACGAATTATTTGTGATTTCGACGTTCCTAGACATGTGATCATCTTAATGCTTGCACGTGCAGTCGTCGCGGCTTTTTTTTTTTTTTTTTTAAAGCACTAAGATCGTTCATATTTTATGAAGATGAAGATCATGTACAACGAACAAAATGAGTTTTTTATTTCTTATTTCATCAGTCTTATTTCTTCTATCTTTTCCCTTGGGAAAAACAGATTCTTTGTCGATGATATCCCAATTAGAGTGTTCAAGAACTGCAAGGATTTTGGGGTGAGGTTTCCTTTCAACCAACCCATGAAGCTATATTCAAGCCTGTGGAATGCTGATGACTGGGCTACCAGGGGTGGGCTCGAGAAGACAGACTGGTCTAAGGCCCCCTTCGTTGCGTCCTACAAGGGGTTCCACATCGATGGGTGCGAGGCTTCAGTCAATGCCAACTACTGTGCCACCCAAGGAAAGCGTTGGTGGGACCAGAAGGCATACCAAGATCTTGACCACTACCAGTATAGGAGACTCAGATGGGTGCGCACCAAATACACTATCTACAATTATTGCACCGACCGAGTTCGATACCCCACCATCCCTCCGGAGTGTCGTAGGGACAGGGACTTGTTTTGAAAGAAAACGGTTATATAATGATTCAGATAATATGCCTATGGAGTTATTTGTATTGGCCAAAAAACTAAGATACGATATTTCAGCGAGAGCTTATTTGTTCTATCTTATTTATGTGTAACATAATTTATTCCCGATTGTTGTCATCAAGTCTTCTAAGTTCATTATCATTAATTTTAAGTATACTTATTTCTACATTTTATTATTGCTCATGTATCATTGTATCGGTGTTGGTATAGTAGTTCATAATAAATTTGTCTCTGTAATTTTCTTATTAATAATATAAAACTGGAAGAGAATTGATATAAGTTAATTGATCATTGGTGATGTGTTTATATTAGATCTTAAGTTAATTAGTGATGAGTTTATGGTAAATGATCTTATTTTAATTATGAGAAATAAGCTACACATATATTCAAAACAGTATGAGTATCTTTGCAACGCCCCCCCCCCCCCCGCAAAGAAAAGCAGACTGAGTGTAATTAAGCAGTTATGCACCACTGCACGGCCGTTTTGAAAGCGACTAATATCTCCATTCTCCTAATGAGCAAAGACTACAGCCAAAAAGCATGAGTCATTGACTCATTGTCATGTTGTCTCATATCGTATTCACATGATTGCGGATTACTTGTACACACAAAGCTCCTAAAAACAAAGTTTCCAATTTCAAAATTGAGAACAATTTCGGAAAACATTAATGGCCAAGGTTGAATGTTTTGATAAACAGGGCAATCCATATCTTATGGGTTTTTTTATTAATTGCCACTCAGCAATTAAAACATATTCTTCTAAACAATGAAGAAACAAGCGTCACTTGTTTTCATCCTGAATCTATGCTAAGTATTAATCTACAGTATCTTTTTTTAACTGTGGCAACAAATCTAATTTGTATTGGTATAAAAATTTCATATTTTACTTTTGTAGGTGTTGTACCATAACATCTCCCAATAAACTTTTGAAAGATGATTTATCGAATGCGTAACAAATGCTACATCGAGCGAATACGAGTCTATAACATGACAGTAAAACGGCAACAAGTGTACCAAACATTAACTATTTTACTTTTATGCCCTTCACCGGCAATGTTATTTATACTAGAACAAAAAGTTTTTGCCGGGCAAAGTTTTGTTGACAAAGAATGCAAGTGTAGGGCTTGAAATACGTTGGTTAAAAATGCCCCTTTTGGCCAACTTGTTTACTCAAAATTATATATTTTTTTTTCGTCTCTCGAAATAACCTTTCCATTATAGGAGTTATTGTTGCCTGTGACTTTTTTTTTTTGGTTGTGTTTCAAGAATTTTCTCGTACCTCGATGAGGATGACGTGGGGTAAGAAGTCGGGCATATGCGATGGCTCTTGATGGCTCGCTGGTGGGCTCCTTCTTCAGTTGAACCTGCAAAAAAGTACCCCCGGGTGGTGGTCCGAGGAACGCTTCTCCGACGGTCAAGTCAAAGGAGAGTCCAGAAGATGTAAAATACAGTAAAAGAGATACAGTTGATCCAAGTCAAAGTCAAGTATGTCCGGTTCCGAATCCTTTACACGGGGTGGATAGGTGAGTATTTATAGTCTCTGTAGAAGGGGTTAGGAAGGTAAATTCCTATTTGGGATGTTGCCTGACCTATTCCGTTTGGGCCCTTAGAGAAAGCCCCAAGAGTCCCGTTTGGGCCTGCCACCCTGTTTGGGCCTGCTCTGTAGCTGAGTATCTATGGGTTTTATCCAAAGAATCATATTGTCCGGATCAGGTTGGAAAAAAAAAAAAAGGCACAATATAGGAACATTAGATAATTTTTTCTTTAAGAAATCTACCTATGTTATCGTTATCTAAATAAGAGAGAACTTACGTGTGAAGTAGAAGATGAAAAAGTAACTCTATTTGCCACAATATTTGAATTTCATTGTGAGTTGCTTGAATGAGAATGTTATAATCACATTCGAGCACGAAGTGGGTGAACCCCTCTTAAACTGCACACGTAATACCATTCTACATCTCCGTAGCTTCTGCTACAAGAATATACGCCTCTCCTAGATTATTAATTCCAATGGCCAATAATATCCTTACACTATCCTTGAATTAGTCATAATCAATGGACTAGGGTTGCTCGTGATCCGCCCTGAGTCAAGGTTGACTTTTTTGGTCTCCGATACACCCTAACCCTCAAATTAAGAGAACCCGACTATAATTAGGATCGGGCTCAGGTAGAGGTTTTGACTCTCTGACCTGATTTATTGGCCATCACTTTTTTTAAAAAAAAAAAATTTAGAATCAAAACAAAATATCTTGGATTTTTATTTGTTCAAAGCCTTTTTGCTTTCTACTTTCTCGTCTCTTCTTAGCATCGCCCCATTCCCCTGTTCAAATTTCACTGGCTCGTAACCTTCTAACACTTAGTCTTTGATATTTGGAATAGTTATTTTAGAGAACTAAACGTTTTAGTCACTAAATTATGCATTAGAATATCTGTAATTGTAATACAGTTCATTGAAACATTAAATAATCGTTTGGCCTTTTGTTTTCTACGATATTTAGTATTGAACTTTATAATAAAAAGAAAATTTCGTGAAAAATTTTATTTTTTCTATAGGAAAGATTTGAGGGTCGGGTCGGGCCCGATGACCCGACGGAGGAAAGGTCAGGATCAGGGTCATGGTCAAGAATATGCTGACCCGCATAAGGGTTGGATAGGATTAGGGTCGAAAAAATTCTACCTACCGACACTCATAACTCGATCCTCAATTTGATCAAGTCTACTCTACATTGTATATGCTGTTACGGAGGCCTAGGCATATACTATTTTGCTTTTATTAAAGGATTTTTTTAATGAAGCAACTACTGCATCTTAGGAGTTTTGCATGTTTACATTGTCCTCAATCAAGATGGAAAGACGTTCAGGATGAAGACCATGCTTCACAACTAATTCAGTTGCCTTATTCCCTTAATGTTGTATATGGTGGATGTGGACATGATAACGCCTCACACAAAGGCATCTCGTATTTCTTTTTTTTTTTTTGTGGGCAAATAAATTCGATGCAAATGTTGATGTCAGTGAGACTAGACCTTAGGTTCGTATCAATAATTTCTAAAAACTTATCTATTAGTACAACTAACATCCATACAAATGCATGTTTTATGAGAGTGTGAACTTGCTGTGATGAATTAGATTGTCCTCAGATTGCTTAGATTAGAATCTTATTAGTCTCCTTTTGTATGAGCACTCCTGAACCCTACTCCAATTGTTGCTTTGACTCTATCATGCACAAAATTGTCCTTTCATTTTTTAATAATAAACAGCTAAAATTTTGTAGCTCATAATTTTTGATTTAAGGGCGACACTTAAGCTATCTAGTTACATTTGTCTTGAACAAAAAGCTTCATATACATTGTAAAAGTTTCAATACATTTCAATTTACTATTGAGAAAGCAGACTTGCACAAGTTGTGAAGTACTTACCTTTTAAATAAAAAGACCAAAGTTCAAACCCCAAGACTTGCAAGGATTCACTTCATCACCTTACAAAATAGATAAACTTACTTTTCAGAAAAATAAGTAAATTAATAAATAAATTTCCTACTTATATCCTCATATCAAGTTTCATTAAGCGCTTTGTAAAAAGAAGGGAAATCCCTGTATTTAAGCCGAAACACAAAAACAGAAGTCAAAAAATTTCAAGCATGCTTGAGACAACAACAGAATTTAAATGATGGATCCCAATTCGTAAGTTCCACCCCAACACACAACCCCCCCCCCCCCCAAAAAAAAAAAAGAAAAAGCGTTCTATGCTTGTAGCACAAATTCTTTTGTGGTCAAGGCATTGTGCGATCATGTCGTTTTCATACTGCTGCATTCACGAGATATTTTTGCCGACATAGAAACAAACAAAGGCCTGCGGCCTCTTTTTGCTGCAAATCCATCATGGGCATTAATCTAGCATACTGTGCTCATCCATTTTTCAAAAAAAGACAAGACTGTGTGCAGAATATAAAAATAAATATTACCTTACGTGAATAAAATAAAAGAATATAAAAATAAATGTTATCTTACATTAATAAAATTAAAAGAGTTTGAAAATATACATTAGTTTATGAGTTACTTCATTCATAATCAATTGATTTTGAATTGGAATTTCATTTGAACGTAGATATATGATCCTTTGTTGAAGGCTCAATTGATATAAAAAAATTTAACATAGCATCAGAGTCAAGGTTGTGAACTATCATAATTTACCACCGTTTTTCATAAGGATTATCTCACATGTTGAGCCTTATCAGTAGCTTATATGTGAGAGGGTGTGTGAAGAATACGAAAGCAGATGTTGTTCTATATTGATAAAATGAAATAATATAGAAGTGGACGTTATCTCATATTGATAAAATTAAAAGGGTTTGAATGTGTATATAAGTTTGTAAGTGACTCAATTCATTGTCAATTAATTTTAAGTTGGAACCTTATTTGAATTTATATACATGATTCTTTAATGATGGCCCAATTAATATAAAAAAATTTAACGTACAATACTTAGTACATTATGCACTTGATTGGTCGACACTTGATCAGAGCAAAGGTAAGGTTTGGATTCATGGCTTGGCAGGAAAAGGTTTTGATCATATTGACCACGTTATATTTCTTGTATAACTGGGGAATAACTAAAAAGTTAAAATTTTACAATAAGTTGGACAAAAAAAACATAGAGTACTAAAATCAAGTAGTTTCAGGTCCAGATTTTTTAAAAGTTATTTTTCCCGAGTTCAAATTTTTTTCAACAAGTTAGATAATTAAAATACTTAGGAGTTTATTTATAATAATGAGACTAAAGAGATAATAATTATATTGTGTCCGCTTCCCTGCCTTGTCCTCCTCCTTTGGAAAACGCCTTTACTCCACCAAATGTTTCATATTTTTTGGCATTTTGTGTACGCTGGGATTGGTCATTCATGGATTTTTCCTAGTTTGCCCCTTTCTTTTCTCTTTCTTATATACTATTAAGAGTGGTGAAGCCAGGAATTGAAGGAAGGGGATCGAAATGAGTTGGTCGTTGTGGTTGAGTGATATTGTTCCCACCTTCTTTATTCAATGGTAAGTTTTTGAATTTAGAATTTGAAGGGAATAATAATTCCTTAAATATCTCTTTGAAATATTTATGCATTTTGAACTAAAATTCAAATTGATCCACAAATTAAACAACTTTAGAATTGAGATTGGCAAACTGGACTCATAAATTAACATTCAAAAAAGCAAATTCATGTCAAATTAAATGATTAAGCAACAAATTGAACTATTGATGTCAATTAAAATGTTATTCTTTTGTAATATCCATACACTTTGACAAAAGGTGAAAAATACGACTGAGGCGTGAAAAACAGAAATTTAAAATTTGAAAACCAAAAAAATACAAAAATTAAGACTCGAACCGGCAATACCTGGAACCAATGAATATCAATGTAGGCACCATACCGCTGGGCAAGTTCATCTCCATATGACCCTTGCCACAACTTTTATAACCTGATTTTGCTACATATTAGCTTTTTTTTTTTTTTTGAGGGAGGTGGGTCAGTTGACACCGCTGACACCGCACTCCCTCCACCCCTGACTATTAATCATTGCATTTCATGTTATTTGTAAGGTATGATCTGAATGAATTTGTCTATGTTTGTTTCCTAAATTGATTGTTGTGGATCTAAAGTTCGAAAGCAAGTGTGGTTAATCTATTCAAATTTTATGTTTCTTTGTTTCCCCAATTGTGATATTGAAGATTATGCTATCTAATCGGCCTCTAAATTTTGTTGAATTTTTTTTGGGGCTTATGTTAATGCGGTTGTGGTTTCTTGTTGTTTTGTTTATCGTTGGGATGAATTATATCAAGGTTGGTGCACGGCTTTCTAATGGTGTTCGACAGTCCAAGCACAATATGTTCAAAGATTATGTGTTCCAAGAAGTCTACACTAAATTAGCATATCTACATTTTAGAAAAGAATATGAAAGATCTGTTGATGGATTTCTTCCTTAAACTATATTTAAAAACAAAAACAAAGGTTCAAGTGAAAAGACAAGCGATCAGTATGTATCAAGTTAGGTTTCATAAAATTAGGACTTTATTCTGACATTATAGATTGTACTTTTATTAGTGGAACTTATATTGTACATGTTGAACGACACATTTATATTTAATGAAATGTCCCTTACTTTCATACCAAAAAAATAAAAAGAAGACAACAATCTTTCATTGTGTTTAATCTTTAGAAATAGTAGTAAGGAGGACAATCGTGTTATGATTCATATGAAGTGTCTTTGCATGTGTTCGAACTCAAGATTACATTTTCGTTGAATAAAATTGATACGAAAATCAAACTAGGAACCCATAATCAACCAATTTCGTTTATAATGCAGGAAATACGCACAGTCTCGAAAATAGTACCCAAAAATTACACCTATAAGCTATAGGCAAACAAAACCATACTTTTACACGCAAATACAGTAAGGATAGTTTATTTTTTGGCCTTTAGACATCTATTTATTAAAGTCAAGTTAATGTTCACTCATCTAAGGATAGAAATATTTTATTATAAATTTTATCTATTTATAAGACTCAAATATGAGACCTTATTTAAAGAAAACGTCTGTTAAATTGGTTGATCAACTTGTGATGATAGCAGCCTGGGTGATTATTAAAAAAAACATTAGTCCTTGAATTTCTATATAAACAAACTTCGCAAATTATATGGCACAACCAGAGGGACCATGTACCTTGTCTCCTGTTCTTACTTTATTTAGCTTAAGTTGCAACTACTAACATTAAGTGAGAAGCAGCTGAATGATTGAAGTGGTTGAGTGATTGAAGTGGTGTTGGAGCCTCCCTTTGATCTTGAGTTTGACACTTACCATAGACAAATTTCAAATTTGGCTTTTGAACTTTCCTGCTTTTTGTCTCATTATTTTCCATTTCTTAATTCATTTCGCCTAAGTTTTAAAATTTGCCTTGCCTTCTTTTTATATTTCTTTTATATTGCTATGTTTTCCCCATACATAATGAATTACATACCTGCTTGTAGTTAATTAACTCTGATAAGTATTTTAAGATAAATGACGACAATTACAAATTAGGTACAAACTAAATGCAATAATGCTCACTGCACATATTATCAGCGCTCACTATAAATATAAAAAAACTTACCAAAGCAAATTTCTAGTAGACCTGGTACTCACTAATATTTATGTGAACTATACTAGACAACTTTCACTAGTGCTATTTTTTTTTTAAAAAAAAAACTGCTCACTAAATGTTTAAGCAAATATCAAATATATGAGACTAACAACAATAATAAGAACAACAACAATAATAATAATTATAATAAACAAATCAAGAACATCACTCAGAAGGACGACAACCCCCTGCTTCTTCCCACAGTATCTTCTCGACGTTTTTAGCTTTACTTGTACACCGACGTCGGTCCCCTAGTTTCTAATAAGTTGTGTATTGCCTTCACCTCATATGTTTTCCTAGTCATTTAGATTTCGTCCTGTAATATCAGTTTCATGTGGGTCGACTCCAAAGATAGGTTTAGTATATTTTAATTACTTCCCCTTTCTGTAAGCTTTTTCACCGTTTTGTGTGATAAGTCTTTTTAACACTATTTGAATCTTCAGTGGAATTAACTAAATGTAAGGGTTGGATTACGAATTGTAGTCTTAGTCCTCTTTTGTTGGTTACTTCTGTTCTTCGATCCTGCTACCTGGCTCTACGTGGCCCCTGCCTGTGTCTTGTTTCTGCCAGAAATTAGCATGGAATGTCATGTGAAATTTTCATTTGCTAATTATCCTGGAACTTATACTCGCATCAGCGATGAATTGGATGAAGACGTGAAGAGATGTATTAAAGAAATATCTAACCCTCATGAGGATCTCAAATTATCAAAATCTTTAAAAGATGAAGGCAATAGACTTTATAAAATGATGGACTAGAAACAAGCTATTTGCAAGCATGACAAGTCTCCTCAATATCTATGTGTTTTTGTTCCTGAGAACGAAGATGATATTGATCAATCATACGAAATTGGGATTTCTCTTAATTTAAATCTAGCGGCTTGTTGGTTCAGATTGCGTATCTTTGAGGAGGCAAAAAATCATTATGATTTAGTTATGAAACTTGATGTATTTAACATGAAGGCTCGATTTAGACGAGCTCAACCTTTCTGGAACATGGGCATGCATGCTAGATGAAGTTTGTAATCACTTCCTTATTGCCATTAGATTTCACCCAATCATGTTGAAACAATAAAGGAAGTAGAAAGGCTTGAGGCGAGATGTAGCTCATTAGATAAGAAAGAACCCATACAGAATATTGGAATTGGCTGTGATGCATCCCCCAAGGGTAAAACCAAATCAAGAGGAAAATTAAAATTTGATCCTTTGAGCATAAGCATTATGCCTAGTCTTAAATTTGGCTATGATATTATCACTTGTAACAAACCTAAGACTCTTACTAAGAATGTGGAAAAGGGGTATGGTGGTGACTCCTAATGTACAGATGGAATTGGATAATCCAGCGCAGTCCAACCAAAGCACAGTAAATCGAACAAGGGCCCTCGAGTAAAAAGAAGTAAATAGCCAAGGGATATTCATAGGAGCAATTCTATTAGAGATTTTGGAGTTTGACAGATGGAGCACCACATCTGATTCCACATTAACAACTATGACATGCGAGGAGTGTGGTAATTGCACTAGCTCTATCACATCTCCAACTTTTCCTTCATGTGAAGCACATGAGGAATTTGGCATTAATTTTCAGCCTTTAGAAGCAAATAAAAGGAAATGTCCACTGAGATTCTTCATTTATGTTAAACAGCTTATAAAAAGATTGAAGAAGGAAGTAGTATCGTGTTCTATGATGAATACTCAATGGCCAACAGGGTTATTCGGATTTGCCAACCTCACGTAGCAAGTTAAATGATGTAAACCATGGTGGAGCACAAGCAAGGCGATGAAAAGACAAATGCATAGCACAAGTCGATAGCAGGTAAATAAGTAAGAAATGTAGATGGACGAGATATCACAGGAAACAAAAGAAAATGAAGAGATTTCTAAAAAACATAAACAAATCACTTTTGGTTGGGGACATGTATAATCGTAACTTTGTTTACTCCAATTCCGTTGCTTAGTGTAGGGCAGATTGTAATTATGGAAAGAGATCAAGGCGTTGGATTCACAACGATCTTTATTAAATTGAACAAAGCACTAACAATGAGTCCACAGGTCAAAAAAGAAGTGCGAAGTAGTTCACCCGAATGATGATAAACTTATAGGCAAAAATGGGCCCTCTACCAATGTAATGCCAATGGGGACTGTATTATGTTTGGTTGCAAAGTCACCTTGTATTTTGTATCAATCTTTGTGTATATGAGTCCAGCTGTAATGTAGTAGTTAACCACTTTTGTAACACAACTTTATAATATGAATGCGTTGCCTTGCTGACATATACATTAAGTAATCCGGCAAGCTCAGCACCTGCTCCACCTGGAAAAATTGTTTTTATGATGTATGGGCCCCGCCTGTTAGGTTTCAACTTTCCTCTTGGATCTAGTGTGTCATTATCTCTTTTAAGAGCAGATCAGCTTCCTAGAGGTCCCTTGGCTTAACTTTCTTACTGAAAGCTTTTAAAACATGGGCTTGGTAAATTTGAACATTATGTGACACCCTTAGACTTCTTTCGTCTAGCATCACTTACTCTTCATGCTAGGATATGCTTATTCAGACTCTGAGATTTAGCTTTCTGTAATTACCTTAAGTTATGGTCTTACTATTTCGATTGGAAGTATTGCTTCGATTCCATATACCATGAAGTACAGTGTTGCTCCTGACGAAGTACGAATTGATGTTCTATATCTCTATAAAGCAAAATTGGAGTTTGTCTTGCTAATCTTTATAATTCTCAGCTATCTTCCAGAGTATTCTTTGGACATTCTTATTAGCTACTTCAACTACTCCATTTGTGTTAAGATGATAAGTAGAGGACTTGTGATGTTGAATTCTATACTTCTCAAGTGCAGCTGTTACTTTCTTTCCAAAATGGCTCACCTGATCACTTATTAGCTCATGTGGCATGCCATATCTACATATAATGTTATTAAGGAAGAACAAAGCTATATTTTTTGAAGTTATTTTAGCATAAGAGGATGCTTCTATCATTTTGTGAAGTAGTCAATTGCTATAAGAACATGCTCATGTCCACCTGTCCTTTTTGATATAATCTTTCCAATAATGTTGATTTTCACACTCAAAAGGGCCACAGAGAAGTCAATGTTGAGAGGAAGGATGGATGCTGGTGTTGTAAATTAGAATATAGTTGGACCTTGTGATACCTTCTTACATATGCATAGCAGTCTACTTCTATTGTAGACAAATAGTGCCTCATCCGTTGGACCTTTTTGGCCAACATTCATCCCTTCACATACGATCCAAATTCCCCATTGTGAACCTCTTTCATGATTTCTCATCCTTTTTCTTATGTTATGGAAAGTAGATTGATGCCCATATCTGTTTTCTTATACAACTTTCCTTATCCTCAAAATATTGTGACACTAGCGACCTTAACGCTCATTAATCTTTCAGGGAGGACCTTGATGAGTATTCTTTCTTCGTTAAGTACTAGAAGATATCATAATACCAAGCGATAAGGTCAACACTACATACTTTAATGGTATAACAATGAGCTAGCTTATTTGTCCTTTCCACCGCTAATGGCATCGAATAAATGTCGCTAGGGATATTGATCAATTGAACCTAATTTAGCAAGGGCATCTATAGAGTAATTATCTTATCGTGGGAGATAGTATTGTAATTTCAGTAAAGTTATTGGAAAAGCTCACTTTTAACTTCTCACTTCTCACTTTTCATAAAGACTTCAATATGATACTCACTAATTTTGTATGGTGCTAAGGTTTCATTTCTCACTTTTCATTTTTGCGTGATTCTATTGAGTATCATATTGGAGTCTTTGCATACTTACGAATTCCTTACTCCTATTTCTATAGCAGCTTGTAACCCTGTAATACAAGTTTTGTACTCTGCCACATTAGTAGTAACCTCAGAGTCCCATTTGGCTGAAATAGGGGTATTTACACGTTCTGGAGACCCCAAAAGGATAGATACCCCAAATCCTTTTTAATTCGAAGCCCCATCAATGTACATTGTCCACACATCTTCTTCTACCAGAAGGACTTCCATATCGGGTCAGTTAAAAGACTCCTCCTTTTGATCATCGATTGGTAAGTCTGCCAAAGTCAGACACTGCTTTACCTTTGATGGACTGCTGCAGGATGTAATATAGATCAAACTTTGATAGCATTACTGTCCCCTAGCTACCTTGCTACTTATCACTAGTTATTAAAGCAAATATCTTATTAGGCCCATTGGTGCTAACGCATGCATCGTATGTGAACATGTAGTGTCTGAGCTTCTTGGTTGCCCATACTAAGGCCAGAGTGGTTTTTTTCCAGGGGTGTGTAGCGAGTTTCATATTCAAGAAACTTTTTTACTCACATAATAGATAGCCTTTTCTTCCCCTTCTATTTCCTGGGCTAACACGGCCCCTTTGGCCATTGTCTTGAGATATAGGATGAGCGGAACCCTCGGTTGTAGGGTACTAACATTGGTGGTTTAGACAGGTATTCCTTGATCTTATCAAATGCCTCTTGGAACTCTAATCCCACTCTGACTTTGCCCCCATCTTCAATTTCTTAAAGATAGGTTCACTTACCATTGTTAGCCTTGATATGAAGTAACTGATCTATCGTAAACGACCCAAGAATCCTCATATTTCCTTCTCTATCTTAGGTGATGGAATTTCCTATATCACCTTGATCTTTGAGGGGTCAACCTTAATTCCCTTAAGGCTGACCACGTACCCTAAAAGATTTTCTGAAGTGCCTCCGTATGCACATTTCTTTTGATTCAAATGCATATTGTATTTTCTAAGTCTGGCGAAGAACTTTCAAAGAGTTTAAACATGCCTATCCCTCTGCTTAGATTTTGTAATCATGTCATACAGATGTATATTCACTTCCTTATGCATTAAGTCATATAGTAGAGTGGTAGCCATTCTTTAGTAAGTGGCCTTAGTGTTCTTTAATCCAAATGGTATAAAAGGATAATACTAAGTCCCTTACAGAGTAATAAATGTAGTATTATTAAGCAAGATGTCTATTTGTGATAGCGAGAAGTCACCTTTTGGATGTGCCTCATTAAAATCCCTAAAATCCACACACATTCTTACTCTTCTATCTTTCTTTGGAACTAGTACAATATTTGCCACCTATTGGGGGTCATGTGGCACCCGAATATGCTTTTAGTTATTTCTGCACCTCTTCTTTTATTTTCAAAGTCCATTCTAGTTTCATTTTATGAAGCTTCTATTTTATTGGTTTAGCATCTAAATAGAGAGAGATTTTATGCTCAGTAATATTCCGATCCATCCCTGGCATGTCTTTGTATGACCATGCAAAGGCATCCATAAATTCTTGCAAGAGTGAAGTAAAACATTTTAGTCCTCTATGGTTAAGAAGTTGATTAGCATTGTATCCTCAATTATGGATGTTTGAGTTTCAGTATTTTCTACTACTTTAGTTAATTCTTTAGGAGTTATATTTTCATTTTCATTATAAGAGGCAAAGGATTCAAAAGAAGTGGAGTAAGATGGGTCGCAAGCAAAAGAGTTCATCTCGTTAAAACTAGGAACAGGTACATATAATGCAGAGTTTGAATAAATAGAAACTAAAGTTTAACTCTTAGACTATATCCTAGACCTTTCTAAACTACCCTCTATAGCTATAATGAATACTTTTCTTTCCTTCTCAACTGTTTAAGTTACCAATTGGTAGCCTTCAGCGTTAGCCTCAATGATGAAGTTAGCAGGTCAAAACCACTTTTAGATATGGTAAGGGATAGAACAATAGTAAGGTCATCTTTCTTCTTACAGCCTTGCTCGAATAGGATCCAAAGATGTTGCTTTCAACTAGTTTGACGCAGTCTTGATTGGACGGATCTCCCTTCATGGTGATGAGCACCTCTTTCTCCGAGCTGGTAGTTATTAAAGACTTCTAACCAAGGCACTAAGATTCCTTTCTGTTTTATATATCGAGGCTCGAGGAATCCATAGAAGGGGAGGTTATCTCCCTCGCATAGGAATTATCCATTAAGATTGTGAGGATAAGGCTTTATTGTATAGTGCTTTATGTAGCCTTTCCTAGCAGTAGCTTTCTAGGTCTGGGCTTCATGTCTAACCCTAGTCACCTCTTCTAGAGTGGGCTGATATCCTAACCCAAATTTGTAATCCTCTTTTGAAGTCAAGGGGAATGTGGTCCACCCCTATGCTCGTTCTTTTGTAGTCATTCCTGGGAAGCAGCTCCACCTTTTAAGGATAACATTCACATTTAAATTCGAATTGCGATCAAAGTTGAAAATAGTTTTATCCTTTACCAGAACTTCTACATTTTCAAAGCTATAGAGTTCCTCGTCATTGTGATTGTGCTCTGTTTCTAATACTAGCCCCTTGTTAGTGATTATTGCATACAAATTATCTCTTTCATTAGCAACCATCTGTCCTTTTATCAGCATCTTCACCTTTTGGTGCAAAGTAGAAGGAACTTCTAGTGATCATGAAGACATGGCCTTTCTAAGAGCAAGTTGAAGGTGGCCAGAGTATCCAAAACTTAGAATTTCGCATTTAATTTGATAAGACCCCCATTAATAGAGAAAATAGTAGTAGCCAATACTAGCCTCTTTAAATTATCATATGCTCTTAGATGAGTGGATGGTGTTGAGAGCTGATCCTCCTTGATTCCTAACCTTTTGGCCATTCTCCAGCGGCAGATGTTCACAACTGACCCATTACCGACTAGAGCAAGGGGCATGTATTTGTGAAGATATATCACAGTGAGATAAAGGGTGTGACTACATGCCAAACCTCTTGGTGGGAGATCGTCATTGCTAAATGTTATGGTTCCTTTACCAGATGCAATTGAGGCTATCTTTTCCTCAGGTATAACTTTAATAGACAAATTAATTTTATTTAGCTCATCTATCAGGAGCTGTCTATGCTTTTGAGACGCTGTTATAAGTTGCTAGATAGTTATTTCTGCTTCAAGTTTCTTCAATTGCTTTAGCACTGGATCTTCTTCCTTGACTGGTGTTGCTTTTTCTTTTTTCAGGGCTTGTTGTAGGCCCTCCTTAGCTTGATGCCTCCTAGCTTTTATAAGATGTTGGATCCTCACCTTGTCCTCTTCTCATTCTTGCCCCAGAAGTCATCATTGCTTGCTTCGGCGGGTAGATAACTTTCCTAGGTTTGTGTACATTAGCGTCATCACTTTCCAATGAGCCATGAATCTTCAAGTTTTGTGTAGGCATGTTTATCCTTGGTCTTGGGCCATGATTGCCCTATATGAACACAAATAGGCTCCATTCCTATACTCGATTGTTAATAAAAAATGCTTTTATGATGCTTAAGTGGGTTTTGTTTCATTGTTGGGCTTTTGGGTTACTTTAGGCAATGGGAATTGTCCTGACCTAAACATCATTTCTAGCATAATTTTAAAAGTCCAATAATTATCAATGTCATACCCTCTTAACTGATGGTACTTATAGCACTTGGTCAAATCAAATGTCTTAGATTGCCTAAGAGCCTTGGTCTCTGGCTTAATCTCGAGGAGGTCAGTTTTCTCTTTGGCCAAAAGTTGCTTCAGAGCTTGAGTGTAGGTGGTTCCTTTGGGGGTATACTTAATAAAATGGTTTATCAAATGTACTTCTATGAAGTTGCCAGCCTTTTCATCCTTGTTTTAGTATTTGCCTTTTCATTTGCTAACAACCTCGGTAGGTGCTTCTTAGGATAACTCTTCCTCTATCCGTACGTTGACATTCTTCAATGTAGTGAAATTTTCAAATGGCATGAGCTGCAAGTGCTACAGACATTTAGGCTGGAGGTTCTTGATGAATAGTCTCACCAGATCAGCTTTAGAAGGCCGGTCTATCATGTAAGCAAGCTTCAACCTCTATCTTGCCAAGTAGTTAGAGAGCCCTTCTTTTCCTTCTTGTTTGAGCTATTCTAGGTCTCTTAGCATGATTGGGAGGTCAACATTGCACAAATACTAACATAAGAATTCTTTGCATAGATCATCCCAGTTTATGACCTTTTGTAGGTCTATAGCATTACCACCTCATCACATCTTTGTCAAAGGTCCAAGGAAATATGTGGTGGAAGATGTTTATCAACTCCTTTCAGAGTCATTGTGCTAACCAAGCTTCTCACATTTCAGTTCCATGAAACTTGATGTCAAGCATGGTGAATGTTGGGGGCAACTTTCATTTTGAGGTTGAAGTGAATCCTACACAGTCAATAAAATAATTGTTGAACATGGACGATTCCTTACGCAGTTATTCTATGTGATCTATACATGGATGAGCTTCAAGATTGCTCTTCTCCATTCTTCCTTCCTTCCTATTCTATGTTTTCCATGTTCCCCTAATCCTTTGCCCCTTCTATGGGGTGGGGTTGCTCACTATTTTTGGTTGGGAATCTTTGGTGAGCTTCTAGAGCGCAACAACCATTACCTCCACCTTCTTGCCACTTTCTTCCATCTTGGCTTGTATCTTTTCAATTATCTTTATGAGTTAAGTGATTTTGTTGTTCCTTGCCATTAGACTTGGTGTAGGGTTTGCCTTTAGCTTGGATCTTGACTTTGACCTGATAGGTGGAGTTTCCTCTAACTGCCCCTTAGATAGAAGTCTCCCAATTGATGGACTCCACTCGTATATTTTCTTAATCTTCCCTATCTTAATAGATAATGAAAAGTGTTAAGGACTAGCTGATCTAAGTACCTTTGATGGAGAATTAAACACTCTAAACATGCTAACTTATGAACTAAAAAAAACCTAACACCAAGAGGCTAGTATGCTAACTAAGTACTAGCTTACACTGATAAGGACTGAATTGAACTAGACTGCAGGATGCTGGTTAGGTTCCATATCGGGCCCCAAGAGTGGCATCTAGGCTCTTGGCCTTTTGTTTTCTAAATTCAGACCTAATCTAATACGGTCAAACTCTATGAAGCCGGCTAGGTTCCTTATTGGGCCCCCAAGACTAGCATCTTAGCTCTTAGCTCTTGTTATCCTAAGTTTATACCTAATTAAATGTAAGCATACTCCCATAAGACACCAGATGAGCTTCTAATTAGCATAGGAGACTGATTCTTACCACCTTTTCCTACATCTAGACTAACATAATCCTAGCTAAGTTTTCCTAAAATAGTTTTAGACTTCTACCAGGATGTAAACTTTCTTTTTTTTCCTTTTTCTTTACACCTAACCATGCTCATTCAAGCTTGGTTGAATCTCTTTTAATATCTTTCAATTCCCTAAATTAAGGTTAGATCCTAGTTAGGTCTAAGATTAGGAGCCCCTTAGTGCTCAATTGGCCTCAAAGCCACTTTAGTTCATAACACTAATCACTACATTTTGACCTTCCTAACTTAAGCTCTCCTGAGACCTAAAGCATTAATGTATAGTCCTTATAGCTAAGAAAGCTGCATCGTATAAGAGCACAATCAAGCACACACATGAGTTCTAACCTGAGACAAGGCTCTAGGTTACAAGGGTTTCAAGGTAGGTTTAGAGCAATCCTCTCATGACCTAAATGCTTCGCACATTATACATGGGATGCATGATAAGACTGGAACATTTTGGTGACTTCCCTAAGTCATGTGGACTGAAAAGTGCACTGCGAGTAGGTAGATCAATGCATGCTCAGTAGATTCTAATCGGCCCATCGAGTTAAACAGTTGATCTTATGAGAGGTAATAGCCGGGTTATCTAGTGGTGCTATTGATCTAGTTAAGGCAGCACCTTTCATTATAGAATACCTAATGCAAGTGTAACTAAAGTGATTTCTCATATTGAATTTCAAATCTTATCAACTCTAAGAAAAACCGCCAATGGAGTGGCTACTATAAGGATCAACGACACCAGAGAACCTATCCCGGGTCACCGTCCCCCACGAATTGTTCGATTTGTTTGCTCGGCATGTATTTTTTATTTTAAAACCAGTTATAAATATTTTTTTCATTTTTAGAACTCTAAAGCCTAGCAGATCAAGGGAAACTATATCAGGGAACTGGACTAGGACTCTGATTTAGAAACCTGGTGGGGTTCTTAGGTCAGAATTAGGCCTAGTTGCCTGGTGTGATCCCTTACAGTAACTACTGCTTGATCCAGGAGTAGAGAAACCTACTTGATCCAGGAACCCAGCTAGGTTCTTGGGCCAGTGCAAGGCCTAAATCCTGGTCTAGGTAGTTATATTATCTCAAATAGAATATGAATAAGATAAATATAAAAAAATGAAAGCAATAAAACTAATTAGTAAAGTCACTAGTGAGTTTTGAGAAGACCTACAAACTGCAATCACTTTTGAAGCAAATTATTACCAATAGGGACAACCAATGGGATAGTGAAAGGACAACTAATTTCACTTCAAATAGGTCTTCGAAAGGCTCTCAAGTAATCCTTGGTGTAGGGACCATCTTGACTCTTAGTCTCGAGCTAAGAATCTAGATTCAAGTGCGAAGATACATTGATAAAATGAGATGCATCACATCACCTGTTGAATTCTAAGAGTACACGACCACAAGAGGGGAGTGAATTGTGGTGTCCGATTTTTGCCTATTTACTGACAAACAGCCTTAGACCCTGATTGCAGAGACTGTTTCTGAATGACGAACAGTCTTGGGCCTTGTTTGCAGTGGCTGTTCCCAATTGGTTCAGAAGCGAAAATCAAGTAGATAAAAGCGGAAATAAAGCACACATGATTTTTACGTGGAAAACACCTCTAGCCCAACTGAGGTGTGAAAAACCACGACCTACCTCGTGTAGGATTTAACCACTTCACTAACGGGCTGAACACGTTACAAAAGTAACACTCCTTGTTACAACTTGTAACCCACGTAACCTTCTTCTCTAAGACAGGTTACACCACGTCCAAATCTCTCTAGATTGGACACGTCCAAAGTCCACACGACTAAGGACACACTCACTCACTTTTGATCTGAGATCAAGGATACAAAACACCTTACTGGGGTGCTTCTGACTTAAGCAGATGTAAGGTATAATGAAGTCCTAGTATGCCAATAGTTTTGAAAGCTCAATTTTTGCACAATCTTGTCACGGTTTTTTCTTTTGAAATGTAGCTCCAGAAATCTCAATGTGTTTGTGAAAGAAACCGATTTTTCCCTTGTATATCTCTACCGAAAGGAGTGAAAAGATTTTCTTATTTAAGCAAGCAAACCCAACGGCTAACTCCTTCAAAAAAGATAGAAAAATCTTCTGATTTTAGCAGCTTAGAAGATTTCTTCAGATTTCTAACGGCTAGGAACAAAGAAGATAAGATTCTCCTAAAATATAGGGATTTGATACTCACGGGATAAAAACTGATTAGCCACTTAATATAGCCGTGTAATTTAGCCCAAAAAAGGATAAAAATCTTGGTTTCAAAATTTGAATCAATCAAGGCCTAAAAATAAGGAATAAAGATTTTTCGGATTTTGAAAAAAATCTCTAGCAAAAATGGTTTTGCAATCTGCTACATATATATAATAAATAATAATCTTTTTAGGACTTAACTAATCAGCCTAAGATTTCATAAAAGGATTCTTAGAGCAGCCAGCCAACCAAAAGAAGTTTTTAGATAAAACGGATGTGGCCGCTGCAGTTTCAGAAACACCCTAGGCACCCTGTTCGTAGGGTTGTTTGGAAATGGTGTTCTGAAGCAAATCTCGAAAAACATTTCAAGAAGTGTTAGATTGAGACTTTCAAGATTGGCATATTAACAAGAATTTAAAAGATAAAACCTAAATCAAATCGAGACTTCTTATTGTAAGAATTAGTCATCTTGTCGAGGATGGATGTACAACTCCAAACACCTTGGTCACCTTGATTACTCGGGTGATCTTGTATCGCTGAATGTAGGAACTTGGTCTTTAAGACTTAGTCAGCTGTTGTCGAGATTTGTTGTGTGCTGATCTTTGTGTCACTGAAGCTTGGAATCTGTTCTTAAAACTTGTTCTCAACATTTAGTAGACAGAACAGGTAAGTAGGATCAATACAAACAACTGTGTAGGACCTATTTGGAGAGCTTGTTTGGAACAACATTACTCAAGCAAGTATGCTACACTTGGATTTGTTATCATCAAAACTTTATACAGTTAGCTCAGCATCACCAATCGTCATCACTCACGACCTCTACTATTCAATATGGGAAATCAAACTTTAATCACGTTATCAGATAGCCATGCAATATATGAGAGTGAATCACATTAAGCAATGCTAAAGGTACAATTTTTAGTTTAAGATGAGCAAACATAACGTAAACAAACTATAGTAGGCGGAGAGCTGATTGAACATTACATCTTTGACAATTTGGAATAAACAATCACAAAAAGAAAAAAGTAGAAGAATAGAGGAAGGATAGAGATTACGCCCCCAGGATACCCCGTCTAATTTACCTAGAATCCATAAAAGTGATGCATTTTGATTAATCTGAATCTCTCTCCTAATGCTCCCAATATATTACTCGGCATGGAGTTTTAATTTCTAGAATTATTTTACACAAATCTCTCGCTATTTTCAACTCTCTCACATTGCTAGTTTCTCCATTCCTAATTGATCCCAGTTTTTTGATACCGAATTGATTCATTTAACCTATAGGGTGACCCCTTGTTATAATCATTAAGGAAATAGTCCAAATAGGTTGAGAGAAAAGAGACCTAGTCCTAGTACCATTAAGGTTAATCTAAATGAGTGAATTAATCCTGATAGGAATCTAATTAATTAAACATGGTAAATTAATCCAACTAGGATTTAGATTAACTAATAAGCATGTAGGCAAACATGGGCTTTGACAGTAGGAAAAATAAGGAACCTGGCCAGGTTCACTTTTCAGTGAACTGGCCAGTTCCTGTACCCAATTAGGCCTATTGAGCCTCCACCCGTGCTTTCTTCTACCCCCTTTTTTAATTATTCTAGATTCTATATTTAATAGTCACCTTCTTGGGCTCCCAAAGATGAAAGTTGGGATATTATTTTCATCATTAGATGATTAAAATAGTGATGTCATTTTTGGGACTCTACACACAGACTTAGGAATATAGGACTTACAACAACATGCAAACTCACTAGCAAAGTAAAGATCGAGTTCACGGCAGCCTATGCAAATTTATTTCCCTCAAGCTTGTAGAAAGCATTAACAACATCTCTAAGGGATGAAAATTTTCTTAAGTATGACAATCAACAATTGCATGAAATTAGGCAATGTTTTCTACATCCCCATAAGGAAAGAAAACTTGGTATGTACAATTCATTGTAACAAGGAGTTCTTCATAGCAAATTATCTAAAATAAAACTTGAAAATGTTTTCAACACCCAACCATCATTATAATGATGACACCATTAGTACTAAGCAAACGTAAATTTGTGGCAACTAGAAAGAATTCCATTGAAAAGCATAGCCGATGTTAGCAAGAGACCATTAAAAGAGGATTTTAGCCTTCATGTATGGTGGACGAAGGGACAATATCCTGTAATTACTAGTAGATTTATGAATTCGCCAGCTAGGGTTTCACAAATAACTCAGATCGAGCAATTAGCTCTTGAATGGGTGTGAATTCTTTTAATTTTGGATGGCCTTGCAGGATCGAAGGTGAATTTAGGAAACTGGCATTTGAGAACAAATTTCACAAATTAGTATTTACGAAATAAGATATTAGGATTCTCGTGAGCAATTAAGGATGGTAATGGTATGATAGGAGTGGATCGGAGGTAAGTGGCCGATCGGTGGTGGTCGGTTGGGGTGGATGCTCTTAGACACGTTCCTAGAAAAGAGGACAGTTGGTGTAGGATGTCCTTAGAGCTACTCCTAAAGCGAAGGGCTTTAGGGTGCTCACACAAAATCTATGCTTGGCTCACATAATATCGAATATTCTTTCAAAGAGAAACTCAAAACCTAATAAATGGGCTAGCGAACATTAGGGGACCTAAATAATATGAAATAAAATAAAAAAGGATAAATATATAACCTAATATAATTCTAATACCCTAGGAGACAAAATCTCATTAACATATACTACTAAATATCTATATTTGGATATCTCAAAAACTGCTTAAACAATATCTACAAAAATTATAACAGGAGTGTCAAATTACAGATGATTGCCAATATCAAAAATATTCATTTTCTAAACCTTATCACCTATCCTTTATTATTATCCTACATCCTTCTCCCTATAGTTATTAAACCTTGTGTCCTCTCTAGCATTGTGAAACCTACTATCTCTAAGGCCCTCGATCTAATAACATTCAAGTCGTTGATTGTCAAGTTGATCATTGAAACGATGATCATCACATTGACAACTATACTTGACATGATTCCCTTGATCATGCCTCAAGCAACTCCCTTTATCATGGTCAAGATGATTAGGTCAAGGTAGATGTTCTGCTTCACCTTCATCAAACTCATCAATTTAGCCAGAACTTATAAATAATACACTTATGTAGATCACTCTTTCCTGGAATTTTCATAGGAAATTTTGATGGGGTGACAGGTTGGAATACATGGGAGACCTTTCCAAGGCTCATGTGAGGCAATCTATTTTAGACTTAAGTTAATCAAACTTTTTATCTTAACAACCAAGACATTCAGAAAGGATACCAATTTGGGATTGTTGAGGTTGCTTAGATGATGATGATGACATTAGTAATTGAATTAAGGAATATACATTTAGGTGCTGAGATTAACCAAAAATCCCCACCCAAGCATAAAGCACATAAATTTGATATGGTTGTTGTCTAGACTTAATTTGACCCAACATAAATGTGTTCTTTTAAAGTACAAAGGAACAAAATCTAAGAAAACTACTTTAATGTCGAATATAACAAGATATTATCCAATTTTAAAGCAGAAAATTTAACTTCTACCAAAGTAAATTGAGATCCCAGAACCTCTTGATGGGTCACGCTAAACATGTCAAACTTTGCCTTCCCATCAGCAATGACTAAAGTGCAATGCCAGGGTTTGACGTAGTTAGTTGAAGATGATTCACCAAAATTCCAACAAGAAGAGAGGCCGGTAGTGACAAGGCAACATAGACAAGAGGTTTTCAGCCTTCTTTCTTGATTGATGAATACACAAGGCCTTCTAGTTACGAGTGAAAAGAACGGTTTATGAATCTAAGGATTATATTTTAGTAATAAATTATCATTTTGATATCTTCTTAGCTAGTGAATTGTCCACTCCAAGTGAATGTGCATATAAGGAGACCTTGTCCCACATTGCAAAAGTAAAAGAAGGATATTAGGCTTATAAGTTCCACACCCACAAAGCTTAATAATAAGACTTCCACTGTTGAGCTTCAGTAGTGACATGTTACAGGCCTAATTGTATGACATCCTCGTTAGTGGGCTCTGTTCCATGGTCTTAGTAGAGGCATTATAGTTGATGTCAATGCTAACTCCCTTTTGCGATGTGAGGGCCACATCGGGATCTGATGCACAGTCTCCATGGCATTCTTGGTGTAGCCAGGGGAATGGGTGGTGCCATGACATGGAGATTGGTAGAGGCTAAAGTTAAGAGAACCATCCTGTTGATTGACATGGTTGGAAGAATATATCAATGGGTCAACTAGCTACCCCGGTGATACAACTCAAAACTCAAATAACAACAAATATACATAAACATGGAAAGCCCTAATGCGTATGCATCGGGCACTCTTTCTTAGCACATCCTAGCAACTATAAAAAACCTGCTAGTATTTTTCTCTTTCTCATCCTCCTTTTTCTCTACTCGCTAGCCCTAGACGTTGTCAATTCTAAAGAAAGCACCGGAGACCACAATTGAAGGTGAAGTTACTGTCTTTAATTCTACAGATATAACTTGTTATTGCACATTAGGTTTGCCAATCGAAGACTAGACAATACCTCATATTGGAGTAGGGAAAGAGATGATTTGGCCATTTTCTAGAAATTTCTGATACAACTAAAACTTGACCAGTTCAATCGGTAGCAGAACAGGCTAGGCTTGCCCAATTTGTTTTGGTTGGATTGCTTAAGTGATTTGTAAGTTGCTCTAGGCCAGATTGCACATCAGTTCCTGGTTCGACCAATTGGTCCATCTGATTTTTGTAATATAGGTGGTAGTGATGAGGTGCACTGCGTACATTGTGTGGGGAGGATGTCCCATGCCGGCGACGAGCACGTTTAATTCTTTAAGTAGGGGAGTCTATAACACCCCTAGTGTGTGTGATAGCAAAAGTAAGAGAAGGATATCAGGCTTATAAATTTTATGCCCACAAAGCCTAATAGGAAGACCTTTCACTTTTGGGACTCAGCGGTGACAAGTTATGCGCCCTATTGTAGGCCTTCTCACATTAGAGGGTATAGACACCTAAAAAGCATCTCTTTTTTACAAAATGTCGGATGACAATAAACCTATCAAACAAGATTTACTGACCCCCAAATATTAAAATGAAGAGTCTTAAAAGGTGATAGCATCTGCTAACTCACATGTCCAAACCCAAAGATGCCCACAAAAGGCTAAAAGGGCCTAAATAGCCCAAAGTAATAGTGTTAGGCATGTAGCTGAGATTTATTCCCTATTTTCACCCCACTATAGATAGAATAATATTCTTGAGTTTAGATATTAACATTATTCATTGAATGCATTTTTCAATGATATATTATTCATCAAAAACCAATAAGCAACATAAGGATACAAGTTAATTACTAAGATGTGGCCTAGAAATAACACATATTACCCATTTTTCTTACGTATTTTGCCACATGAATTCACAAATTATGAAATTAATTTCATTAGAAACTAGACATAATAAGCATTCAAAGAAAAAAGAGTCACTTAAAATGGAGGTCAGAACTGAAAGTTATGGCTAAAACAAATTAGACTATCCGTAAGCCAACTCAGAATGCAGACGGGTCCCTACCAAGCGGAGCCCGACAGGACTCCTTTTTTCTAACCTATCTTCTAGGAACCCTCTTTGCAGACTTCACCTAGAGAAACACCCTACTGCACACTGCACGAATCTTGAGTAACCTTCCTTATTTCTTACATTTATAAATTCAGGCCCCTAATCCAGCCTTCAAATGCAACAAGAATCTCAGAAAACTCTAAAAAAACACTTAGACATCTAAAAACCTAATCTTACCCTTCTCACATTTATCCTCAAAAGCCTCTAAGGCACTGGTAAAGGATTTATATTTTCAATCCTAAGATTCCCTAAGTGACTCTAGCGAGTATCCTGCGGGGCCAATCTCTCAAACCTACCTTCCTCTTTTCTCATTTTCTTCTTTCTTTTGTTTAGATTTATTTATTTTGGATAATGTAATTTTTTGTCATTTAGTCCTTGCACATTGTAAATATTTAATTTCATATTTCCTTTTTTCTAATTGACATTCTAATTTTCTATTATTGTACTTAATGTGTTGCATCCCTGGTTTCTTGTAATGTGACAGTTTTATTTTTCGATGCGATTAGTAGATGCCATCAGTAATGATGAGAAGCATTAAGGTCCAGTCTATCCTGATGGTGTACCTTTTCCCCCAAATGTGGATTTTCTAGGTCAGGCCAATAGGGTCCTATAATAGGGACCTTATTTCCAAAACCTTCTTGTATTGGACCCAAGTCCCTTTCGATTATCCATTTGTTTTGCGGTTACCAAAAGAAATAAAATTATTTTTGTTATTCTTTTGATAAACTGGTTGCTGACTCTATCCCCATTATTTTTCTCAAAGTTGGAAAAAAGTTAGTTTTTAATCAAACATAGACAGGGACATTTCATGTTCTTGGCCAGGAACCCTAAAGCGTTCCTCGGCCAGGAAACATGTTATGTTCTTACTTTGGCTTGGCAACCTATTCATTTTCCATATTTAATTTAAATTAAATTTCAAGGTTATACAAAACCACGCCCACCAAGGATGTCTAGCCATTCTTTGGGGATGCTCTCGGCTGTAAGGTCATGGTCTTTGTAGTGGCCACTCCACTAGGAACTTTCTAAAAGAGTGAGATTCGAAAATCAAATTGGAAAATATTTTTCGTTACACTTACCTTAGGCATGCTACTGTATAAGTGTTGCCATGCTTAGGCGCGAACAATGCTTTAGGTTTTCTCTAGAAAATAGTTGGTCACTTGGTAAGTCTATTAGATCTTCAAACTGAGAAGGCAACTATTTCACCCACACGTGGCACACGTTCCTTAATCCATATAATACATGGGAAAGGACCTGAACATTATGGTCTTACTACAAACCTCATGTATGACGAAGAGTTTGGGTCACGAGGAGACTATTCTAAACCTTACCTAAACTACTTGTAACATGGAACTATAGATTAGGTTTGAAATCATGTGCATGTGTGATTCAATGAATGTTTGGAACTCTCGTGGACTATCTAAAACTAACCTATATCCAAAGATCCATGTATTAATGCTTAGGGTTCATAAAGTCATCCTTATGTCTAGGGGCCTAGGCTAGAAAGACATTGGTTTGATTTAGTTGAGGGCAAGCTCAAGTCATAGGCCTATAAAGGTTGGTTGTGCTTGTGGATTAGGTTAAGTACAAGTATTTTGTTCTTGCATAATCAAGGGACCAGTAGGAACTTGTGTAGTTTATAAGCCTTGCATGCATCATATTATAGGGGTCAATATTATTAGTTTAGGTCCAAATTACTTTATATCATGAACTTGCAAGTCTTATTACATGATTATAAAAGTCTGAAGATAATTGTCAAGTCATTCACATCAATTGACGGCTAACTGGGCCCAATCAGTCATGCTTCATGTGGTCTTGTTATGCATAATCCATGACTCCATCGAGGCGACAAAGTCTATACTATAGCCTATTAGACCCTTAGAATTCATGTCAATCCTAGATTACACCCAATTGTGCATCATGTTTGTAATGCATAAGTTCAGTTAGGGCATATATACTTGATCTATGCATAAGTCCATGTTCCATGTATCTTACATCCATTCCCTAGGTCTTAGATCCATGCATGAGTGTACCTAGATTTACCCACTTGCTTATGCTAACCCCTTCTAGGCAAGGCAAACTAAAGTCATGCTTAAGGCTAATGTAGTCGGTGATTTGTATGAGCTAGATTTAAACATAAGTTAGGCACAGAGGTGAACTATCTAAGACCAACTTAGAGTTCAGTCTAGGGTAAGCCTAATTCCATCTCAAACCAGCAGCCTAAATCGATGTTCTTAACCCTATTCCTTCCAGCCTAGCCTAAACCTTCAAGCGCACCAAGCGATCCAGTTCTTTTAACCTGTCTTAAGTCACCTATCCTAAGTCAGTAATCATCTTACCTAAACCTCTATCCAAGATCATTAACTTTCCCTGTTGATCCCCACGTCTATTACATTCCACCTTCCAAACTGCCACCTTATTACTCGAGGTAGGGAAAATGAGAAACAATGCTTAGATGCAGGCTAATAAATATCACTCCGAATAATAAACCTAAAAGTAAGTCAATAATGGGAAATCTTAGGGAAATGGCTGCAAAATTTGATAAGCACAAAATTATTGCTGTGGATCTTAGATAAAAAGTTAAGTAGCCTAAGCTTAAAAAGTCCTTTAGATCACTCAGCGATTTGCCTCAAATTCTAAAATAAGAAAAAAAAAAGTAGGATTACTTAAGGTCAAGCTTAATAGGCTACCTCAGGCTTAATTTTTTTTAGCATTAGACTTCATATCTCAAAATGAATCTTACATAAGCGTTTAGAAAGGATTCTCCTTTTTATCTAAAATATTGAGATGGAAGACTAAATATATTAGCAATCGCTTTTAGGCTTTCACTACTATGACTACTATGTACCTCCACTAGAGGATCCAAGAGGCACCATCAACCCCTTGGACTTGCAATTATGATTTATGTTAGGGAGTCCCTTCACTTATCCACTAAGCTTTCTATTTTTGAGTCCAAGTTTTGAAGCATCCACTCTTCCATTCACACCTTCTTCATTTTGCTTTTTTTTTGGAATGATTTTGTCCTTATGATGACTCTAGGTTAAAGAAAAGAATAAAGAAAAAAAAAAGAAAGGTTTCCTCGAAAATCCAACAATTGAGCTAGACAAAATAAGAGGAAGGTAAATAACATTTAAAATTGACCAAGGATTGCAAGATCAAAGATTTCAATCTCATAAAAAGCATAAGGCATGCACCTTTAAATGGGCATACTTTGGATAGGAGGTCTTCTTTAGTAACCCGCGTTATACCCTCGTCAATCCTAAAAAGTTATCGCTTAAAACTCCTTTGAGCCTGTAAAGAGCCTATTTCTTTGGTAACCATATTTGACCAAAGCTAAGAGTTAGAGTTTGGCATTGGTGACATTAATGTATAAAGCAACAATTAAAAGGCAGATATCAAATCATAACATGTTGGACCTGTCCAGAACAGAAACAAGCCAGGTTCAAAAAATAAGAAAAATATGAGAGAGGGGAAAAAATGAAAAGAAAAATGCATTGAAGGAAGAAGAATAAACAAAGGCAAATTACTAATCCACGCTAACCTCACTAGCCATACATGCTCACTTAAGGATTTTATAAGGGCTATTTGAGGTGCCATGCTAGTTTCTATTCTTGGTAACCTTAACTGTAAAGCCTACCTTAGAAAGTACCACGATCGTTAGATGAAGAGTTAGAAACTCATTTCTAATCTTAGATTCTCCAAGTGGGGGCTCAGCAACACAAATAGCTACCCTACTTTTCCGTAACTACATAAGGCTTCATCTTGGTACAACTATAGACTTAGGGGTGGGGTTTTCTTCAAAAGAGGATCAATAATATAAAACTAAAGGTTGCTCGTTCTTTAAAATGAAATATTACCTATTCTGGGTAACCTAGACTTATGACCTGGTTTAACCCAGCAATCATTCAACCTTTTGTCCCTCATCCTACCATATGTTGTTGCATAAGCTATAGAACATCATCATGCCAAACCCATTAATCACTTGTCTTTTAATCGGGCTTTATCCAATGGTCATCAAACTTGGCATGATACCTTCACCTATATGCATATAAGATTAGGACATCACTTATCTATATAGCAAGCATACTATGTTTACATAACCAGCACATATGTATAGTGTCACTTAGGCCAGCAAATGCACCTGCATAGGTCTTTAGCCTAATTACTTACCTAACCTTCTCCTAGATCACTTAGGAATCCTGGATTGAAGAACTGTGGAATCAGGCATGACCATGCCTTAGAAGTTGGTCACACAACCCAGGTTAGTCATGAATCTACAATTGTTTTAGAAGATATTAATACTTTGATCTTCGCCTTAACTAAGCTCGACCAAAATGGGCCTCCAGCTCAAAGTAGGTTTTAGGAAGTGTCATTGCCCTTCAAGTTATCATGTAACTAAGTCCAAGAGGATATATCTATAGACGACACCTCATCCTCTTCATCCTAGCATAAAAGAACACCTCAACATCTAAGCCTTAGCACAAGAAGACGTTTCACTTTTTTGCTTCCATCAAAAGGAGATGATATTAAAGGTAGTCTATAAAAGGTCCAAATAAGGGATTGAACATCTCAACACTTAACGAATGATAGCCCAAGAATAAGCTATAATTTATGCATTTCAGCATCTGACTAGTGACAGGTCATGAACAGGCTCACTCATGACTAAGTTAATAAGGATCTGGATCTATATCTTCAGGCTCCCGTGCCACCAACTCCACAAGAATCTTGGTATAGATCCTCAAGCTTTCATGCTACCAAGTCTTGAAGGACCTGACCATAGATCGTCGGGCTCTAATGCCACCAAGTTCATAGGGATATGGCTATAGATTTTCAAGCTCTAACGCCACCAAGTTACAAGGATCTGGCTATAGATCATGAGGCCCTCATGCCATCAAGTTCACAAGAATCTGGGTACAAATCTTTAGGCTCTTACACCAAAGATTTTGCAAGGATTTTGCTGCAGAACTTAAGCCCGTCATCCCATGATGTTCTAAAGGATCTAGCGGATAGAACCTTTACGCTTACGTACCCTTGAATTCTTAGGCTGACTCCTTGCACAATAGGACATTGCTTCCTCCCCACATAATGAGGCATTTTCACCATCAACCATCATCATGGTAAAAGTGGACAAGCATTGATCTTCAGGACCTTTAGCGTCTAAGTTTATGCATCTTATCATTAACCTTCATTACAGTAAAAGATTAGTACTCTTACACTGGTGAAAGGTCCTATAAAGAACCGTTATACTTACGAATTGTTCGCTAAATCGGCGAGAGGTCAAACTCACGATAGCTAGATCGTCTAAAGGTGAAATCTAAGAATTACTATACGAAAAGTCAAATTCAGAGCCATAAGACCGGTGAGAGGTAAAACTCTAAATTTTTAGCCTAATGAAAGGTCAAATCCCATAATCGCTGGACTGTTGAAAATTCTGCACATTGGCGAATGGTTAAATTCAAAATCACTAGAACAGTGAAAGGTTAACAATTCAGGACCGCTAGACTAGTGAAATGTCAAATCTTACAACTGCTAGACTGGCAAAAGGTTAACTTAAGAATCACTAAGCTCACAAAAGGTCCACCAAAGCAGTGAAGGTCAAATCTTAGAAATGCTAGACTGGCAAAAGGTTGAATTCAAAACTGCTTGATTGATGAAAGGTATGCTAGTCCAATAAAAGGTCGAATTCATAACTGCTATACCGATGAAAGGTCTACTAGACCAATAAAAGATTGGCATTAGCCTCTGTCATGACAATAGTTAGTGGGCTCCATCCTCATTGATGAAGTTTAGGCGTCACAGCCTCCATCATGACAAAAGTGAATGGGAAACAAGCTTCATGTCTTCAATGAACAAGTCTAGGCGACATTATATTTAAATAGGTAAGCATAAATTAAATTCTTTACTTTTTCCTTCTCTTTGGCTCAGTCAAAGTGGGGGGGTAATTGTAGACACCTAAAATGTCTCCTTTTTAGAAAATGGTCGTTGATGATAAATCGGTTGAACTAAACTTAGGGACCCTCGATATTTAATGAAGATTCTCAAAATGTGGCATCATCTCTTAATTTAGACATTCAAGCCAAAAAAAAAGAAAAGATCACGGAAAGCTAAAAGAGCCCAAATAGGCCATAATCAATAGTTTTTGACGTCTAGCTGAGATTCGTTTTGTATTTTCACCCTATAGTAGGATGGATAAAATTATCGAGTTTAAATATTATTATTCAGTGCATTAGTTTTCTGACAATTTATTCTGTAATGAAATTAGATAGGCAACGAAACGATATAAGTCAATTACATAGACATGCATTGGAAATGGCTCCTACCACCATTTTGCTTATATCATCTACCACACTTAGTTAAAAATTATGAAATTAAAGCCATTAGAAATAAGACTCGATCGAGATTTTGAGATAAAAAGACTCACTTAAAATGGAAGTCACAATTGAAAGTTATGGACGAAGCAAGATAAACTGTATGCAACCTATCCTGGAACACAGACGGGTTCTTACCTAGCAGAGTCTGACCCGACTCCTATTTTTTGACCAATCTTCTAGAAACCCTAGTCGATGACTTAGCTTAGAGAATGACCCTAGCCCATGCAACACCAAATCTTGGGAAACCATGGAAACCCATGTTTTCTACAGCTAAAATTCTAGTCCTTCCCCTAGCCTTCAATTACAGTAGAATCTCGAAAAACTATGTGAGAATACTAGGAGATTCCAAGAACTTAGCCAAACCCTTCCCATATCTTCGAAACCATCTAAGGCGTTAGTCTAGGCTTGATATTCTTAATCTTTGTGCTCCCTAACTTGCTTAGGTAGGTGAGTTGAGAGCACTAATCTTTCAAAACTGCCTTCCTTTTTTGCCCTTCTCCTTTTTCTATTGTTTAGCTTTATTTAATTCCAATGATGTAATTTTTTATAAATTGATCCCCCAGGATGTAAATATTTAATTACATCTTTTCCATTATTTCTAATTGACATTTTCATTTTCTAATAAGGGTTAGTTGTAAATTAATCCCCCATGGTGTGTTGCATCGTATTTTCTTATCGTGTGATAATTTTATTTCACGACTTGATTGGGAGAGACCATTAGTGATTACGGGTGACATTAGGATGTACTCCATCCTAATGTTATACCATTTCCTCTGAATCTGGATCTTATAGCCTAGGCCAATGATGTCAGACGGTTCCGTACTAGGGACCCTTTTCCAAAACCTTCTTTCACTAGACCCAACTCCCCTTTAGTTGACCCTTCGGTTTAGTGGCTAGTTAAACAAGTAAAATTGATTTTTATTAGTTTTTTGACAAACCAGGTTGGTGACTCTATTGCTATAAATTTTTTTCCGGCAGCTCTATTCTTATTAATTTTCTTAAAATTGGAAAAACTAGGTTTTCAGTCCATGGCAGACGAGGACATTTTTTGTTCCTATGCCTAGGACCTGCCTATGTTCCCATGTCCCAGGAACCTTGTCATGTTCTTGCATTGGCTTGACAACCTCTTTATTTTTTAGTTTTAATCTAAATCAGATTTCAAAGTTATCCACAGTAGACCTAACAAGCGGATCTTGTAAGTCGTTTGGGGGGGCTGCTTAGGGTCCCCAGTAATGGTCGTTATAGTGAGTTATGTTCTATGGTTTAGCTCAGTTCATGACATGAATAATGTCTCTTTAATTATGTTATATATTAGTTTCCTTAATGTTTGAGGTCTCTTCTCTATTTAAACTCCCTACTATGCATTAGGGAGGCAAAACATAATGAGCGAATTGAATTGAACTTCCTAAAATATTTGTAAGATCTCCTTAGATTGTGCATGAGTTCACTCAATGCATGAATTGCTCTAAAAGTGCCCTTCATCAGTAGGATTTATTCTTTTGAACATGAGTATAGCACCCCCCTAATTACTAATTCTTGTTGCTTACAACTAATCCTTATTACTCCTTATTGTTGTTTTGCATACCAGTCACTACTCCTTACCAAAAAGTTTTTAAAATAACTACAAAAAAGAAGCAAGAACCTTGGGATTTTGTGCAATATGCTAGGGTGGAAGCTTAAAACCTAAGACTGATAGGGTGTTGCATTGTCATTATATTGAAGATCTCACAAATGATTCACTTTCAAGAAGCAACCCTGGGTCCTGGTGGTAAATTTTAGATGTCCAGCAAGATCAGAACAAAATTTAGGGCAACAAAGCAATCTTACCTATGTTTATGAAAATTTTATGGATAAAATAATTCAATAAAAACTCTTGATTTATACTTCACTTAGTAAGGACACCTTGCTAGCACTATAAAAGGAGAGCCTCATCCCTGCTCATTCATCATCTCTTTTGACATGAGGAAAACACTACCTAGTCTAATTGGGACACCGCACCTGGGGAAAACCTAACTCTCCAAAATCTCCCCTTCTCCTTAAAAAAAAAAAAAAAAAACACTTTCAAGAAACTAAGGTCTTCCAAAATTCCTTTATCAAAGTCTTTTGAAAGTGGACTAAGCTGGACTAAGCCTTCTACCTATTCCGATACACTTCGAAAGATGGATTCAAGTGGAAGTTTGCTTCACCAATTGCTCAGACCAAGGTAGATCAAGAGGGCCATTAACAATGAAAATAATTTGTTTCTAGCCGTCTTTATCTTGTTGCATTCATAATTATGTCTCTCTTTGATCCTTTACACGTATGTGTTCGTTGTTTTTTTTCCCCCCTTGTACAAAAAAATACAAGTAAATTCAAGAAACTAAGCTCTTCCAAAATTCCTTTATCAAAGTCTTTTGAAAGTGGACTAAGCTGGACTAAGCCTTCGACCTATTCCAATACACTTCGAAAGATGGATTCAAGTGCAAGTTTGCTTCACCAATTACTCGGACCAAGGCAGGTCATGAGGGCCATTAACAATGAAAATAATTTGTTTCTAGCCTTCTTTATCTTCTTGCATTCATAATTATGTCTCTCTTTGATCCTTTATGGGCATGTGTTCATTGTTTTTTTTTTTCCTTGTACAAAAAATACAAGATTGCATTCATAATAATGTGGCCACTAAATTTATTGCTTTTTCCACATTTCTTACCTATATAAAATGAATTACTAATAAGTGGTCACCAAAACATCTTTTGTTATTTGTCAATAGGACCAAAATCATGTAAACACCTTCTACTTGAAAGCCATAAAAGTTTTAGTACATTCATTCTTACTGGGAGCTGCTTCTTGAAGTGGGCATTATAATGTTGGTTTCACCATTCATAAGAACATAATTTCAACCTAGATTTGTTCTCATGGTTTGCAGCCAATGAGTCACTCTTTATGATAATCCATATTCGGGACATCTACAATGCAAATTTACCCCAAAAAAAAAAGAAAAAGCTCTCTAATCTTGACAATCAAATCCAATGTCCCGTGGTTATCTCCTCGATTTAGGGACGGTTGAAAGAAGGAATTGACAATTTTCTATAAAATTATGGGCAAGTACATTACCTTAAAAATATGCTGATTAAAAATTGAAGCTCTAATCAATTCTACCGCATAACTCCATAAATCACCACTTTGAGCAAGTCAATCTGATACAGCACTCAAAAGAGGCTAGCCATCTGGGAGAGGAAGGGTGGGGGAAGGGCAGAGAATGTTGAGCTTTGGGGTGCCCAGGGCGAAACCCCTGATGAACTACTTGGCATCAATCCAAGCGCTTTCAGTGACGACTCTACTACGAACTACATTAGTAAGTGGGTGAGACTGGAAATGAATGAATGCAATTAAAACCTTTTATTCTCTGATGCAAAACTATATCATATATGCATTTATGCATTATGTGCTTAGGTATACCACTTTGAAGATAAAAAGAGTATAGTCCGTCCCACTTAAGCATTAAGACGGGTAACTATGATGCATGTTAGTTTTGGCAATATATTTTGGATCAACCTGTATATGTATGATTGCCATGAATGAATGCTAAGTGTCCTTCTTTCCTTTTGTGCATCATGGGAGTCCCTTTGTTTTTGAAAATGAGTCAGAAGTCAGAACTCCCCTAACCTATTGTCCCAGAGCCAAAACCCTATCAGGAATGCAAAAGTGTTGTAACTAGGTTCTAAGGACAAAATTCAGCCATGATAAAACTCGTGCTAGTAATGGATAGAATTTTTCCTAACGATCGTATTAGGATGCTGATGCAGCGTAGCGATAACATCTTTCATACTATTAGGGCTAACACAGTACTAATGGTTTAAGGTCTCTTTCCTTTTTAAAAAAAAAAAAATTAGATTTGGTGGCAACTCTTTCCCATTCGTTTTACCTCTTTCTTTTCTTTGTTTTGGCGAAAAAAGAAATTTTCTTTTTGTAAAAAAAAGATGTTCTTTTTCTAAAATCTCAAATTTTGCGACTTTTAGAGGTAAAACAGGGACTTAGAAAAGAGACCATCAACATCCTTTTGTAAGCTCACTATCCGAGAGCTACACTACATCAATAGGTTAGGGCCCCACCTGACCCACCCTTAGCCAAACCTAAAAAATAGGGTAAGGGTTATCTCTTCTGCCTCCAATCCACCCTGAACCCCAAATTGGGGGTACTTGGCTACGATAAATGTTAGGCTTGCATAGAGGTCTATCGAGAGCTCTAAAATTCAAGCTTCTGATTCTGTACTAGAAAATCAGATCATTAGTAATCACTGCCATGAAGAAGAAATCGACGCGGCCAAAAGAATAGCAACCATCATAGCCAACATGTTGTCGCAGATAAAAAGGCGTTTTGAGGCCAAGCTAAATCAGCAACAAAAACTCAACAGTGACCTTGCCAAAAAAAAAAAGAGCATAAATCTGAAGCCAAAAAGAAGGATGGTGGATATTTCATCCATGTAGTTCATGAAGAAAATCCGCCACCAATGGATCAAAGAATTAGCAAACTGGAGCTGCCCCTAGGTAGTTCTCAATTATTTAGGGACCAGTTTATACACCCCACCCTATACACACCTATGTCAAAAAGAAACTTGTGTGGCAACGTTTTCCCTCTT
The DNA here is from genome assembly GCA_029747015.1 of Carnegiea gigantea. Classification (NCBI taxonomy): domain Eukaryota; kingdom Viridiplantae; phylum Streptophyta; class Magnoliopsida; order Caryophyllales; family Cactaceae; genus Carnegiea; species Carnegiea gigantea. Next base: position 342,860 of record JAKOGI010000452.1, read on the forward strand.
AAAAATTTGAAAATTTTGGGCTTGGATAACCTTCCATCCCATTTGAGGAATTTTGTTACTATTATGAGCTTGAAGGGCATAGACATGGCCTTTTATCTTCAAATGTTCCCTCTCACTCTGATATCAACAATGGTTAGTTGGTCCAATTCTATCGACCGACAAAAGGTTACTACTTGGGATAGCATAACCAAGCAATTCCTCCCATAATATACAACAACACGATGCCCTACGTCAGTATGAGAATTTGTATTGCTAAGCAAGATGAAAAGAAGAGTTTCCCAAACTTTCAAACTCAATTGAAGGCAAAGGCCTCTTTGGCTATAAATAGTCCGGGTGAAAAAGACCAAATTAGAATGATTATAAAAAATATGAGGAGAAATTACAGTTAACACCTTAAGTTCTGACCCCTAAGCACATTCATTAGTTACATGATGCCGGGATGTTAGCAAATGAAGAAGTACGAAAATGGTAAAAAAATCCTTACCTCGATAACAAAGGTTCTTTCGGGGGGAGGGAGTAGCTACAACCTGTAACATGAAAACAATCAGCAAGTTAAGTGTAGTAGAGGCTTCAAGGATATGTCACCTTTATCGGTTGTTCATGTCATTCGGGATAAAGCCTAGGAAAGCCTTGAAATACTTGAAATTAAAAGGCTCCTTAATCCCATTAGGCCCACACCCAATGTGCCAGGGGATAAAAAAGGTGTAAATGTGACACCAAAGCCTATCGCAATTACCATCGTTGGAAAGGATATCATATTGATCAGTGCATTGCTTAAAGGCATGTAATACAATACATGATATATGATAGAACCATACCTATTTTAAATGTGGTGAAACCCTACAACTATGTTAACCCATTAAGTTACTTGCTTGCAAATTTCGGCAATGAAGAATTTCTCCTATTCATCTTCAGTGACGATGAGTTCTATAGAATATAGGCGGATGACTAAGAGGATACTTGGATGGCTCCCCTCATCCTTATTGAAGTTGCTTGGGTAAAATGAATGAAGAAGAATAAGTCAAACATCTCTTACAAAGGGAGACATTATAAGCCATGCACCTAATTAAAGATAAGAACCAGCCAAGTACCACCATAATGCCTAAGTTACAAAAGGGCCCGGTCCTCACCATGTTGAAAAAGACTGTTGCATACATAACAATACATAAATTCCTAACCTTCTCTATCAATGATCAATAAGTACTCTTAATGGCCCCTGTGATGATGAAAGTCCCAGTGCAAACTACCCCCAAAGAGATAGTGGGTTTCTTCACAATTGAAAGTCCTCTTCAACCATAACTTTCGATGATACAAACCTCGCTCATGAAGAAGCAAAGCATAATAAGGTCATGTATCTGATTATAACTTGCAGAAACATATTCATACCTATGACATTTGTCAATAACAAATCACTAATTAATATACTCTTGCTTAGAATGAGGAGGAAGTTGGGAATAGCTGAAGCAGATATCACCTTTTCGACCTAAGGCTTAGGAGGTTACGATAGCATTCCCAATTTCAATTAATTTTGGCCCATTCTTTAAAGGAATGTTAATTTTATGATGAGGAATATGGGTTATTTACCTAGAACTCGACTAGGGAGGAGGACAACAATGTTCACTTCTCCACTTAAGGTAAACTTCATTGCTCCCCACTTAGGCCTAGGATATGAACCTTCTCTTTAAGAGCTTTACCTGAAGATTTAACAAAAAGCACATGTAGCATAAGGGGATCTATACCTACAACTAACTCCTTATGTCTTTACCTTAATAGAGCTTTCATAAAGTATGGAAAGATGGCCTTATTATGATTTCTCCAAACCCAAGTGTGTCACATAGTTAGGAGAGATCCTATACAGATTTGAAATATTCTATGCCTGTGCACCCCAAAAAAAGGGGTACTTTACCGAAGATAATGAATCGGAAGTAGATTGGGCTCATGAGGCCAACTTTGGGGATTTTGAGTTGCTATTCAAAGTGAAAAAGAGGAAGCCTGAAGATGTCAAAAGGATACAGAAGCATATGCGGAATCACAAGAATGATGAACTATCAACAACCATCAATTAGCATCAAGGTAATAAGACATTGCACTAAGAAAATCTTTGACCAGCAAAAGAATAGCCAATGGAAATCCATTGTAGATTTTTTTAACTGTGCAAGAAAAGCCAATAAAATGGGCATGACTAAGATAAAGGCTCAAGCCAGCAGTTACTGTAATAAGCCACCGATAAATTTTCTTTAGCAAATCACCAAGAACTAATTTAATGGGTTGACAAAATCACCATTCAAGCACACTATGTACTAGAAAGAATGAGAGAGATTTTGTTTTTGGGAGAGAAAAATATTCTAGCTTGTACTAATTAATTCTCAACTGAAGTCTATCTACAAGTGAATATAAGGGGCCCAATTTATAGCCACAACAATTAGTGTCTCCTTCCTAAAGCTACAAAAATGGGCCAATAGAGATTGAGCACCCATGGGGCTCATGCGAACCAATATGATTCAAGCGCTTACTTCTAAACGTTCGTATCGTAATTTAAGCACGTGAAAATTGAAATTAGAGGCTTCCATGCAAGTAATGAGTTGTCTAAATTATTCTAAATCCCAAGCCTGATTATTTAACCTTGATCTTAAGCCTTAATCAAGCCTTGACCATTGTTGACCATAGTTTACTAAAGTTTGACCTTCTCAATTGGCCTTATCAGACCAAAATTGACCTAATTTGTCTATTTAACTTTGATTATGATGGTAGATTCTTCATTTTCGTGCTCTCTCTCCTCTATTTTGTTGAGGCATATGTGCCATACACTATATGGAATGGAATAAACAACTTATCATCTTAAGCAAGCCTCTTAAGCTTTATTTGGAGTATAACCCTTGAAGTGACCCAAAAATGATGCTAAAGTGGGTATAATGAGTCTAGTTTGAGCATTTGGAACCGTAAGGCCTATGCTTACTTATTCCATATACGTGTACCAACCTTGCCCTTAATGCTGATGCATTAAAGCTCACTTTCTTCAAAGAGGTTTGTCCTGATCAAGTCCTTACGATTGTGATTCAAGGATACAAATGTTAAGAACTCATTATACCCTTTGAGTTTAACCAAAATTAGCTATGAAGACCACCCTTCTTAAATATATTAGAGCTATTGAAGGCTTTATAGGATGCCATGGGATGAAAAATTATTGCAACATTCGATTAAGTATTGAAAATTTCAAAATAATAACACAAGTTAATACCATGAGAGATTTCCTTATCATCTGTAAGCTGGACTTGTTAAGGCTTACTTTTAAGGGGAAACGAGTTAAATGATATTTGTGTCATCAAGGTTGAGAGTTTCATATTCTGCTTAGAATGACAAATGTTTTCTTGGTGGTGCTTCAATTCCTATGGAGTTTAAGGCTAAGAAAGATTATTCAAGAGATAAAATGTGAGTGCGTGGTCATGGAAGTTGGGTTTCTCACGATGGACAATCTGAGGGCTAAATTTCAATGGTCTTCCAGAAAATAGATACCAAGCATCTAGGAAAACATATCATACAGGATGTCATTCCTCAACTTGCTCATTGAAAATGAAAATATGGCTTCTTTGGTGATGTTTATTTGAATCCTCAAATTGGGACAATGAAGAGTATAAGAGAGGGTTGATAAACTATAGGTAGTAAAACCTCTAAGGTGCACTTTGATTCATCTTCTTTTTATTCAACATAAAAAATGATCCCATTTTCTTCATTTGTCTCCTATTGATCCAAAGAGGGCTCCTTTTCTTTTACGGTCTCTTTTTCATCCAGCTTAGAAGGGTTTTTTCTTCTTAAACAATGATCTTTTCTTGAACAACACTGGGTTCCTCATTCAAGGGTTCTTCTTTAAGGAGATGATCTCCGTTGAATCTTACATCCATGCTTGCCTTAAGTCAACTCCAAGTCTAGATTCTAGGCCTACGTTTAAAACCTCTCTCCCTCCTAAGGCATTTAAAGCAATTGGGCATAACCTTGTAGTTTTGAGTCATTAGTATGAGACACTCTTCACTCAAACATCCTTTGGCCTTAAGTGGCCTAACATCACCTTCAAACCCATTTTCAGAAGTGAACAAGAGTTAATGAAAGAGAGTAATATGCAAAATCAAATAAAAAGGAGCAACTCACCATGTCTGTTTGAGGATGACGATAGATAAAAAGGTTCAGAAATGCCTTCCTCATAGAGTGGAAATAACACACTATTAGTCCCGATTTTTGATGATTACATTAAAAATAAATAATAGGAAGGAGGTTGCATTTTAAGTCATGATAACAAGGTAAGCAACATACTTGTCCGATTAAAAGTGGGAGGAAACAGGAGTTCATGGAATTCTAATTCAAGAATCAGCAAAACCTCTATGTAAGTGGCCTACTCCGTTTCTCTTACTGCATGAACATTCAAGCTCGGTATGGGAGGTTTGGCAACCATTGCCTGTAAAAAAGAATTGCAAACATTGATAATATAAAAAGTTGAGTTGAGGAAAGGAAGTAGAGAAGAAAAATATACTAAATGAGTCATGAGCTGTTGAAGATAAGTGGCATAATCGCCGTGGCGGTTAACATAGTCCATAAAAATGGATGCGCACCTTCATCTCTGCTATATCATATAGAGTAAGAGCTTACATATAAAACATAGACCGGGTTGGACCTAGGGGAATAATGGAAGGCGATTGGGTAGCAACCTGGACAGTAACACACTCAGGAAAGTACTAGATGAAGGTGAAGGGTCCTTCCCTAAGGACTTGCTATTGAGTTAAACTTGAGTAGCCTCAACTTTAGGAGCTGGGATACGATTAATAAGGTTAAGCCAGTTTCAAAGGAAATAACATTAGCATTTCCAAGACATTGGTAGTTATACAAAGACGCTAAAGATGTCCTGATTGGAACTGTGATCGAATTTGGTTCTACTTGGTCCATGAAACCATTGCAAAAAATATTCATAAAACAAAGTTGCGGAATGAAATAACTAGTGTGAAATGTTATTGACCATAGAGAGAAGCAAAAGAGGAAAAAATTTAGTACCTCAATAACTCTAAGTAAACCCCCTAGGGGCATACTTATATGTTATTCCATAGGAATTTGCTCAGTCTTCTGCACTCTTTCACGCATTCCACGAATAAAGGTGGAATATGCAAAAACTACCCATCTCAAGTTTCTTACTCTGTTTAGGCCAATTGGATTGACTAAATAATAGAAATGAAAACAGTTACTAAGATCGGCAAAGGTGGCCATGCTATGAAGAACAGTGACAATGATGCGAGATTGTTGCTCGGGTGAATATTGTGCCCACCACACAACGTCATGCATGAACTTGGCAAGAATCCTATAGGATAAGTGATCTTCATAAGGAATGGATTCCATAATAGGACCAAAAGATGAAAGAGTTGGTCACGGTGGGTGTGAAAATCTTCTTATATATTAATGCTTTAGCATAGGAAAATCGAAAAGAGTAACAGTCATCTCACCGAGTGGGAGGTGAAAAGTGTTGGTAGTGTCCCAGAATCTTTCAACCATGAGTAATGCAACGGTCAGTTAAGTCTGCTACACAGCTTAATGCAGAGTAGAAGGCACCAAATCTCACATGCTCTAACACTTATCATATTTGAGCTCTTCAAGATCCTAGCTCCCTTATGGACTTCCTTGGGCACTTGCACCACTAATTAAATCATCCTAAAAAGGAAAATATGACAAAACGGCATTAGAATCATGTTAGGTGAAAATAGGAAGGAAAAGGGAGAGAAGAGAAACACTTACGAAGCACTTGGTTGGATGCAATGTAATTAGGCTGTAGTGCAATCAATAATGTAATGTAATAGAAATGAAGTGTAATGCAATAATAATTGCATTACCACATGTGGTTGGCTATAAACTAATTGCATACGGTAATGTAAATACCATTCCATTGCCATGTTTGGTTAGCCATCTAATTTGTAATGGAATCAACTTTGCATCCAACTTTATTTGGAAATATTTGTTCTTAAGATTGTCAATATTATTACTTGTGATTTTCTCCCTCATAATTACACATGATATGATGAGAGAGCATATGTTATACAAAATTATGAGAAATAAAGAGACCAATTCAAACTTAAATGCTAAAATTCATTGAAACCAAAACCTCATCTCTACCAAGTAAAACCAAATAAACTTGGTAATTATTTCACCAATTCCGAAACACTGATGTCCCAACGTTAAGCATAAACATAGATGAGAAATTTCAATAACCACAAATGCCTAAACTACATAGCATAGGTTTCATAATGTTCCGTCACATTCAAAGTCCAACAACATTCTTCACTTAATACATTTCCACATATATGAGTGGACTAGCAAGAGAGGGATGCTAATAATGATGATTGTGGTGATGGCAAACCTGTGAAGTGGTAGAGAAAGAAAACCATTAATATAGAGAAGGAAAAATAAATATAATAATACAATTAATTATCTTACGAAGTCTAAATATCCCCTCAAGGAAGAGCTTGCACCAACTCTTTCCTTTCGGCATCAAGGATACTGAAAACTACATCTATGCTCTCTAGCTCATATGCAATTTTTCTTGCCGCTTGATGCCTCTCTATGGTTGTCAAACCCAAGTTAGCCAATTCTTCATTCAATTTGGAGCGCTTCTTACTTAACTCGACATCAAAGTCGATAGCTCGACTGATGTTGCTACTAGCTGGCCTTATCTCTCTCCTGAGAATAGATGCAACTTCTGATAAGCCTTTAACTAAGTTATCAGATGCTCTTACCTGTTTTCCTAAGTTCCCAGATTTCACAGAACTTGCCTCAACCCCAGAAGGCTCTTGAGTAGATGAGGATTCAGGTTCATCTTTCTTACTTGACTCTTCATTTTCTCCCTCTTCATTCACCTCATCTTCCATTCCTTCAGGGCCTTGAGCATCTTTCCCCGAAGCATGATCCTTTCCAAAGATAATGCACAAATCCTCATAATAAGGGCATGGTTTACCTCTCCAATCATTAGCTCTAGGGTGATTCTGTATCATGAAGCATTAATAATATTATAACACAACCACTAAAAACAGCAATTAAAAACATTAACCAAGAATCTGGAAAAACAGACCGAAGTATTCAAAAACAGAATTTGGTAATCCAATATCAAAGTAATATCAAAGCAATATCATGAAGTATTCAAAAATAGACTAGAAATAACCAAGAATCTATAATCCAAGAATCTACAATCAAATATCACCCAATCTAGAAAGACATTGAAGAAGGAGATGTAAACTGCTTTAAGAGTACCACAATCTATAATCCCAGTTCCAAAATTGATGACATGCAGTATTCCACTTTAAGGATCAGTAAGCCCACAGCACAGATATACCAAGAATCTGTAATCCCAGTTTTCCAGCAAAATTATACTTCGAGCATGTCAAATATAGCTATATTATCCTAGCTAAATTTCATTATCCCAACAAAATCACTATCCTATTCTAGCAAAATTACCCTGTTCCAGTAAAATTACACTTCAACTTTGAGATAAGTCCAGTAAAATCCCAAATTTGGTTTTCATCATTCTATAGCTACATTATCAAAATCACAAGTATACAAGCAGCCATTCAACACAGTTAATCACATATTTGGTTTTCATCATTCTATAGTTGCATTATTAAAATCACAAGTATCCCAACAAGACTAATTATCCTAGAAGCGTAGACTTGTTCAGTAATGTAAAGAACAAGAAAAGGAAGCAGAAGAGTAGGTTGAATGAGCTTACCTTCACATAAGCTTTCTAAACTTCTTTCTCGGCCACCACTAACTTTGTTTCTGGGTCCCATCCACATCCACTTGTGCAGCTTCCAACTACCATGTCATGTACAACATTATATATGTCGTTAAAGTGTTGAAGTCGAGAATGCACTTGTGGCTAAGCTTTAAGATTTGATCCGGGTAATTTGGCCTTAAATTTGTCTACAGTAGTATTTAGAAACCCTAGTTTAAACCAATTATTGGCTTTGAATGATGTGCCACCGTTCACAAGATCTTTAAGAACTTCCATGAGTGCATCATCTTTTTCTTCTTTCCATTTTCTTTTATTTTTTTCGGACCACAATCTTTTGGTGAAGCCATCAACCTCAGAACCTATCCACATTAGGTCAATACGCTTATGAAATTTTAAAAAGGACCTGTCAGATCTGATGTAGCTGAAACAGAGGATAGAACAGGAATAATTTTGCAGCTGAAATTTCATGAACATGAATAATTATGAAAAAAGAGATTCTGTCTTGGTAATCTAGCTTACCAAAAACCAACTAATCTAGCTGACAAAAAATCAGAACAGAAGAATTAGATATTTAAGCGAGATTTTTCATAATTATTGAAAATCTGTACTAAAGATTAACGTCTCTTCTCACCAAGAACTTAATAAAGATACTAGCTTCAAGCTCATATACTAGACTTACTTGTATTGCTCCATCAAGAAATAGCATGAGCTATATTTAACAGAGAAACAGCATGAGTTACATTTAACAGAGAAACACTTAACAAGAGATGTGTTGGAAGGTGTCCTAAGAAACAGCATGATGAATACAGCATATTATAAATACAGCATGATTTTGCCATGATTTTGCCAGTAAATGTCCTCAACTTTTATTCAGAAGTTCATGTGTATTTCACCCTTACGATTTCGATATCTAGCCTTGTCCACTTCTGGCACACGCATCTTGATATATGTTTCATCCAAAGCCCCAATGCAATTCTAAGACCTAAGAAAATATAACTAAGTTAAGAATTTCATATGAAAACAATTGTCAAAGCATTACTAGGTATAGTTTATACCTTGAACCATTTCCATTGCTCCTCTCTAGAGTTCTCTTCAATAGGCTCCGGTTTCTTGAGCAATACACTTTGTAATCTTATAACACCCTTCAACACCTTATGAAAGTATTCACTAATAGTCCACGTTGACCTTTTAAATGCATCATGAACAATCCGATTCTTTATGTGATGCACAAGAATATTAAGAAAGAAAGCCACTTGCTTTTCCAATGGCACGTATTCGCTATCATCCAACCTCCCTATGGTTCTTAGCATACTACATAGTGTAAAGAAAGTGTGTCTATCCATTCCAAGATGGTCAATGCATTTCCTATCACTCTCACAAATCAAGCCATTTACATAGTTGATTCTCAATATGTATGCTCTGTTAAGGAATATGACTTCTTTAAAGAGCTCTTCGTGGTACTTCAAAATGTGGCAAATAATTTGAAAAAACAAGTCAATCACATTCAAAACTTGCAACCATAACAAGACCAAGCTTGCATATTGCTTTCTCTTTTTTGTTCTCCTTGTGGCTAAGTCCAAATGAGCAATGGTTTTTACGAATAGAAACTACAAGTTACATCCCACAACATATATCACTTTCACGAATGGCACAGCAGATACAAATGTGCGAATAGAATAAATTGCCTTCCAATGGTAATTTATACCAATAGGTTTCTAGCATATCAATCATGCTTATTGCACCCATAGGATCAAATCAAACGGGTGATGTTTACAAAGGGCAAGGATGCAATCAATGTGGTGAGTTACTTCTACTCATTTAAGAAGAGATTCAATCTTTCAATATGATAAAAACTTGCACTTTTCCCCCTAGAAATAAAGACTGAAGCTCATAATGATGAGGACCACAACACATAAGACTATTCATATAGCATGAACAGCCAACACTGGGATAAAGTAACTGGAAAAGAAGTGTGCATGTTCACAGAGGAAAGAAGCATGCTTCAATTATTTGGTTCATCTCTTTTGCTGATGGCAACATATCATTTTCTGCTTTATAAAAGAAAAAAAAGAGAGAAATCTAGCCATTAAAGGAATGCCAAGTTGTTAAAGGAGGCAGACGTCAAACACCTTTGCCATTCAAACATCGCTGTGTGGCTAAGAATAGGGGTATACAGTAGATACAAATTTAAGCTATTGCTAAAAATTTTTAGCATTCAAGCAGATAAACCAGTCTTCTCAAGTCAAAACAGTACTCTTCTTCAGCATTTCCTAGCAAGTTACATTAGTGCCAAACCCCCAAATCACAGCAAGTTACATCATTGCCAAAATCCAAATAAAACCATTTTTTTCTTTCTTTAAGCACTCCTAAAATAGAAAGGATAGCAGAAACGAAAGAGATCGAAAATCAATCATAATATGTTGATAAAACTCACTAATTAAGGAAACCTAAATTAGAAAACTGTGACGCCCTAAAATTTTTGTTACCTATTTGAATTATGTACAATGTGTAAATTATTTATATATTATACGCATTTTATTTTTGGCACATGTGTGTATTTTGCGTTATTATTATTATTATTATTATTATTATTATTATTATTATTATTATTATTATTATTATTATGTTTTTGGGAGTGATTAGAAAATATTACTCATTTAGTAGTAATTGTGCAAAAAAAAAAGAAATGGAAGGAAGAGTCAAAATAGGTGGCTTGACCAAAAAAAAAGGAAAAAGAAAAGGAAAAGGGGGAAGGGGGGTTTTACGTGAATTGGGGGGGGTTTCTTTGTTTTTTATCCACACACAAGACACATACTCACGCACATTGAGGGAAAGAGAGGCAGGGGAGAAGAGAAGAAGAAGAAAAAGAGGAGGAGAAGCAGAAGAAGAAGAAGGAGAAGAAGATTAAGGTTTTTAATTTTGAAATCAATTCAAGGTGAGTAATTCTTGCTTTTCCTAATTTAAAATTAATGAGAGAAAGATTACTTTGTAAATCTATGTTCGAATTTGAGGAATTGATTTTGAATTGAAATTATGAATTTGATTTTAGGTTTTAGTAGTTTAGAACACTAATTTCACTATTTAGAAACCCACCCCTAAAAGTTTCATGGTTAGTTGTGAGTTTTGGATGAATTGGATATTATGGGTTGATGATAATGCTGTTAATTTGTTCATTTGTAGGCTAGAATGTGGATTTTTGGGTTGATTGCTTGTATTGGATGAACATGATGGTAGAAATTAAGTTGAATTTTTGGATTTTTCCTAGACCATGCTAACATACACATTTCTGTGAATTATTGGAGCATTGAAAACTTCTAAAATTTATACTACAGGGTCCCTATTTTGTTGGGCAATTTCTTGTAAATTTTCATGAATTTTAAATGCTTATTTAATGAGTTACGAATGTTTGATTGAATTTGTCCTGTAAATTCGTGCTAAAATTCAGTTAATGTTTTAATTATTGTGAGCTATTAGATTGGACAAAACTTATAAAATTTTTACTGTAGGTTCGCTACTATGTGTTGCAATTCTTTGCGAAGTTTCATAAATTTTGGATATGTACTTTGTGAGTTATGAATTTTTGATGGAACTGCCTTGTTTTAGTGCCCAAAGTTCGGTTGCCGTCTGAATTTTCTAGTAATTATTGGCTTGGTATAAAATTTTGGAAATATTATAGTGAATGCATGATATTATTTTGTAATTGTCTGCCAATTTTTGTTCATGTTGGATGTGCATCCTGTGAATTACGAATTTTTGAGTGAAACATTATTTTTGATGTAATTATGGGTTATTTGTACGCATAAATTAAATAGTCATCACGTTTGTGATGATTTCACGCATTATAACAGTAAAACGTGGTTGTGATTTGTTGGAAACTTGTGAAAAGTATTTTGAGTGGAATTATACGCTGTTTTGATTATGTTTTTGTTAAAATCTGTGAAATTAAATTTCTTTGAAAATAAAAATGCGATTATATGATTTCATTAAGTTACGTTTTTAAAAGAGATTCATGTCTTGTCTGAGGCTATTACAAAGCGTTCTAGAGCTATGGCCATAGAAGTAGTTGTCTTTGTGTTTGGGGGTGTGTGAGTCGTTAATTGGTACCTTGAGTGGGCGCTACCCGGTCCGCCAATTGACTCTTCAATTTGTGTTATTTGAGAGCTGTATGGGTCTCTGGCACTCTAGGATGTGAATGTGACTCATCAATTTGTGATTTGAGGACCTCGACATACTTTAGAGTGTTGGGTGCCTGGTTGGTACCATATGAATGAGTTGCGGCTGGTCCACTGTTGGTTGGCACCATATGAATGAGCCGTAACTGGGCCACCAGGATGTGTTTGTCACCCCTGTTTTGTGATGGTTCTTTGTGTGAGTCATGAGTTGATTTCCCCTAAACTAAAAAGGTTGCATTCAGTCCAGAATATGTAATATATTATGAAATTGAATTTGGTTTGGATTTGGACTTGGATTTAGATTTGAAAAATTATTCAGTATATTTATAAAATTGTAATTGATTTGAACCATATGTGTGATCGATAAATATGTTTAAAGAAATATATGTGCGTTTAAAGCACGTATGTGGACTTTTGAATGGAATATGCTTTATGTATGCATTAAGTATGGTTACGAGCGGGCCATTAGCATGATTTAGCAGGCTTTGCTTTCTTTTGGACTTTAATAAGGATTAGGAGCCCAAAGGACATGGTTGGTACGGGACAACCATGGTTAGTTTAGTGAATAATAGCAGAGTTGTTCAGGGACTTAAGTTAAAACGAGAGTCCTTGAAACGTATCTGATATGGGACAGCTACGACTAAGTTAGTCTAATTGCCTACCTCATAATAAATATGTGTGTGTGTTTTGTGAAGTTTGGGAATGTGTTAGATATGAATGATATCAGCTTATTTCGATTTCTAAAGCCTGAGCATGTTTTTATGTCACGTTATATGAAATGTGCTATGTTTTGATTCTCAATGAGATATGTATTATATAATTATGTGTGAACCTAATGATGGGCAAAGTGCAACAACGGGAAAAGTAAGGGTTATTCACTGGGCTCGAGGGAGCTCATGATCTCACCATTTTTCAGGTTTTGGAAGCAAAAGGGACCACAGGAGCATTAAAGGAGCTAGTTAGCTGTGAAATAATTTCGAAGAACTTAGTTGGAAATGCAGACCCTATTATTTGTTTATGTTATGAGTTATGTTCATTAAATGTAAGCATGGATGTATTTTTGGGATGGCACATGTGTAAGAATATTATGAATACAGTTTAAGTATGTACGTAATATATGTTTTAGATTGACCCTCCCGAACTTTAGTTAGATTTTGCTTCCGCAGTTTTCGCCTATTAACAAGTTAATTATGGTTAAGAAGTTTAAAGAACCTTGTGGGTGTTTTTAGTGAAACATCCACGGCGGTGGCGCGCCTGCTCCCTTCGGGTGGGGCGTTACAAAAACACAGAGAGGAATTACCTGAAGCAGAATATGATCGAATAGAGAGACGAGGGAGCAAGAACAAGAAGATCGAATAACCCCTGCAAAATCCAAAAAAGCATATCATAAATTTCTCCCTGAAAAATCAAAATTTTTCCCATAAAAACCAAATGCATCAACAGATTGGCAACAACCAATGTAAAATCCATAGAAAATAAAGGAGGTAGATTACCAAATCCACAACTTTGTGCAACATTTACCTCAAATCAATCCTTCTAACCACAAATTCTTGCTTCTAATTTTAGTAGATCGAAAATAGCAGATCAAGGGAGCAAAAATAACGAGAGATATAGCTCAAGGATTGTTCAAGGAGCTTGAAAATAGCAGATCGAAACTAGCAGATCCATGGTGACTCCAGAGAGAGAGAGAGAGAGAAAGAGAGAGAGAGAGAGAGAGAGAGAGAGAGGAGAGCTAGGGTTCCCCCCCCCCGAGGGAAGGGTTTCGCGAGGTATCAAGGCCTTTAACGGGCCGAATCCTGATTACCTCAGATAAGGTAATTAGGATTGTTTAAGGAGGTCCATCTTATTCTTATTACATTCTTCTATGTAATTTTGATTACAAGGTAATTTTAATTACATCGGTTTTTAGTCAACCAAACATGCCAACGTAATCAACCATGTTATTTTAATTGCATTACATCACTGACTACCACCAACCAAACGAGCCCTTACAGCTTTTGTGGTGGCATGACTAGATGCATAGTGCCTAGGATCCAGTAAAAGGTCATGTCCATCCCAAGCATCAATAGGCCTCAATTTTCTCTCCATGAAAGAATCTAAGAGAGCATTTCCTCCCTACAACGTGGCTGAGCACTTCTTACACTCAAGTTTTTTTTTTTTTTTTTTTTTTTTGGTTAGGGGTAACACAACTACAATATTCCTAATAATGAAAGGAGAAGATAGGAGTTGGGAGCAAAATGCACACTTGAATGCAAGATAAGAAGTTAGTACAATTAATGTAAGGCTAAGGGGGCTATTTATAGAAGAAGAGCAAGCAAAAGAGGTGGAAACCGACTAGGTTCCGTATGGGGATGCCTTGCCAAAAGCATCAAAACAAAGCACTCAAAATTAAGGAAAAAGAATGAAAAAGAAAACAACCAAAAGCAAGGGGGAACTTGGCTAGTATTTTTAAGGGGAAAGAATCCAAGATTCAAGCATCCAATGTGTATGAAAACAAGGAAGAAAAAGATGAATATTACCATTAGGACCAGGCCAGTACTCCCTCCTATACATGCAATCATGAAAGGGTCAATCAATAAGCAAGAATCCAAGAAGAAAAGAGCATATAGACCCAGCAAGTTCCTTAAGGAACCAACATCACATGCGTGCCTTGCCAAACGAGAAAAAAACAAGAAGGAAAAAGGAAGAAGTTGTCAAGAGGATCCAGCGAACTTTTAAGGAGTGTAATGATCACAAGCACTACCATCTCTATGAATCAAAACAAGCTACAAGTGGAAAGCAAGCAAAGGAAATGGCAAAGGGGACTCAGCTGGGTCCATTAGCAAATGTCAAGAAAGTAACAAGTCCAAACTTGTCAATCTATCGCTCAAATTATCCCAGGCCTTCACTAGCTTTAATAATTATGGAGGAAAGAAAGTGCCAACAAGAAGATAATAGCAAGAAAATAAGCCAAGAGTCCTTAAATACATTGTAAAATTCAAAAATTTGGTAGACCGATGAAAGGTCTGCTAATCTGGCAAAAGCATAAAATAAAAAATCCCTACACTGGAAAAGGTTCACCAATCTAGTAAAAGGATCAGTTAGACCAGTGAAAGGTCTGCTAATCCGGTAAAAGGATAAGAACCTACTGGCTCCCGGTATAATGGGACATATCAGGCCACCGTCACAGCGAAAATTAGCGGATGCATAGCGGCCAGGTTTGGATTTCACATCATCGACCACCACCAAGGCAAAAGTTGGCAAAAGCCAAATCTCAGGACCCTTAGTAGTTAGGTTTGGAGTTGACATCATCGGCCGCTGTAGCAGCGAAAGTTGGTAGAGACCAAATCTCAAGACTCAGCGACTGTGTTTGGATTTCACATCATTGACCACCGTTACTGTGAAAGTTTCCAAATGCCAAATCTCAAGCCCTTAGTAGCCAGGTTTGAATTTCACATCATCATATGCAAATAGGCAACTCCAAGTGAAGACCCTCACTTTGGCATTCGCCTTATTTTGGTTCAGCCAAAGTGGAGACTAGCTCTAGATGCCTAAAAATGTCATCACTATTTTAATCACCCAATGATGAAAACAATATCCTAGCTTACGTACTTGGGAGCCCAACGAGGTGATTATAAGGAATAGAATCTGAAATAATGAAAAAATGGGTAGAAGAGAGTATGAGGAAAAGGTCCAATGGGACTAATTAGATATAGGAGTTACGCGGTTCACTTAACAGTGAAGCTGGTTGGGTTCCCAATTTTTCCCAATCTCCGAGCTCTTGTCTACCTAAGTGTTGATTAGTTAATCAAAATTTGGATTAATTTATTGTGTTTACTTAATTATAGTTACATCCAGATTAATTCACCCATTTAGATTAAGCTTAATGGGGGTAAGATTAGGTCTTATTTCTCTAAATGGACTTGGACTATCTCCTCCACTACTATAAAACAAGGCCCTGCCCCATAGGGCTAGCGGCATAAGCTTGGTATTAGAAAATTGATATCAATTAGGCATTGAGGAACTTCTAAAAATTCGAGAAACACCAACCCGAGTGATATATTGAGACTTTTGAAAGAGAGATTCAGATTAATCAAAAGGCATAAGTTTGCTGGGTTCCTAGTTAAATCAGGTGGGTTATCTTAAGGACGTAATCTCTATCCTCTCTCTATTCTTTCATTATATTTCTTTTAATGATTATAATTGCAAATTGTCAAAGATGTAAATCTTTACGTAATTCCCTACCCGTTGCAATTATTTACCTTATTTTGGATGAAAAATTATACCTTTTGTATTGTTTAATGTGATCCATACTAATATACTTCCTCACTATGTGACACTATGATTAAATTTTGATTTCCCATGTTGAATAGTAGAGGCTGTCAGTAATGACAGGTGGTCATGTGATACATCCTATTACATCATCATACCTTCACTCCTAAAACTAGATGCTTGATTTGAGAGTAAGGAGTTAAGATGGTCCACACACGAAGGATTACTCAGGGGCCCTCTGAAAACCTTTTTCATGCGAAATCGTTTATCCCTCTGGCATACCTTCAATTGTTCCTATCGACAATAAATTCACTTTGAAAGGTGATTGCAGTTAATAAGGTTTTCGTAAAATTCACTTGCGACTCTGCTAATTAGTTTTATTGCTTTGGTCTTTTTATGTTTATTTTATTTTTATTCTCTTGTTTAGGCAAAAGGGTTCTAATCTGAGACAATATAGCTATTTGAACTAGGATATATGCCTCGCACTAGCCTAGGAACCCACATGGGTTCCTAGATCGGGCGAGCGGTCCTACTCCTGTACTAGGCTGTAGTTACTTCCAGGGATTAAACCTGGCAACTAGGCCTGATTATAGCCCAAGAATCCAACTATGTTCCTGGAACAAAATCCTAGCCTAGTTCCCTAGTACAGTTTCCCTTGATTTGCCAAGATTCAGACGTTGTAAAAAAGAGGAAAAAAAAATTAGTAACTCATTTCAAAAAAAAACTAAATACCCAGCAAACAAGTCAAACTATTCATGGGGGACAGCAACCCGGGATAATTCCTTCAGGGCCATTAGCCCTCACATTGTGAACCCCCTTGATTACGTGGTTACATTGTACTAAAGATTTCAGGGTTCATCTTCAAAATCACTAAGCGATTATTCAGATGAGACCTATAGTATATAGTAAGGGAGCAAATACTAAGATAAAGTTAGAGTCTTCAAGAGGAATCTATCAAAAATAAGGCACAAGTAAGAAATGGATTAATCACCAAGTTGCTACCTCCCAATCATATATGGATGCAGTAGTTAGTATGTGAATGTTCATTCTAAAATAAGCCTTGAAGAAAAAGCTAACAAAGAGCTTGCACAAGCATAACCTAAGTTTTGGACCATGACACCTAACATGATGTTTAACTAATTACATAAATCAAGAATTTGTTGGCTCTAAATCTTAACTGATGTATCTTCTCACGAAGAGATGATAATTAAGAATAAGAAAAATATAGCTTTTGCTAAGAACACTGACAATAAGTGCATCCAAACATAGTGGATTTCAGTTCATACTGATAATTACTCAAGTACCTATGAAAGCAACCTTCTTGATATCCATTATATTTTCTAGGTTTCGAGGAATTTAAACAAATGGAAGAAGAAAACTTCAAGTGATTTATGCAATGGCAAGGTAAGTTGAATCTTTTATCCGTGGTTTTTTTTAATAAAAATATTCTTTATCCTATAATCACATGATTCTTGATGTTGGGGAAAACACTAAGGCTTGAACTTCACCACATGGATAAGGAAGTTGAATCAGAACCCTCAGCATCCACGTTCATGCATCGCATCATTATCTTCGTTACAACAAAAGATCAGTACTGTTAGACTGGTGAAAGGTCCAATTCATAACCGTTCTAATGGAGAATTATTCGCTAGACCAACGACAGGTCAAACTCAGGATAGCTAGACTATCTAAAGGTGAAATCTAGGAACTGCAAGACAAAAGGTCAAATTCAGAGGCAGAAGACCGGTGATAGGTCAAACTCTAAGTTTTTAGCTTGACAAAACTTCAAATCTCATAATCGCTAGACTAGTGAAAGGTCCATGCATTAGCGAAAGGTCAAGGTCAAAATCACTAGATTGGTGTAAGTTTAACAATTCAGGACCGCTAGATTGGTGGAATGTCAAATCTTAGAACCACTAGACTAGCAAAAGATCAACTTAAGAATCGCTAAGCTTGTGAATGGTACGCCAAACCAGTTAAGGTTAAATCTCAGAACTACTAGACTGCCAAGAGGTTGAATTCAGAACCGCTTGACCTATGAAAGGTATGCTAGCCCGACAAAAGGTCAAATTCAAAACTGCAGCACTAGCAAAAGCTCTACTAGACCAATGAAAGATTAACATTAGCCTCTGTCATGACAAAAGTTGGCAGGTGCCGTCTTTAGCAGTGAAGTTTAGGCATAACATCACAGCCTCATCACGATGAAAGTGGATGGGAAACAAGCTTCATGTCTTATGGTGACCAAGTCCAAGCAATATCACGTTCAAATACTAAGCATAACTAAAGTCCTTTACTTTTTCGTCCCTCTGACTTAGTCAAAGTGGGGGCTAACTGCAGAGACCTAAAAATATCTCTTTTTTCGAAAATGACCGTTGATGATAAATCGATTGAATAAAAATTATGGGGCCCATAATTAATAAGGAGTCTCAAAATGTGCCAACATCTCTTGATCTAGACATTCAAGCGAACAAAATGCTCACAAAGGGTTCAAAGAGCATAAATAGGCCACAATTAACGGTGTTTAACGTCTAGTTGAGATTCATTCTATATTTTCAGCCCATTGTAGGGTGCATAAAATTACTGAGTTTAAACATTGCCATTATTCAGTGAATTAGTTTTCTGACAATTTATTCTGCACTAAAATTAGATAAGTAATGAAATGGACATAGGTTGATTACTTAGATGTGCATTGGAAATGACACGTGTTCAATATTTTTCTTATATCATCTACCACACTTAGTCAAAAATTATGATGTTATAGCCATTAGAAACAAGACTTAATAAAATTTTTGAAATAAAAAGACTCACTTAAAATGAAAGTCACAGTTGAAAGTTATGGTCAAAGTAAGTTAGACTGTATCCAGCCCATCCTCGAACACAGATGGGTTCTTACTTAGTAAAGTTTGACCCGAGTCCTTTTGTTTAACCGATCCTCTAGAAACCCTAGTTGATGACTTAAATTAGAGAAATACCCTAGCCCATGCAACACCAAATGTTGAGAAACCTTGGAAACCTATGTTTTCTATCGCTATAAATCAAGCCCTTCTCCCAGCCTTCGATTACACCAGAATCTCTGAAGAGCTATGTGAGAATACAGGTAGATTTAGAGAACCTAGCCAAACTCTTCCCGTACCTATCCTCAAAGCCCCTTAAGGCATCGGTCAAGGCTTGCTATTCTTAATTTTGGTGTTCCCTAACTTGCTTAAGTAAGTGACCTAAGGGTGTCAATCTTTCAGAACTAGCTTCCTTTTTTGCCCTTTCCTTTTTTCTATTTTTTTACTTTATTTAAGTCTAACAATGTAATTTTTTATAAATTAGTCCCCTATGATGTAAATATTTAATTTCATCTTTTCCATTTTTTCTAATTGACATTTTCATTTTCGATTAATGTATTTAGCATGTTGCATGCCTATTTTCTTGTAGTGTGACAATTTTATTTCACGACTTAATTGGTAGAGATCATCAATGATTACGGGTGACATTAGGGTGCACTCCATCCTAATGTTATACTGTGTCCTGTAGGTCTGGATCTTTTGGCTTAGGCTAATGAAGTCAGATGGTCCTATACGAGGATCCCTTTTCAAAACCTTCTTTTACTAGACCTAACTCTCTTTTGGTTAACCCTTTGGTTTAGGAGTCAGTAAAATAAGTAAAATTGATTTTTGTTAGTTTTTTTACAAATGTAGTTGGTGACTCTATTGCTATTAGTTTTCTCTGGTAACTCTATTCTTATTAATTTTCTCAAAATTGGAAAAACTTAGGTTTTCAGTCCATGGTAGACAAGGACATTTTGTGTTCCTGGGCCTAGCACCTGCCAGTGTTCTTGGGTCTCGAGAACCTTGTCATGTTCTTGCGTTGGGTCAACAACATGTTTATTTTCTATCCAAAAGCACGCCTAACAAGCAGATTTAGCCAGTTGTTGGGGGCGACTGCTTATGTTATGAGTCATGGTCATTGCAATGGATTGTGTTCTATGGTTTGGCTCAATTGGTGACATGAGTAATGTCTCCTTAATTATGTTATATATTAGTTTCCTTAACGTTTGAGGTCTCTTCTCCATTTAAACTCCCTACTATGTATTACGGAGGCAAAGTATAATGAACAAATTGAAATGAACTTTCTTGTAAGATCTCCTTTGATTGCATATGAGTTCGCTCAATACATGAATTGCTCAAAGAGCACCCTTCATTAATAGGTTCTTATTTATTTGAACATGACTGTAGCACCCCCTGCTCATTACTAATTCTTGTTGCTTATAAAAAACCCTTCTTACTCCTTGTTGTTGTTTCACATACTAGCCACTAGTCCTTGTCAAAAGGTTTTTGAAATGACTTCAAAAAAGAAGCAATAACCTTGGGGTTTTACATGATATGCTAGTGTGGGGGTTTAAACTAGAGACCAATGGGGTGGTGCATTACTGCGCATTCAAGCTATCTTAAATAGTTCCCTTTCAATAAGCAGTCAGTAGGTCCTGGCGGCAAGTTTTAGGCACCCAGCAAGATCACAGCAAAATTGAGGGCAATTAAGCAATCTTTCCATGTTTACAAAAATTTTGTGGATAAAATAATTTTATTAAAAATATTGATGTATACCTTGCTCAGTAAGGAAATCTTGCTAGCACTATAAAAGGAGAGTTTCATCCCCCCTCATTGATCATGTCTTTTGACCCAAAGAAAACAAAACACTACCTATTCCTCTCTAGACACCACACCTTGGGAAAACCTAGCTCTCTAAACTCTCCCCCTTCTCTTCTTAAAAAAAACTTTCAAGAAACAAAACTCTTCCAAAATTCTTTTATCATAATCTTTTGAAATTGGATGAAATTCCAATACACTTCAGAAGATGGATTGAAGTGCAAGTTTGCTACACCAACTGCTCGGATCGAAGTAGGTCATGAGGGCTATTAACAAAGAAGATAATTTGTTTCTAGTCTTCTTTATCTTCTTGCATTCATAATCATGTCTCTCTCTTTGACCCTCTACGGTATGTGTTCATTGTTCATCTCCCCATGCAAGAAAACAACATTGCATTGATAATAATGTGGCCACCAAATTTATTTTTTTCTTTATATTTTCTTACCACTATAGAAATGAATTACTAATAAGTGGTCATCAAAACATCTTTTGTTATTTGTCTCACTAAAATAAGACCAAAATCATGAAAATGCCTTTTGTATGGAATCAAACGGTAACGGTTTTAGTACATTCGTTCTTACTAGAGGCTGCTTCTTGAAGCGCGCAGTCTAATATTGGTTGACCATTCATTATAACATACCTTCACCTTGGACCCCTTCTCATGGTTTACACCCAGCGAGTTACTATTTGTGATAATCTACATTTAAGATATCTACAATTATAATTTGCATTAAAAAAAAAGAAAAACCTTTCCAATCTTGACAATCAAATCCAACATCCCATGGTTTTCTCTTCGATTTAGGGACTTGGTTGAAAGAAGGAATTGACAATTTTCTATAAAAGTATAGGCACATACATTAGCTTAAAAAGTTAGTGGCGGCTCTGAAAATTAGAGCCCCTATTAATTCTACCACATAACTCCACAAAATAACCACTTTGAGAAAGTCAATCCAATAGATAGCTCAAAAGAGGCTGGTCATCGTGAGGGAAGGGGGGAGGTCATCGAGCTTTGTGGTGCCCAGGGCAAAACCCCTGATGAACCACATGGCATGAATCAAAGGGCTTTCAGTGACAACTCCACTACGAACTACGGAAGTGAGTGAGTGAGACTGGAAATAAATGAATGCAATTGAAGCCTTTTATTCTCTGATTCAAAAATCTATCATATATGCATTTATGCATTATCTTCTTAGGCATACTAGTTTGAACATAAAAAGAGTATAGTCTGTCCCACTTAGGCATTAAGACTTATGACACTGATGCATGATAGTTTGGACAATAGATTTTGGATCAAAATGCATACGTATGATTGCTATGAATGATTGCTAAGTGTCCTTCTTTCCTTTTGTGTGTCATGGATTCCTTTTTTTTTTTGTTTTTTTGACAATGAGTCAGAACCCCCTAACCGTTTGTCCCAAAACCAAAATCAAAACCCTATCAAGGATGCAAAAGTGCCCTAACTAGGGTCTAAGGACAAAACTCAACCATGATCAGACTCATGCTACTAGTGGCTAGAACTTTGCCTAACGGTCCTATTAGGATGCTAATGCATCCCACCGATCATGTCTATCACATCACTAGGGCCAACAGGATACCAATGGTTCAAGGTCTCTTTCCTTCTTTTTTTTTTCCCCAAAATTGGACGTGGTGGCAACTCTTTCCTATTCATTTTACCTCTTTCTTTTTCTTATGCTTTTGGTAAAAAAGAGATTTTCTATTTTTGAAAAAAGATTTGCTTTTTCTAAAATCCCGAATTTTGTAGCTTTCAGAGATAAAATTGGGTCTTAGAAAAGAGGCCATCCACATCCTTTTGTAAGATTAATATCCGAAAGCTACACTAGATGAATAGGTTAGGGCCCCGCCTAACCAGTCCTTAGCCCAACGTAAAAAATAGGGTAAGTTCATCTCTTTTGCCTCCAATCCACTCTGACTCCCAAATTGAGGATACTTGGCTATGATGAAGATTAGGCTCGCATAGAGATTTTGACCCTCTAATCTGACCCACTAACCCTTTTTTTAAAACAAAAATTATAATCTAAAACCAAAATAGAGGAATTCAAGTTTCGCCTATTCAAAACCTTTAAGCTTTCTACTTTTTTCTCCACTCTCAGTACTCTTTCTGCATATCTCACTGGCTCACAACCCTCTAAGGCTCCCTTTCTGATGTTTAGAGTAGTTGTTTTGTTAAACTAATTGTTATGGTTACTAAATTATTCATTTGAAATGTTTGTAATTATGACACTTTTCTAATATTGCTTGAATTTTCATTTAATAGAATGTTTAATGCTGAATTTAATGATAAAAATGAAACTCACTGGCAAAAACTCATTTTCCATATAGGAAAGTTTTAAGGGTCCAACATGACGCAATGACGAGAGTATACCCGTAGGGTCAAGGTCAAGGTCGATAGTAGGTTGCTTAAGGTTAGGGTTAGAAAAACTATACCTACAGACCCTAATCACCTGACCCTGAACCCACCCCAAGCTGTAATTTGATGAGGTCTACTGAGAGCTCTAAAAGTCAAGCTTCCGATTTTGTGGTGGAAAATGAGATCAACAATAACCACTAGCACGAAGAAGAAATCGACAATGCTAAAAGAATAGTAACTCATATAGCCGACATGTTGTCGTAGATAAAAAGGCATTTTGAGGCTAAACTAAATAAGCAACAAAAACTCAACAGCGACCTTGCCTTAAAAAAAAAAAAAAACAACAAGAACATAAATCTAAAGCTCAAATAGTGGATGGCGGATATTTCATCCATGTAGTTCATGAAGAAAATTCGTCACCAATGTATCAAAGAATTAACAAACTGGAGCAGCTCTGAAGGAGGTCTCAATTATTTGGGGACCAATTTATATGCCCCACCCTATATAAACTAATGTCAAAAAGAAAGTTGCGTTCTAAGTGTTTCCTTCCTGAAAATTTCAATTTTTTAGGCTTGGATAACCTTCCGTCGTAGTTGAGGAATTTTGTTACTATTATGAGCTTGAAAGGCATAGAAAGGGCCCCTTATGCTCAAATGTTCCCTCTCACTTTGATAGAAATAATGAGTAGCTGGTCCAATTCTGTTGACCCACATAAGGTTAGTACTCGAGATAGCATAACAAAGGAATTCTTCTCACAATATATAACAACAAGATGCTGCCTACCTCACTATGAGACATCGTATTACTAAAGCAAGATGAAAAGGAAAGTTTCCCAAGCTTTCTAACCCGATGGATGGCAGAGGCCTCTTTGGCCCTAAATTGTCCTAGTGAAAAAAACCTAACTAGAATGATCATAAAAAAATATTAGGCAAAATTTTCGTCAACACCTTAAGCTGCAACCCCTAAGAACATTCATTAGTTACATGAAGCTGGGATATTGGTAAAGAAAGAAATTAAAAAAGTGGTAAACAAATCCTTACCCAAATAACAAAGGTTCTTTCAAAGGGGGGAAAAAAAAGCAGTAGCTACCTCTAACTCGAAAACCGTTAAGCGCAGTGGAGGCCTCAAGGACATACTAATTAGTGCATTGCTTGAAGATATGCAATACAAGACATGATAGATGATAGAATCTTACTCATTTCAACTGTGGCAAAACCCAACAATGAAGTTAACCCTTTATAAGTTACTTGCAAATTTCCGCAAGGAAGGACTTCACCCGTCCATCTTCGGCGAGGATGAGTTCTATGGAGTATGAGCTTATGACTAGGACGATATTTAGATGGCTCCCCTTCTCCTTATTGAAGTTGCTTAGGTAAAATGAATGAAAAAGAAGAAATCAAACATCTCCGTAAAGAGAGAAATTATAAGCCCTTACTCCTAATTGAAGACTAGAACTAGCCAAATACCACCATAGCGCCTAAGTCACAAAAGGACCTGATCCTCACCATGTTGAAAAAGGCTATTGTAGATATAACAATATAGAAGCTTCTTACCTGCTCTACTAACGATCAATAGGCATTCTTAAGGGCCCCCGTGATGATGGAAGTCCCATGGTAAACTCCCCTAAAGAGATAGTTAGTTTCTTCACAATTGAAAGTCACCTTTAACCATAATTTTCGATTATACAAACCTTGCTACTGAAGAAACAAAGCATAATAAGGTTATGCATCTGACTATAACTTGTAAAAACATGTTCATACCTATGTCCTTCATCGATAATAGATCATCAACTAATATATGCTTGCTTGGAATGACAAGGAAGTTGGGTATAACTGAAGCAGATATCACCTCTTTGGCCTAAGGCTTAGGAGCTTACAATAGCATTTGCAGTTTCAATTGATTTTAGCCCTGTCTGTAAAAGGAATGTTAATTCTACGATAAGGAATATGGGTTATCTACCTGAACTTGACTTGGGAGGAGGCCAACAATGTCCACTCCTAAGGTGAACCCCATTGCTCACCTCTTACGTTTAGGATATAAACACTCTCCTTCAGAGCTTCACCTGAAGATTTTAGAGGAAAAGCTTAAAAAGCATATGCAGGATAAGGGGATCTATACCTGCAACTAATTCCATATGTCCTTAACTTAATGGAGCTTTCATAAAGTGCAGAAAGATGCCCTTATTATCATTTCTCCAAACCAAAGTGCATACACAGTTGGGAGAGGTCCTCCCCAAATTTGAAATATTCCATGACTATGCACCCCAAAAAAAAGGTGTACTTTACCAAAAACAAGAAATCGGAAGTAGATTGGGCTCTTGAGGCCAACTTTGTACATTTTGAATTGCTATTCAAATTGGAAGAGACGAAGCATGAAGATGTCAAAAGGGTACAGATACCTAAGCAGCCCGTTAATCACAAGAGTGACCAACTACCAAAAACCGTCAATCAACACCAAGGTAATAAGGCCTTGAACTAAGAGAACTTTTGAGTGGCAAAAGAAAAATCAATGGAAATTTGTTGTAGATTTCTTAATTATGCGAGAAAAGCCAATAAAATGGCCATGACTAAGATAAAGGATCAAGAAACTAGTTAGCCTAACAAACCAGCAATTAATTTTCTTTAGCAAATTAACAAGAACTAATTTAAAGGTTTGACTCAATCACCATTCAAATACACTATGTATTGGAAATAAAGAGAGAGATTTTATTTTTACGAGAGAAAAATATTCTAGCCTGTACTTATTAATTCTCAACTCAAGTCTATCTACAAGTGAATATAAGGGGGCTAATTTATAGCCACAAAAATTAGTCTCTTCTTCCCAAAGCTACAAAAATGGGCCAATAAAGATTAAGCACCCATGGGTTCGTATGAACCAATATGACTCAAGCACGCACTTCTAAACAATGAAATTCATATAATAATTTAAGCACACAGAAATTGAAATTAGAGGCTTCTATATTAGTGATGGGTTGTCCAAAATACTCCAAATCCCAAGCCTGATTATTTAAACTTGACCTTAACCCTTAGGCAAGGCTTGACCAGCATTGACCATAGTTGAGTAAAGTTTAACCTTCTCAACTGGCCTTATTGGACCAAAATTAACCTGATTTGTCTACTTAACTTTGATGACGAGGGTAGATTCTTTATTGTCATGCTCTCTTTCCTCCTTCTTCTTAAGGCATAGACTAGATGGAATAGAATAAACAACTTATTATCCTAAGCAAGCCTCTTAAGCTTTATTTGGAATATAATCCTTGAAGTGGCCAAAAGGTGATCGAAAATTGGGTATAAAGTGTCTAGTTTGAGCATTTGGAACCATAGGGCCTATGCTCACTTATTCTATATGTGTATACCAACCTTGCCCTTAATGTTCATGCATCAAAGCTCCCTTTCTTCAAAGGGATTTGTCCTGATCAAATCCTTGGGATTACAATCCAATGATACAAATGTTAGGAGCTCATTGTACCCTTTGAGTTTTATGAAACTCATGAAGTTAATGAATACCACCCTTCTCGAATATATCAGAGTTTTTAAAGGCTTTATGGGATGCGATGAAATGAAAAATTATTCCAACATTCATTTGAGTGTTGACAATTTCAATACATTAAACACAAGTTAATATTAGGAGAGATTTTCTCATCATCTGTAAGGTAGACTTGTGGAGGCTCACTTTTAAGGGGAAAGGAGTCAAATGATATTTGCGCCACCAAGGTTGAGAGTTTCACATTTTGTTTAGAAAGACAAATGCTTTCTTGATGGAGCTTCAATTCCTATGGGGTTTAAGGCTAAGGAAGATTTTTAAAAGATAAAAAGTGAGTGATTGGTCCTGGAAGTTCGGTTTCTCATAGAGGACGATCTGAGCGCCAAATTTCAATGTTCTTCCAAAAAATAGATATTAGCATCCAAGAAAACATATCATACTCAGCGTCATTCCTCAACTTGCTCATTGAAATTGAAAATACTGCTTCTTTGGCGATGTTTACTTGAATCTTTAAATTGGGACAATAAAGAGTATAAGAGAGGGGTTGATAAATAATAGTTAGTACAACCTCCAAGGTGGGCTTTGATTTAGCTTCTTTCACTTCAACGTCAAAAATGATCTCATTTTCTTCATTTGCCTCCTATTGATCAAAAAAGGGCTCCTCTTATTTTGAAGCCTCTATTTCATCTGGCTTAAAAGGATCACTTCTTCATGAACAGTGATCTTTTCTTGAGCTGCATTGGGTTCCTCATTCAAGGATTCTTCTTGAAGGAGATGATCTCGATAGAATCATACATCAGTGCTTAACTTGAGTCAACTCTAAGACTAGATTCTAGGCCTATGTTGAAAACTTCTCTCCACCTTCTAGTTTTTGAGTAGCTATTATGAGACACTCTCCACCCAAACATCCTTTGGCCTTAAGTGGCCTAACATTCTTTTCAAACCCATTTTCATAAATGCAGAAGTTTTAATGAATGGGAGTATTATGCAATATTAAATAAAAAGGTGTAACTAACCTTGTTTATTTGAGGGTGACAACAAATAAAAAGGTTCAAAAATGTTCTCCTCATGGAGTAGAAATGACGCACTATTAGTCCTGATTTTTGATAATTACATTAAAAATAAATAACGGTCGGGTGGTTGTAGTTTAACTCATAATAACAAGGTAAGCAACATATTTACCCAGTAAAAATGGGAGGAAACAGGAGTTTATGGAATTATGATTCAGGAACCAACAAAATCTACATGTAAGTGGCCTGCTTCCCTTCTCCTGTTGCATGAACATTCGAGATTGGTACAGAAGGTTCAGTAACCACTACCATTAAAAAAGAATTACGAACGTTAAAATTATAGAATGCTGAGTTGAGGAAAGGAAGCAAAGAACAAAAATATACCAAATAAGTCAATGAGTTGTGGAAGATAAGTGGCATAATTACCGTGGTGGTCAACGTAGCCTACGAAAATGGATGCCTGCCTTTGTCTCTGCCATATCATCTAGACTAAGAGCTCTCATATAAAATATAGACCAGAGCAGATTAAAGGGAACAATGGGAGGGCATTAGGTCATAGCTTGGGTAATAACTTGCTCACCCAAGTACAAGATGAAGGTGTAGGATCCTTCCCTAAGGACTTCTATTGAGTTTAAACTTAAGCAGACTCAACTTCAAGAGTCGGGATACGTTTCTTGCACAGGGGAAAATTGGCCTACCAAAAGGAGAAGGTCAGAAGAGTGAAATCTTACAGTTAAGCTAGTTTTAAAGGAAATGACATAACCATTTCTAAGGCATTGGTAGCTGCAGGGAGACACTAAAGATCTCCCGATTGGAATTGTTGCCAAATTTGATTCTGCTTGGTCCATGAGACCATTATGGGAAAACCTCTGGATGCCCATGATCTTGGCAAAAGAGCCGAGAAATATTCATAAAACTAAAGTTGCAGAATGAAAGGGCTAGTATAAAATATTATCAAGTATAAAGAGAAGTAAAAGGGAAAAAATTCAATACCTCGATAACTCTTTGTAAACCCCCCAAGGGAAGACATGTATGTTATTCCAGAGGGATTTGCTCAGTTTTCCACACTACTTGGGGCATTCAACGAATAAGGGTGGAATACACAAGAACTCCCTATTTCAAGTTTCTTACACTATTCAGGTCAACTAGATTGACTGAATAATGGAAATGCAAATGGTTTCCAAGATCGATAAAGATACTCATGCTAAGAAGAAAAGTGAGAATGATGTGAGATTGTTGCTCAAGTGAATATTGCGCCCATCACTCAACATCATGCATCATGTTGATAGGCATGCTATATGATAAGTGATCTTCGTAAGGAATGGATTCCATAATAGGACCAAAAAAGATGAAAGAGTTGGTCACGATGGGTATGAAAATCTTCTTGTATACTAATGGTTCTCCCATAAATCTAAGACTCATTAGCATAGAAAAATCAAAAAGGGTAATAGCCATCTCACAAGTGAAAGGTAAAAGGTATTGTGGTGTCCCATAATCTTTCAACCACACCATGAGTAATGTAATGTTTGGCTAAGTCTGCTACCCCACTTAATGCAGAATAGAAGGCACCAAATCTCATCTGCTCAAACACTTATCGGATATGAACTCTTCAAGATCCTAGCTCACTCATAAAGTTCCTGGGGGGATCTGCAACACTAACTAAATCATTGTAAAAAGTAACGCATTAGAAAACAACGTCAAAATCATATTAGACGAAAATAATAGGAAAAGGGAAAGAAGAGAAACACTTACAGCATTTGTGGTGGCATGACTAGATGCATGATGCCTAAGAACCAGTAAAAGGTCATGTCTATCCCAAGCATCAACATGCCTCATTTCCCCTCTATGAAAGAATCTAGGGAAGCATTTCCTCCTTATGATGTGGGTGGGCGCTTCTTACATTCAAGTTTTTTTTTTTAAACACAACTGCAATATTCCTAATATAGAAAGGGGAAAATAGAAGGACTTGAGAGGAAAATGCACACTCGAATAGAAGATAAGAAGTTAGTGTGATTAATGTAAGGCTAAGGGGGCTATTTATAGAAGAAGAGCAAGCACAAGAAGGTGGAAACCGACCAGGTTCCACTTGGAGATGCCTTGCCAAAAAGTAACAAAACAAAGCATACAAAATCAAGGAGAAATAAAGAAAAAGACAAGAGACAAAAGCAAGGGGCAACCTAGTTAGCATTTTCAAGTGGAAAGAATCCAATATTCAAGCATCCAATGTGTATGACAACAAGGAAGAAAAAAGCAAACATTAGCATGGGGACTAGGCTAGTACTCCTTCCTATACCTGTAATCCTGAAAGGATTAATGAATGAGCAAGAATCCAAGAAGAAAACAGCATAAAGACCCAGCAAGTTCCTTAAGGAACCAACATCGTATGCATGCCTTGTCGAAAGAACAAAAACAAGAAGAAAAAAGGAAGAAGTGGTCAAGGGGACTCGGCCGATTTACAAGGAGAGTAATGATCACAAACACTACCTTCTCTACGCATAAAAACAAGCTACAAGTGGCAGGCAAGAAAAGGAAATGGCAAAGGGGACTCGGCTGGGTCCACTAGCAAATGCCAAGTAAGTAACAAGTCCAAACTTATCAATCTATCACTCAAATTATCCAAGCTATGCACTAGCTTTGATAATAATGGAGGAAAAAAAGTGTCGGTAAGAAGATAACAGTAAGCCAATAAGGTGAGAGTCCTTATATAGATTGTAAAATTCAAAAATTCGATAGATCAATTAAAGGTCGCTAATCTGGTGAAAGCCTAAAATCAAAAATTCCTAGACTGGAAAAGGTTCGCCAATCTACCGAAAGGATTCGCTAGACCAGAGAAAGGTCTGCTAATTTGGCAAAAGGATAAGAACCTGATAGCTCCGAGCACAATGGGACATCATCAGGCCATTGTCACAGTGAGAGTTAGCGGAAGCCAAATCTTAGGACCCTTAGCAGCCAGGTTTGGATTTCAGATCATTGGCCACCATCACGATGAAAGCTCGTAAAAGCCAAATCCTAGGACCCTGAGTAGTTAGGTTTTGATTTAACATCATTGGCCACCGTCATGGTAAAAACTGGCAGACACCAAATCTGAGGACACTAAGTAGCCATATTTCGATTTCACATCATCGGCCACTGTCACGGTGAAAGTTGACAGACCCCAAATCTCAAGGCCCTTACTGGCCAGGTTTGGATTTCACATCATCGCATCAAAACGGACAACTCCAAGTGAAGACCTTTACTTTGACATTTGCCTGGTTCTGGATTGGCCAATGTGGAAACTAATTGTAGATGCCTAGAAATGTCATCACTATTTTAATCACCCAATGACGAAAACAATATCCCAGCTTACGCACCTCTGAGCCCAACAAGGTGATTATTAGATACAGAATCTAAAATAATGAAAAAACGTGGCTGAAGATAGCATGAGGAAGAGGTCCGAGGGGCCTAATTGGATACAGGAACTGGCCAGTTCACTTAATAGTGAAGTCGATTGGGTTCCTTATTTTTCCCACCCTAGGAGATCCTGTCTGCTTAAGCGCTGATTAGTTAATCCAAATCCTAATTGGATTAGTTTATTGTGTTTACTTAATTAGATTTCTATCCAGATTATTCACTTGTTTGGATTAACCTTAATGGAACTAGATTTTTCCCACCCTCTCTATTCTTTTACTACATTTCTTTTTATGATTTTAATCTCAAATTATCAGAGATGTAATCTTTACGTAGTTCCCTACCCACTGTAATTATTTACCTCATTTTGGACCCAAAAAAATATACCTTTTGTATTGTTTAATGTGATTCGTACTAATATACTTCGTGACTGTGTGATAGTGTGACTAAAGTTTGATTTTTCATGTTGAATACTAGAGGTTGTTAGTGATGACGAGTGGTCATATGATACATCCCATTACATAATCATACCTTCACCTCCGAATCTAGCTTCTTGATTTAAGGCTACGGAGTTAAGATGGTCCACACACTAGTGATTACTTGAGGGGCCTAACTTTTTTGAAGTAAAATCATTTGTCCCTTCAGTTGTCCATATTGGTAATAGTTCACTTTGAAAGGTGAATGCAGTTTGTAAGTTTTACCTAAAACTCACTGGTAACTCTACTAATTAGTTTCACTGCTTTGATCTTTTTATGTTTATTTTATTTTTATTCTATTTTTTGGCAAAAGGGTTCTAATCGAGACATTATAACTGTTTAGACCAGGATATGGGGCCTGCACTGAACCAAGAACTTGCCCGGGTTCTTGGATTGGGCGAGCGGCCTTGTTCCTAGACTAGGCAGTAATCACTACCAGGGATCAAACCTGGCAACTGGGCCTGATTCTAGCCCAAAAATCCGACCGAGTTCCTGGATCACAATCCTAGTCTAGTTCCCTGGTACAGTTCCCCTTGATTTGCCCAGATTTAGATTTCATAAAAAAAGGGGAAAAATTAGTAGCTAGTTTCAAAAAAATTAAATGCCTGGCAAATAAGTCAAACTATTCGTGGGGTACGACGACCCAGGATAGGTCCTCCGGGGCCATTGGCCCTTGCACTATGTTACATTATGAACCTCCTTGACTCCATGGTTACTTCCTACTAAAGATTTAAGGGTTCATCTTCAAAATCACTAAGCAATTATTAAGATGAGACCCATAGTAGAGGACTCTTGAAGAGGAATCTATCAAAAAGAAGGCACAAGAAGGAAAGTGATTAACTCACCAAGTTGTTACCTCCCAATCATATATGGATGCAGCAGTTAGTACGTGAATGTTTATTCTAAAATAAGTCTTTGAAGACTATAACAAGAAACAGTTTGTGTAAAAAGCCTCACAATCTATGAGAGCCAGGAGTCATATATATATATATATATATATATATATATACACACACACACACATACATATGGTTACATTAGGGTTACTACTCATGGGCCTCTATAGGCCTCTATTATGTCCCACCAATCTGGATGGTGGGATTCATAGATAGATTGGAATTAAGGAATAAAAACCAATTTATAAGAAGTGCCTTGGTAAAAATATCGGCAATCTAAAGCTGAGTAGGAACATAGGTAACCGCTAAATCGCCGTGGGACACCCGCTTACAAATAAAGTGATAATCCACCTTGATGTGCTTACTGCGGTCATGGAGTACTGGATTTGCGGTGATGTAGGTAGCAGCAACATTATCACATAAAACCATAATGGGATGACGAAGAGTGATACCCAATTCAGCCAGAACATAACGAATCCATAAGGTTTCAGTGACTGTATAAGCGATAGCACAGTATTCAGCTTCAGTAGAGGACTTGCAGACTATAGGTTGCTTTTTAGAGCACTATCAGACCAAGTTAGGTCCCAAAAAGATAGTGAACCCAGTGGTAGATCGAGAACTATCTGGAGACCAAGCCCAATCAGCATCAGAGTAAGCAAGAGCCAAGGAGAAATTTATCGCCTTGCAAAGAGTGAGACCATGATCAGCTGTACCCTGTAAATAGCGAAATATATGCTGCACCACAGAGACATGAGCAGTACAAGGAGCATGCATAAACTGGCAAACAAGATTCATTGCATACGAGATATACGGCCTAGTCATAGTCAAGTATTGCAATGCCCCAACCATACTCCGATACTGAGTGGGATCGAAGAGCAATTCCCCATCGGTGAGTGATAACGTGGTCCTAGAAGGGAGTGGGGTGCGAGCAGGTTTAGAGTGATGAAGGGAAAATTTATGGAGGAGATCATTAATGTATTTAGATTGTGAGAGAAAGAGCATATAAGAGGTGCACACAACCTGGACCCCCAGAAAATAGTGTAGATCACTGAGATCTTTTATAGGAAATTGGGCGGAGAGAAGGTAAATGATGTGATGCAAAAGAGAGGAGGAACTTCTAGTGAAAATAATGTCATCCACATAAAGAAGAAGAATAAGAATTGCATTAGGGGTACGTAATATAAACATGAAGGAATCTGTGCGACTACAAGTGAAACCCAATGAAAGAAGGAAGCTGCTGAACTTATGAAACCAGGCACGAGGAGCCTGTTTCAAACCATATAGAGATTTGTTGAGTTTGCAGACATGAGTGGGAAATCACAATGAACAAATCCCTGAGGTTGAGTCATATAGACATCCTCATGTAAGTCACTATGTAGGAAGGTATTCTCGATAGCAAGTTGTCTAATGACCCAACCCTTAGTAAAGGCAAGGGAGAGAACAGTGCGAATAGTGGTGGGTTTCACAACAGGGCTAAAAGTCTCATTATAGTCCAGACCAGGAAGTTGACCAAACCCTCTAACAACCAAACGAGCCTTACGCCGCTCAATAGACCCATCAAAATGATATTTAATACGGTACACCCACTTATAACTAAGTACATTCATAGTATTGCAATAAGGAACAAGTTGCCATGTATTATTTTGCACAAGAGCATTAAACTCCTCAGCCATCGCCATTTGCCAATTTTTAGCTTGAAATGCAAGTTTAAAGGAAGTTGATTCAAATTCCATACAGCGAGCACACAAGGACAAGATATGACGAGGCTTGAGAACACCATACTTCAATAAGGTTTGCATGGGATGGACTGATTGGGTCGGAGAGCCCAAACACTCTGGGTCAGATATGGGTGTGGGTGACAGCGCCCCCTCAATTGGGCCGGAGGTGGAAGAGGAAAGTGACAGGCCGCAAGGGAACGGCCCAGCAGTGAGAGAGGACGGGTAAGCCGTGGACGGTGGTAGCGAGGGAATGGCGTTAATGGTAGGGCTCATGGGTAGAGAGGGGAAATTTGGTCGTGGTGAGGACATGGGCTGCAGAGAGACAGTGGGCTGAGAGCTGGGCGAAGAGGAGGCTGACGAGAGGGAGGAACCATCAACAAACCCCAACAAATTGTAAAAGATCAAAAAAGCGGTAAACTAAGTGCGCCAATTTAAATAGTCACCAATGGAAGTAAGCGGGATAGTAACAAAGCTTGTAATATTGAGATTGGTGGGAAAGGATGGGAGAGGTGTTGCACCTGTGTTTGATCTCATTGTAGTCCTTGTTTAATCTATGTTCATTGCTATTTTTATGCCAAATCTAGATAAGAAAGGGTCTAATTTAACTGCTTGGATTCAATTATGCTTACAATGTGAATTATCCTTACTCACAGGAGGAATCTTGTGGTTTTGATGAGAAGGACAGATTTTGAGGTGAATACAAGGAAGAACAGAGGTTGAGTAAAGCCCCCAGAGAGCCAAGAGAAGCGGAACCAAAGAGGCACGACCGTGCACCAGGACACACGGCAGTGCTGCAGGGGTCGTGCACCAGGACACACGACAATGCTGCAGGGGCCGAAGTCACGCACGGGCAGCACACCTAGGCGCACGGCCGTGAGTGTGCCCGTGCATCTGCGCACGGTCGGCCGTGCGTTAGGGACACGACCGTGCGTCGGCCGCCATCGCACTATTTAAGTGACTTTTCGGCCAGTTTTCAGGAGAGGCTCTTCCTTTTTTTCCCCAGAGCACTTTGCCTTTAGTCTTTTCTAGGTTTTAGATTAGCCCCAAAAACCCCATTAGGGGGTGAATAATTAAGATTAGATCTTTATATACATTGTACAAGATTCAAGTTCACAATTTAATGGCTAAGTTTCTCTTTTCCCTTTCTCTTCAAATTTATGTCTCTCGTTTTGTTTATTAATTTTGTTAGTTCTTGTTTTGCTTTGCTATTGAATGTTTAGTCTTGACTGAAATTTTAATCTTTGATTGTGGTTTGTTCTTTGATGGTTAATTAACCTTGTTTAGGCCCCAACCCTACCTGGTTTATTCCTAGAATTTAGAGTTTTCTTTCATGCCCATCAAGTGTTCGATGAAATGCTTAAGAGGGCTTTCATCCGTGTTTTGGGGCGATCGACTTATACTGAGAGGTGAGGTCGATTGCCTAGTGTGGGTAGAGAGAATAGTTGGGATTGCGACATGAAAATTGTTTCGTCGCTAGTTAGGTCAAGGTTGTCAATCTTGTAGTTTAGTTGAACTAATCCCATGAAATAGGAGGTTAGAATAATTAGACTAGCTCATAACCCTTGAGAGAGGGTTTAGGTGGTCTTAATGATGCAATCGACCATATCTGAATACTAGCATAACTTGGAAAGGTGAGGGCTTAACTTGATTACTTGGTTTATCTTAGGTCTAATCATAGTCCTTTTGTTTTCGCTTTAGCAGTTTAGCTCTATTTTCTATTCCTTCAGCTTTGCCTAGCTTGAGATGCTTTAGTTAACTTTGATAGTTAGAAATACAACTCCTTGTGGACGACACCCCAAGTACTCAACGATACACCTCACACTTGGGGTTTATAAATATTAAAACTCTGTTTTCCCCCTACAAGTGTTTGGCACCGTTGCGGGGGAGTTGTTGCTTTTTAATATCGGGGTTTACTTCAGCATTCAAGGCTAGACCCTTAGAAAATCCAAAAAATTAAGAAATCAAAAAATTTGAAAAATTTTAATCAAAATGACTATTTTCCATTTACCCCAGTTTGAGCACGAACCTTTTTGGCAGTACTTGTCTAGATTGAATGACAATTGTGCTCAATATGTGCATTTCCTGTATGAAAAATGGGAAATTTATGAAGTTGTGCTTGAGGGTACAACTCAGGAGACCCGAGTTATCTTGGAGTCCATGAGTGGTGGTCTTTATGCTATGAATGTTGATGTGATGTGGTATCTCTTTGAGTCTTTGGCTTCACAGCAATGGCAATCCGACATTGCTAGTGAGTCTTTTGTGTGCCCTTCCCCCGATCCCTAGGATTTGCATGCTCCATCTCCATGTGTAGATCAGTTTAGGGATTCATACCTTCCCAATTCCTGTTATTCTCATATCGTATGCTCTAATTGTCACTGTTCTGATCATGATGTGAACTCTTGTCCTCTTTATGTGATCTTTGATGATAATTTTATTAAATTAAATCACATGATAGATGTCATAGATGAGCAAAATGCAAAGTTTGAAAATTTACTACGGGTGTATGACCTTTCACATGAGACCGACCTTAGGTTTAGTTCTGCTAGACTTGATGTCAATATGTGTGATGATGATATGTCTTTTCCTCCTCTAGAGTTTGGACTAGAGAAAGTACTTGACCCTCCCCTAACTATTTCACCCATTATTGCTCCATCCTTACTTAGCACCCCTAGAGACACTACAAAGGGTGTCTTGAGCTTAACTATTTCTCCCCTCCCCTTAGCTCAGTGCACGGAGCTCAAAGTGGGCGAATCTTTTAGGGATGATACTAGTATGTATAGTGAGGACGATTCACTTGCTTGGTCAGAAGTACTGGTTTTGGTTGAGCAATGTTTAGAGAAGACCCCTTTAGAAGGGTCATGTGATGATGAAGATGTTATTGGCGCCTTTCCTAGCCCCAAGCCCATAGACCCCATTCCTGTTGAGGTCATTGACTTTATCCCCATCACATCTCCCTTATCCCTTTCCACCCCCTTCATGTGCATCCATTAGATGCATCCCTAGGTACTTTTCGGGGGTATGTCCCCTCCATTGATCCCTACTGTGTATACCTAGAGGATATGCCTTCGATGGATCCCATTCTTTGAACATTCTTTTGATTTTTTCGTGGCATCTGGTAAGTTTAAGAGCATGCTGATCTTTCTAGCTGTATTTTTAATAGTATTCACTTACTTACATTATCATGAGATGCATGCATAAGCACATAACAAGCTCCTGAGAGCTTTAACGGCGTTCGAGTTGGAGACGCGAGTCTTGATAGATGAGGAGGAGTGGCTGATTCTCCTTGCGCCCTTGTGGCATAGTTCGGGTACATTCAGTACGCGACCTGGTATAATCGTTCTCACTCTTCCCCCCCTTCTTTTTATGTTTTATTTTCTATCTTTTTGTTTTTGTTTAGTTATGGATATTAGGATTCTACTTTTGTGGTGATCATTTTGAGGAGAAATTTGGGATGTTGTTGAGCCATTGATGGCTACGATCACCGTTTTTGTGTTTTCGTGGGTATTTGTGTGTTGTGATTGGTGGTGTTGATGGATTGGTATATCTTTATTTTTGGTGGTTAGTTTCATATATATGTATGGTCTTGTTTTTGATTTGGTGAGTCTTTTTGGGAGAGTGTGCTAGCTTGTATATGTGTGGCGGTTTAGTGTTTTTGTATGGTGTTTGTTTTGTCTTGTGTATCTTGTGTGTGATTTTGTTTTTTTGGTTTTTGTGTGTTTTGTGGTTGGTGATGACTCTTAACTTCCAATGAGGACATTGTGAGATTTAGGAGGGGGGTGGGGTTATCTATCCTTTTATTCTTATTTTTGTGAAAATTTTTCATTTATTTTTGTGCAAATTCTTCAATTTTTCTTTTTTTTTGTATAATTTTTTCTTTTTTTGGATTTAGAGGAGTTTTGTACTATTTGATTACCCTTGATCTCCGGTACCTTGGTTATTAGCTCCTATATAAATATAATATGCATGATAGATATTCGTCCCAAGTCTGTCATTTTAGGCCTCAGTTCTAACCCCAACAGTCCATTGTAATTTTGCAATTCAGTCCTGGCTTATGTATTATCATTATCTTATATTCTTAGCCTTCTATGATCAGCTCTCCCACTTGTCTACTGCACAGTTACCTTTGTATGTACTTGCACCCCTTTTCCAAAAACAAAAACAAAAACAAACAAACTCATGCACTACTGGGTATATCCCTTTGAGGTGTGGCAAGAGTTTGAAATGAAAAAGAAGAAGAAAAAGAAAAAAAGAGGGGGGGAAGAAAGAGTTTGGAATGATAAGTACCCCTTTGAGGCATGCGCTACTGGGTGCTACCCTTTGAGGCAATACTGCTACTAGGGAAGCTTGTTTTCCATGCTAGCAAATCAACAAGGTAGCTTGTGTCCGTTAAGTGGGATTGAGTTTGATTTTGATAAGCCAAAATCTTAGAGTGATGATACACTTACACACCGGGCACCAGGATGGATTCAATGTTCTCATGCGTTGTGAGGTGAAAAGCTGATGTCTATATGCCATTCTTTGAGATGATGTGTCCTGAAATGCATATAATGCTTGTGTACAGACTGTTACTTGAGTTACTAGGGGATTTTGGTTGACCCGATTGTGTACCGTTTACCCCGATGTATATTTTGTATTTTGTCATTTTTATTTTTCAATTTTTGTTTCTCTTTTCTTTGTTTTCCTTTCTAAGATTTTGTAGGTATATCTTCTGTAAACCCTCAGGAGACCTCACTCGTCTACTTGGGGGAACCAAGGGGTTTAAAGGGCTTGTTGCATATGCTAAATATAACTGTGATTCCTACGAAAGTGAATTAGTTGTTTAGTTTGGTTTTTATTTTCGTTTTGCTCGAGGACGAGCAAAAGGTAGGTGTGGGGGTATTTGTTGCACCTATATTTGACTTCATTTTGGCCATTGTTTGATCCATGTTTATCACTATTTTTATGCCAAATCCAGATAAGAAAGAGTCTAATTTAACTTCTAGGATTCAATTATGCTTACAATGTGAATTATATTTGCTCACAGGAGAAATCTTGTGGTTTTGATGAGAAGGGCAGAATTTAAGGTGAATACAAGGAAGAATAGAGGTTGAATAAAGCCCCCGAAGAGCCAAGAGAAGTGGAACCAAAGAGGCACGACCGTGCACCGGGACACACGGCAGTGCTGTAGTGGCCGAAGCCACGCACGGGCAGCACACCCAAGTGCACGGCCGTGCGTGTGCCCGTGCACCTACGCACGGTTGGCCCTGCGTCGGGGACACGACCGTGCGTCAGCCGCCGTCGCGCTATTTAAGTGACTTTTCGGTCAGCTTTCAGGAGAGGCTCTTCCTTTTTTTCCCTACAGCACTTTTCCTTTAGTTTTTTTCTAGGTTTTAGGTTACCCTCAAAAACCCTATTAGGGGGTGAATAATTTAGATTAGATCTTTGTATGCATTGTACAAGATTCGATTTCACAATTTAATGGCTAAGTTTCTCTTTTCCCTTTCTCTTCAAATTCATGTCTCTCGTTTTGTTTATTAGTTTTGTTACTTCTTGTTTTGCTTTGCTATTGAATGTTTAGTCTTGATTGAAATTTTGATCTTTGATTGTGGTTTGTTCTTTTATGGCTAATTAACCTTGTTTAGGCCTCAACCCTACCTGGTTTATGCATAGAATTTAGAGTTTTCTTTCATGCCCGCTAAGTGTTCGATGGAATGCTTGATAGAATTTTCATCTGTGTTTTAGGGCGATCGACTTATGCTAAGAGGTGAAGTCGATTGTCTAGTGTTGGTAGAGAGAATAGTTGGGATTGGGATATGAAAATAGTCTCATCGCTAGTTGGGTCAAGGGTTGTCAATCTTGTAGTTTAGTTGAGCTAATCCCATGAAAATAAGATGTTAGAACAATTAGACTAGCTCATGACCCTTGAGAGAGGGCTTGGGTGGTTATAATGATGCAACCGAACATCTCTGAATACTAACATAACTTGGGAAGGTGAGGGCTTGACTTGATTACTTGGTTTGTCTTAGGTCTAATCATAGTCCTTTTGTTTTCGCTTTAGCAGTTTAGTTTTATTTTCTATTCCTTCAGTTTTGCCTAACTTGAGACGTTTTAGTTAGCTCTGGTAGTTGGAAAGGCAACTCCTTGCGGACGACACCCCAAGTACTCAACGATACACCTTACACTTGGAGTTTATAAATATTAAAACTCTGTTTTTCCCCCAACAAGAGGTGTGGAAACCTAAGACGACGAGCCCGAGAGCGATGCACCCCCAAGTTGTAGCTGCTGGATTTGAGAGAGTACACGGTCAAGGGCTGATAGGGGTTCACAGTGAGCAACCCGAAACCATGGGAGGGCATGCTGCCCGACAAGATCATAGACGACACCGAAAAAGGGAACACGGCAGGAACGGTGGGGGGCAAGTCTGCGTGCACGGGGTGAGGCGCAATAGGTGCGCCAAGCCCAGCGGTCACCGCCAAGCCGCCGCGAACACTAGAGAAGGGCGGGAGAGGGTCTGCAAAGGGGTTTGGACTGTGAGGGATTGTCACCATGGAAGGAGAGATGTGCCGGAGAGGAGTAGAGGGGGTCGTGGCCTCGGAGGAGACCAAGATGGTCTCAAGTCCAATACAGGACGGCGGAGGGATGAGTGGTGATGCCATGAAGAGGGGGGGCGACTGGGGTTACGTGGAGGGAGAAGAGATTTCCTGGCAGAGAAGAAAGTAGGAAAAAAAAAGGTCCGATCTCAAAGCTCTGATACCATGTGACAAGAAATAGTTTGTGTAAAAAGGCCTCACAATCTTTGAGAACCAGGAGTGCTATATAGATATATATGGTTACATTAGGGTTACTACTTATGGACCTCCATAGCCCTCCATTAAAGACAAAGCTAACAAACAGGTTGCACAAGCAAAATGTCAAGTTTTGGACAACGACACCTAACATGATGTTCAACTAATTATATAAATCAAGAATGTGTTGGGTCTAACTCATAACTAACGTATCTGCTCATGAAGAGATGTTTATTAAGAATAAGAAAAATGAAGCATTTGCAAGGAACACTGATGATAAGGGCATCCAAACATAGTGGAATTCAGTTCATGCTAATAATTATTGAAATACCTATGAAAGCAACCTTCTTGATATCCATCATATTTTCTAGACGTTGAGGAATTTAAACAAGCGCAAGAAGAAAACTTCAAGTGATTTAAGCAATGGCAAGGAAACTTGAATCTTTTTTCTCTGTTTTTTTTTTTTTTTGGGGTAAAAATATTCTTCATCTTGTGATCGCATGGTTCATAATATTGGGGAAGATATTAAGGCTTGAATTTCACCACATGTATAAGGAAGCTGAATCAACCCTTTCATCCCTGCCTGTAGCTCCTTCCTATTTGAAAACTTGATGGCGAGTTTTTTTCTACTGGGGAGACTGATGCATGATAACAGTATAGGATCGCTCACAAGATTTGGGAAATCAGGATATCACACATAATATAAAAGTAACTAGATCACTGTATGAATGACATTTGTTGCAGTCTATTGGTCAATTTTTTCAATTTTAAAGTAATTGCTCATTTGTTATTAAGTTTAGTTTAAGAAGGAATATTTATTGTCAGGTTTGAAGTGCTTAGGAGTAAACCAGATTTTCTAATGCAATATCTGTTTGATGAACAATGATTGAGCAGTTGACAAAAACCCAAAAAAAATTAATTAATTTCTTTTTTTTCCTTCTTCTTTTTAACATTATGCTGGAGATGAAAAGCCAATGCATTATGCTACGCAATCAAAACAGCTTGCTATTTTTTAATTTTTTCTATCTTTTTGGACGCAAGATCTAGTACATAACAGTAATAGAGGATGGAAATAAAGAAATAGTTGTGCAATTAATTTAGTCATTACAAACACCTTTTCATAATAAGCCTAATACCATTGCTCATTTTTCACTTTTTTTTCCTTCTTCTTTTTGTCTTTTCTTTTAATATTTTAAATTATTTTTGGAGATGATGAACCAACGCATTATGCAACTTGGTTTTTTAAAAAACAAGATAAATAATTATAAAATATTTTCCAAATAGTATCCTGAATAGTCAAAAGTCATATAGTATTGCATAAAAATGAATACGTTACAATATGAATGACATTTATCATGGTGTCATTGGTGAATTTTTTAATTTTAAAATAATTTCTCATTAATTATTAGATTTAGTTCAAGAATGCAATGTTTTTTGTTAGGTTTGAAGCGCTTGGGAGTATGGATTTTCTAACACAATATCTATTTGATGCACAATTGATTGAGCAGATGCAAAAGCCTAAGAAAAATACTTAATTTCTTTTTTATTCTTCTTCTTCTTCTTAAAATTGCGTTAGAGACAAACAAACAATGCACTATGTTAGACAATCAAAACATCTACTGTTGATTTTTTAAAATCTTTTATTTTGCTGTACGATCTAATACATAAGAGTAGTGGACGATGCAAGTACAAAATAAATGTGCAACTAATTTAGTCATTACGAAAATATTTCTGATTAATTTTTGTTTCTTTTTTATATTCTAAATATTTTTAAAATATAAATAATTACAAAATATTTTTCAATTAATATCCCAAACGGTCAAAAGTCTACCAAAATGACTACCTTTGATGGATAGTTTCCCCTTTTTCTAGATTTTGAGTTTTAAGATCCCATGCATTAAGCTATGAAAAATTTAATTAAAAGCACATATAAAATAGTAATTTATGTCTTATAAAACTAATTTAAATTTAAAATCAAATTAATTTAACATAAAGTTCAACATCTACCCGTGTGAAGTACGGAATGTACACTATTGTTGATATTGAAGATTGTTTCTATTTGATATTCTTTAATTTAATTTGTTTTCTTAG
The DNA here is from genome assembly GCA_029747015.1 of Carnegiea gigantea. NCBI lineage: Eukaryota > Viridiplantae > Streptophyta > Magnoliopsida > Caryophyllales > Cactaceae > Carnegiea > Carnegiea gigantea. Next base: position 385,866 of record JAKOGI010000452.1, read on the forward strand.
GTATTTTTTACAAACTTTATAAGATTGCCCAAGATAAAGATATTTAGTAGTATAGTAGTAACATTTAGTTTCCTAGTCTATTAGAATTATGTTAGGTTATATAATGTTGTCCAATTCTATTTTATATCTTATCATTCTGGTTCCCTAGAAACATATTATGAATGAGAATTGATATTAAATTTGAATGTTTCTCTATGTAATAATATTCGAGTTTGTATCACTGTCCTAAACCCTTCCCCATAGGAGTAGCTATAATAGTGTCCTACATCAACTATCCCATGTTGTAGGAATTGCTGTTAAAAAAAAAAAAAAAAAAACTGTACGTCACTTGTTACTTTATAATTTATCAGAAGTACTTCTCATTAGAATCGCCTAATTATTTATCAATTATAATAAAACATTATATATATATATATTATAATTGTGAAATTCATATTATTTTCGTTAAACAAATGTTAGATCATCCGCTATATCTGGTGCAGCTCACTTGGTTTCCGTGTGGTGGGATGACATGACACTTGACATGTCAGTACCCTATATCGCCACTGCTGGACTAAGTATGGCTCATTTCATATGGGAATGCGCCAAGCTTATTGGCGATTATCCATTGAAGGCCTCAGTATACTTAGATCGTAAAAATTCTATGTACTAGGGGCAGAATTCTAGTAAAGAGATAACTTTATGTTGGTCACATTGATTTTTTCCTACCTTCATTGATGGACAGTGGAAAATTTTTTAACATCGACAAGAATGAAGTGAATATGGTCGAGATGGCTGCTAAGAGGGAAACATACGACTAGAAATTGGATTTTTAACGACTACATTTTAACAACCAAACATAAAATTCGTCGTCAAATATTATTGATAACGACGAAAGTGATTTTTCGTCGTTTAATTTCATCAAAAAATCATAATTAGACAACAAACAAAAAAATAGGTTGTTATATGTTTATAATATTCGTCGTTATTGTCAATGACATAAGTTAGGGAGGGAAGATAAAAATAAAAAAAAAAAAATTAAAGTATAATTTCCCTCCTAAGTAAAAATTATTAGAGGGAAGAAATGAAATTATATGCAAATAATATTATAGTCAAAATCACTTAAATTAGAAATGAAGGAAGCAGCCGTTTACCTCCTTAAAAGTGCTTCAGTTCTCGACTTCTCGCATAACTCATTGAAAAGAAACTGCTTGCTCACTTGACTCAACTCCAGAACTTCAAGCCACGAACCCTAGCTGCCAAGAACACGCTGCCAAGCTTCCAAATTTGCAATTCATTTTCAGGAATTTCTTCTTCTTTGTATCAGGTTCGTTATCGATTTCCTTCTTATTCTCCTTAAACTCGTTTTTGTGGATGATTGTGAGTTATTTGTATTGAAATTTAGTAACTCCTGCTTGCTCACTTGACTCAACTCCAAAACTTCAAGCCACGAACCCTAGCTGCCAAGAACACGCCGCCAAGCTTCCAAATTTGCAATTCATTTTCAGGAATTTCTTCTTCTTTGTATCAGGTTCGTTCTCGATTTCCTTCTTATTCTTCTTAAACTCGTTTTTGTGGATATTGTGAGTTATTTGTATTGAAATTTAGTAACTCCTGCTTGCTCACTTGACTCAACTCCAGAACTTCAAGCCACGAACCCTAGCTGCCAAGAACACGCTGCCAAGCTTCCAAATTGGCAATTCATTTTCAGGAATTTCTTCTTCTTTGTATCAGGTTCGTTCTCGATTTCCTTCTTATTCTCCTTAACTCGTTTTTGTGGATGATTGTGAGTTATTTGTATTGAAATTTAGTAACTCCTGCTTGCTCGCTTGACTCAACTCCAGAACTTCAAGCCACGAACCCTAGCTGCCAAGAACACGCTGCCAAGCTTCCAAATTTGCAATTCATTTTCAGGAATTTCTTCTTCTTTGTATCAGGTTCGTTCTCGATTTCCTTCTTATTCTCCTTAACTCGTTTTTGTGGATGATTGTGAGTTGTTTCTATTGAAATTTAGTAACTCCTGGAGGCATCTTCTTCTCCTTCCCCACGCCATGTTGGATTAGATTTCTCACTGAATTGGTCATATTTTGTGCTAAAAATTGACAGTAATTTGACCACGGTGGCCAATTCTAAACCTTTTATTGGGTTTGGTCGGCTCATTGAGTGATAAAAACAACCGGGTAAGTCTTCAATCTATCTGTCCCTTTCTCTGTTTCTCTCTTTTTTCACTATCAAAATTATGCAAATTCAAGAATTCCATAGTGCTGAATGTATTTTTATCTAGAAAGCAGGGGTTATGGATTGAATTTAAGTGATGTTGATCTAATCTGATCTGATCTGATTGGATTTTTGTGTACCTACCAAAAAATGAATCCTTTCTGCTCTACAAATGTCTTTGGTTTAGATTTGACTGCTTTTGGTACTTTTTATGGTAAATTTTTAATACGAATTGAGAACTGCAGTGCACTTCTAACCGGCATTTTTGTTGCATTATTACACTACATGTTCTGGTATCTTGGATCTTGATGTTTATATGATATCTGTACATACATAACTGCTGTAGCATGTCATTTGGAGCCATTCCAGGGAGCTTATAATGAGCAAGATCTACCAGTTTCAGTGAGATGGCATTGCAGCAGGGTGATTGGTCTTACACACACACAGCCTGTACTTATCATTGCCATTATTCATTTTTCCTCTAGTTGATTCCTGATACTTCCATGGTACTGCATTTTATGCAACTGTGTATAATGACCTTGTTTGCTAAGTTACTATGCTTGCTATCTCATTTGCTTGAATGATATGACATGTATAGCCTTAGCTACATAGCACCATTTAATTGCTTAGTAACTCAATAATGATTGTCTTGTATTTATCGACCTGCTGGGTGAAACAATCATACTGAATCAACCTCATAGATACCCTTTTACTCTGCTAATACCAGTGGATGTTACCTTGGGTCTTAAATTCAGGTCATAATCCTCCTTAATCTTTGTCATCAGATACCTGGAAATGTCTGACAGTCAGCATATTTCATCCCAAGTATACAGTTTTTGTGACCACATTTGACCATGGTTCTTTTCTTCTTAGTATTTCTTTTGTTCTTTCCCCACTTGTGCATCATTCTTATTCTGGGTTCTATGAATATAGGCAAAGAACTACGGGAGCTGTGTTGCTTCAAAGATTCCAGAAGTTGAGCGCGATATGTGTTTGAAAGAATTTTGTGCTCTGAAGAACTGTATGAAGAACGTGGTATTATTTACAGCTCTGAGAAACATAAAAAATCTCTTTTTTTTTTTTTTGTTTGTATTTTCATCTAATATTGCTTATTTTCTTTTAGCTTAAAGGCAAGATGTAGCGTGGCAATACCTGGCCTTCAAGATGTACCTTCAATACCTGCTACAATCATCTAGAAGTTAAAGTCAAAAGGATGAATGGCTGTTTATTTTTTCAAACAGGATAAGGTAATCATGGATATTGTCTTGTCTATGATGCAACGATGGAGATGGACGGATATAACATGAATGATACATTCTTATGGTCTAAGATGTGATATAGTTTGGCATGTGTCCCCTCTTTTATACAAACATCCACTACCTGAGTTTCTCTTCTTTTTCTATTGTCTTTGTCTTCATAGGCTTTGATTATTTACAATATGAGAGACATGGTGATGCATATTCCTATATGCATCATTTTTATTTAAGGTCAACTTCCAAGAAGAAAAGTGTCAAACAAGAGCGTACATAGGAACTCTCATATTTTCTCTTATTATGTGAGTTCAAGGACTTTAGACACCATGAAGTAGTTAAGCAAGTGGCGAAAATCTGGATAAAACTCATATTCCTTCCGGAAGAATTGGTGACTGATTCATCCCTGCGGAAGCACTCAAAGGGAAGTTGTCCTGCTCCAGTCCAGTTCTGATATAGGTGTAATGTTCGGACCATAACTTTTGATCTAATTATCCAAATTGAGCAAATGAGCCCATTCTGGAAAATAGATCTCCAGGGCTTTCCAACAAGCCCAGAATCACCTGATTTGGACGTGTGTGCTGAGAGTTATGCTCAGTTGAAGTGGAGGCTGCTGCAAGGATTAAATGCTGGGCAAATGAAGAGACTTTGGTTACATGACATCATGTGGATGACATCATGCACGACTTGGAGTGTTCTAGATGGATGTCTTCAGCTGATTGGAAGCCTAGAATATTCTTTGTAACCTCCCCCACCCCTTATGTTGAGTCTTTTCCATTTTCCAAGCCTTTTCAATTTTCTAGTTTTAATTGCTAGGAGTTTTTAAGTCTTTTGGTTATCTTTGTTTAGCCTATAAATAGGTGGGTTATGTAGTTGCATTTGAATTGAGAGTTGTAAGCTTTTCCAAGAGTAGTACAAACACCTTGAGAGTGATTCTCATTTGTGTCCCAAAAAAAAAAATCCCTAGTTCTATATCTTGAATTTTGGCAAGTTCAAGTGGTGTTCTAGGTTCTCTTTTCTTTTCCAATTGGAGTGATTCCTTGGTGAAGACGAGAGGATTTGCCCAAGATCAAGCCCTTGAGTGGCTCCGCGAAAGATTATGTCAAGTGCAAGGTCTTGTTTATCCTTTGTTCTTTTTTTGTTATTATTTTCATTCCATCTCAATCAACTTTCCATTTTCTCTTTACTTTGGTTCAATTCTTATTTGGGTTTATTTGAGTTTGATTTGGTTCACTTACCACCCACATATACATCAATTGGTATCAGAGCCTAGGTTGCCTACTTGACCAAATTTCCAAACCCAAACACATCCACAAATCAGCCTCATACACATCTGGTCCTACCATGAGTTCTAGCATGAGCGTTAAAAGGTGTTCTAAGTGTCAAGGCTTTGGTCATGCACTCTCGGACTGCCCCAACAAGGAATTCATCACCTTGACCGAATGGGAAGAAGCCATGAAGGAAGAAAAAGAAGTTAGCTATCCATTTGTCTTAAATGGAGAAGGTCATTATCAAGAAAATAGTGACGTTAACTTTGATCTACCTCCCATCTTTGACGCCTATAATGAAGTAGATAATGAGGTAAATTGGAGCCTACCTCCAAGATTTGATGAGCATGAACCTAGCCCCATTCAACCTTCCCAAACCCCCAAATCACAAAAAGTCTTACAAAAGAACCTCTTACTCACCTCTCTTCTCCCAACCGAGTCTAACCCTAGTTTCTACCCTCCCCTTACCCTCTTTTATCAACCCCATGATCATACTGCTCTTCAAGAGATGCCCTATAATTTTTGTCCACAAAGAACCCCATTTCATAAATATGCCCTCTTGTATGAGAAGAAAAAAGAACTCCCGAGTTTGAGGACAAACTCAAAACCACCCGGGGAGTATGATGCATATTCCCATATGCATCATTTTTATTTAAGGTCAACTTCCAAGAAGAAAAGTGTCAAACAAGAGCGTGCATGGGAACTCTCATATTTTCTCTTATTATGTGAGTTCAAGGACTTTAGACACCATGAAGTAGTCAAACAAGTGGCGAAAATCTGGATAAAACTCATATTCCTTCCGGAAGAATTGGTGCCCGATTCATCCCTGCGGAAGCACTCAAAGGGAAGTTGTCCTGCACCAGTCCAGTTCTGATATAGGTGTAATGTTCGGACCATAACTTTTGATCTACTTATCCAAATTGAGCAAATGAGCCCATTCTGGAAAATAGATTTCCAGGGCTTTCCAACAAGCCCAGAATCACCTGATTTGGACGTGTGTGCTGAGAGTTATGCTCAGTTGAAGTGGAGGCTGCTGCAAGGATTAAATGCTGGGCAAATGAAGAGACTTTGGTTACATGACATCATGTGGATGACATCATGCACGACTTGGAGTGGATGTTCTTCAGCTGATTGGAAGCCTAGAATATTCTTTGTAACCTCCCCCACCCCTTTATGTTGAGTCTTTTCCATTTTTCCTAAGCCTTTTCAATTTTCTAGTTTAAATTGCTAGGAGTTTTTAAGTCTTTTGGTTATCTTTGTTTAGCCTATAAATAGGTGGGTTATGTAGTTGCATTTGAATTCAGAGTTGTAAGCTTTTCCAAGAGTAGTACAACCACCTTGAGAGTGATTCTCATTTGTGTCCAAAAAAAATCCTAGTTCTATATCTTGAATTTTGGCAAGTTCAAGTGGTGTTCTAGGTTCTCTTTTTCTTTTCCAATTGGAGTGATTCCTTAGTGAAGACGAGAGGATTTGCCCAAGATCAAGTCCCTTGAGTGGCTCCGCGAAGGATTATCTCAAGTGCAAGGTCTTGTTCTATCCCTTTTTTTGTTATTATTTCTTCATTCATCTCATCATTTTTCATTACTCTGGTTCAATTCTTATTTGGGTTTATTTGAGTTTGATTTGGTTCACTTACCACCCACATATACATCAATTGGTATCAGAGCCTAGGTTGCCTACTTGACCAAATTTCCAAACCCAAACACATCCACAAATCAGCCTCATACACATCTGGTCCTACCATGAGTTCTAGCATGAGCGTTAAAAGGTGTTCTAAGTGTCAAGGCTTTGGTCATGCACTCTCGGACTGCCCCAACAAGGAATTCATCACCTTGACCGAATGGGAAGAAGCCATGAAGGAAGAAAAAGAAGTTAGCTATCCATTTGTCTTAAATGGAGAAGGTCATTATCAAGAAAATAGTGACGTTAACTTTGATCTACCTCCCATCTTTGACGCCTATAATGAAGTAGATAATGAGGTAAATTGGAGCCTACCTCCAAGATTTGATGAGCATGAACCTAGCCCCATTCAACCTTCCCAAACCCCCAAATCACAAAAAGCTTACAAAAGAACCTCTTACTCACCTCTCTTCTCCCAACCGAGTCTAACCCTAGTTTCTACCCTCCCCTTACCCTCTTTTATCAACCCCATGATCATACTGCTCTTCAAGAGATGTCCTATAATTTTTGTCCACAAAGAACCCCATTTCATAAATATGCCCTCTTGTATGAGAAGAAAAAAGAACTCCCGAGTTTGAGGACAAACTCAAAACCACCCGGGGAGTATGATGCATATTCCCATATGCATCATTTTTATTTAAGGTCAACTTCCAAGAAGAAAAGTGTCAAACAAGAACGTGCATGGGAACTCTCATATTTTCTCTTATTATGTGAGTTCAAGGACTTTAGACACCATGAAGTAGTCAAGCAAGTGGCGAAAATCTGGATAAAACTCATATTCCTTCCGGAAGAATTGGTGCCCGATTCATCCCTGCGGAAGCACTCAAAGGGAAGTTGTCCTGCTCCAGTCCAGTTCTGATATAGGTGTAATGTTCGGACCATAACTTTTGATCTACTTATCCAAATTGAGCAAATGAGCCCATTCTGGAAAATAGATTTCCAGGGCTTTCCAACAAGCCCAGAATCACCTGATTTGGACGTGTGTGCTGAGAGTTATGCTCAGTTGAAGTGGAGGCTGCTGCAAGGATTAAATGCTGGGCAAATGAAGAGACTTTGGTTACATGACATCATGTGGATGACATCATGCACGACTTGGAGTGTTCTAGATGGATGTCTTCAGCTGATTGGAAGCCTAGAATATTCTTTGTAACCTCCCCCACCCCTTTATGTTGAGTCTTTTCCATTTTCCAAGCCTTTTCAATTTTCTAGTTTTAATTGCTAGGAGTTTTTAAGTCTTTTGGTTATCTTTGTTTAGCCTATAAATAGGTGGGTTATGTAGTTGCATTTGAATTCAGAGTTGTAAGCTTTTCCAAGAGTAGTACAAACACCTTGAGAGTGATTCTCATTTGTGTCCAAAAAAAAATCCCTAGTTCTATATCTTGAATTTTGGCAAGTTCAAGTGGTGTTCTAGGTTCTCTTTTCTTTTCAATTGGAGTGATTCCTTGGTGAAGACGAGAGGATTTGCCCAAGATCAAGTCCTTGAGTGGCTCCGCGAAGGATTATCTCAAGTGTAAGGTCTTGTTTATCCTTTGTTCTTTTTTTGTTATTATTTTCATTCCATCTCAATCAACCTTCCATTTTCTCTTTACTTTGCTTCAATTCTTATTTGGGTTTATTTGAGTTTGATTTGGTTCACTTACCACGCACACATACATCACATGGAGTGTCCAAACCTTGATAGTGTTTGACTTGTATGTTTAGTGAATAATTATCAACTTTGTTTATTGCTTTGCAGTTCTTGCACTGTTATCCTGTTCATTATTACAATCTGTTAATTTCTTTTGCTTTTTTTCCTTCCTTTTTTTTTGGGGGGGGGGAGGGGAGGTTCTAATCCCAAAGAAAACTGTTGGTCTTGCCACCTGAGCTAGTGATGCCGATGCTGCACCTGGTAGAGGGAACACCAGGAATTTAGTGAAGACAGAAATTAATGTTGCCAGGCAAGGTCGTTTTCCAGGACTTGATGTTCTTGCCAAAAGGGAACAACAGTTTGGTCAACATAGAAATTCAAAGAATCTGAAAAAACATCCCCAGGAAGCAGAAGCCATCGCAAAGAATGGTAACTATCCAAAAGTTTATCTTTATATCTGTTGCAAACAGAAAAGACTATGTGCTCTGTTCTATTATACTTGCACATATTAGCCTGCCTTGGATGTCGAACATCGTTGTCGGATGGAAATGTTAAAAAGGTAGGAGTGTACATATATTCTTCATACCACCTATATGGATAGCCTTCTTCTCTGAATATTATACTCGCATTAAATGCCGAATCATTTATAGAAAATGGTGTTCTAGGAGGGTATGTCATTAGGGGGAAGCTGCAATGCGTGAAATGTTATTTATCTTCCGTTACAGTTTCTTTAATTTCATGTGTTGTATTGGCTGTCATTGTGATGGTGTTTAATGGATGTGTTTCCTTCTATATTTAGCTAGCGGCACTGACATTTGGACTGGTGTGCAGTAATTCATTTACTAATTTCTTTCTTACTTGGGCCTTGCACACTTTTGTTACTCTTGCATACTGTTCATATTCGTACCATGAAAACAATGTGCGATCATCCATCAGCTGTATAATACTTGTAAAACAACAAATAATTGTCATTACTAGCTAAGTAGATACTTTCACTATATTAAGCGTGCACTTGTTTTCACCCATTAAACTGGAGAAGATCTGAAAGTAGTGCCGTGCGTATGTATCTCAGAGTTCAGAGTTGAAATGCTTTGAGTGGTCTGTTTTATAATTACCTATCTACCATTAAATGAATTTTATGTATGGATGATGAATAGGTTTATATGTTGTACAAACTGCAACCAGTTCTTTCCACCCCTGCTCTTTTCTTTTCTTAACTTTTGCCCGGGGGTGGGGGGGGGGGGGGGGGGGATACATTATCTTGAAAATTATGCATTAAATTGCAATCTGAAATTTAGTCATTTATTTCACTGTCAAATGATAGGTGATTATTGAGAGCAAATGCACCCGTGCTTGGCTGTTGTATGCTCTTATTAGGTGGTGAGAGCTAAATCTCTAAAATCTCAAACAATGCACCACTGTCAAAAGATAGGTGATTATTGAAAGTTATAGTCATCTTCAAGCACTGGTGCAGTCTGCATACTAGTGCTGCAGTCTATTACTGCTGTTGTGGTCATTTAGGCAGTAGACCAAGTACACAACTGTTGTGTTGCTGTTGTAATATGTAAGATTTATTTGTGCCTTCTCCTGGATCCTCTCAATATGTGGTCAATATTGCAGCCTGTATAGAGTTTTACATTGTCGGTTATCATTAGAACTGATATCTGCTCTGATTAAAGACAAAGACGCGTAAGCTTTCGTCGATCCTGATGGTCTATTCCTCTTTCATGAAACATAGGTTGTTTGAGGATTCTGCCATAAACTGGCAACATCCACTGGGGTTTAAAAACTAATACTGAGACCTAGTGGCATATTTAGGATAGTGATGCAACAAGCAGCAGGACATGGAAGCTATTGTGCATTTTTTAACCGGGTAACGAGTACATGTTTAACATTTTTTTTTTTTTCCCTTTATGTTTTGTAGGTACTTGAAGATGCTAGATTTCCATTCCAAGTTCCGGCTCTTTTCCAAGGTTTTCTTTGAAGATGCGAGATCCTTTAGTTCTCTCCTATGTTTTTAGTCAACATTTTATGTATTTGAACGTCAAATTTTAAGGACCACTTTAACTTCTAGTTTACAGAGTTGTTTTTTAGAGTTACGACGCTTTTGGTATTATATTGGTTTGTACACAGCGTATATTTGCAAACTAATGATTTTCAATTCAATAGATATGTGTGCAAATTTGTCATTATGAGTATTTCCTTGTACTATTATATTGATTACACAATTCACATTAGTTTCACATAATTAGTAACGAGAAAAATAATTGGTCATTGTCATGTGATCGCAATTGTCAACAACAAAAAATTTCGTTATTAACCACTATTTAGACCATAACGAGGAACAAAAGTTGTCGTTAATGATAATAATTTTATATTTTTATATTTTTGATTTAATAATCAAACGATCAACAATTTGATCGTTAATATCATTTTGTCCGTCGTTAATTAGTTAACTAATAACGACGATTTCTCTTTTCGTCGTTGTAAGAACGACAACGAAAATGTTCATTTCGTCGTTAAAACTATTAACGACGGGACCAATAACAACCGACGATGGCTAACTTTTTTTTTTTTTTTGTCGTTGAAGCCTTTAACGACGAAAAATAATGCATTTAACAATCAATTTTTTTGTCGTTAGAATAGTAATTTCTAGTAGTAAAACCATAATCATGGCACGTGTCCATATGATTGTTTTGAAGAATCAGTCCTTGTGTATGGAGAGGGGCATGCAAGGCACAAGAGAATGCTAGCAAGCAAATAACAGGCTCTTTTCTGTTTTTTTCCCCTCATGGATACACGTAGGCTCGTGGATCCACCTATTCCACCTCGCAGCTAAAAAAAATGAACATTGATATGTTGGTTTTCCAACTTCGATCTAATTTAATTTTAGGTCTAATCATAGCTAGTTGATGAAATTTTAATCAAGTTTAGGTCATATAAAGTCTTCTATCAATTATTTACTCAAGGGGAACACAATTCATTATTCGTGGGACATTCTCTTAGTTATTTCAACTTATCTGAACTGTTGAATCAACTCAACTTACGTTATTGTTTGAAGTGCTTTATATATATTACACATGTGTCAGGGGATTTGTTGCTTGGCTCAGATAATTTAGTACATGTATGTGTTTTATATCTAGAACCCCCCTGGGTGGATATGCTAGCAACAAATCAAAGTATGAGTCTACATAAGCACATACTTTAATTTGGTGTTGACTCTAAGAGCCACATAATGATTTTGATGATAACAAGTAATGTGAATAATAATTATATATGAAATAGTCATTTATTGAATATTTATATTATTTGTCAGTTTCATATATAACATTCTTATTGATCCAATTCATCAAATTGGTTACATGTTTGATTAATATGTGGGTTTAGCACTTGAACAATTTAAGTCTTGGATGAAAAGCTTTGATTGATTATTAATGGAAGTGATATGATAGAATATTGAGTTCCTACGGGTATTTATCCGTATAATCTAAGTGAATAATATTAACGGATCTGATTGGATTAAATTGTCTACCCAAATATGTGATTATGAATAGAAAAATATGTGGGTGTTATCCAATATCTAAAGATTTTATTTGATTGGAAAATATGCTCTAACCTATTCAAATTTGAATTTCAAATTTGATAATCATGTAAGATCACTTAAAGATAATATTGCCTTGCTTCAATCCTATATGATTTGATCATGCTGAGTTGACTTATTTAATGAAATATTCTTGTAACTATGACACAACTTTGATTTGCAAAATAATATCAAAATAACAATCAAAATCTCTTATTACTTGTTTCTAAGTGATTACTATATCATTTACATTACTAAAGGCAAGAAAAAGATTTTATGCAGCTTATCCACCGTGGCTAATTTGCATAGAACATCAAATCAGAATATTCAGCTCACAAAAAATTAAATCAGAATATGCAGATCATATTTCAAGGACCTCAAATTAGATTCATGATATTCGAGGCAGAAACTTCCTTCTTGGCTGTTTAAGATCACGACTTGCAAGCCTATAAATAGTGACCACAAGAGCAAGAGAAAGCAACCAAAGAAGTGAGAAAAAGCATTGAGATTACACTTTGAGTTATTGCACTAAGCTTTGTTTTGAGATCAAAGAGGTTGGTTTAAGTGATTCGGATTTCTAGAGTGAGTTAACTCTGAAAGATTGTTAAAGAGTTCATCTTAATAAGAAAAGTACAGTGTTAAATCCTAGAGTTGGATAACTCTAGGTGGGGACATGAGCGTAATTGAGGGCCCAACCTCGTTAGAAAATCCTTGCGTATTATTTCTTTTTGATTTTCGCATTTGCATTCGATTTTGATTTTAAGTTTTTGCAATCACCCTATTCACCGCCTTTAGGGTGATCTGAATATTCAATTGGTATCAGAGTTAGTTCTACACTTTTTTTTGACTTGACAATCAAGTGGTTGACGATCACGACCTTTTCAGAAGATGTTAGCATTGAAGGTCGATCTATTGTTAGACCCCCCTAATTTAAAGGAACTAATTTTTGTATTGGAACAATGCTATGCAGATATTTATTGAATCTACAGATATGGAGCTGTGGGAGATTGTGAATAATGGACCTTATTCAATTCCTAACATAAAAAATGATAAGGGAGAATAAGTTGATAAACCAAATGATCAATATTATAGTGCCGATTGAAATAAACATATAAAAAATTTAAGAGCTAAACATATCCTTTATTGTGATTTAGATGCTAACAAATATAATCAAATCTCTTCCTGTGATACAGCTAAATAGATTTGGAACAAATTGATAGTCACTTATGAAGGAACAGGCCAAATCCGTGAAACAAAAATGAACATGTTTGTACATCAATATGAATTGTTCAAAATGCAGGCAGACTTATCAATAAAAGACATGTTCACTAGGTTCACCGACATCACTAACAATTTGAAGTCGCCTGGTAAAACCTACTTAAACAAAGAAATGGTGAGAAAGATCCTTTGGTGTCTTCCAAACAACAAGTGGGGACCAAAAGTTACTGCAATCGAGGAAACTCAAGGTCTCAAAAAGCGGGAACTAGATGATCTTCTAAGAAAGCTGTTGACACATGCGATTCATCTCAAGGAGGATGAAGGAGAAAGTTCCACGAAAAGAATAGCTCTAGAAGCCATAAAGGAAGATTGCACTTCAGACGATGAAGAATCCAGTGACAATGATGAAGAAGCATTCTCATTGATTGTTCAAGGCCTTAACAAAGTGGGGCTGCAAAAAAATTTTAATTAATGGGGATTCAACCCAAATGGAACTACATTAAAAATAAATGAAAAATTCTCCAAAGGTAAGTTTTTTAATAAAGACAGTACTATGTTAGTTCCTATTATAGATGTGGTATGCCAGGACACATGTTGAAGGACTGTCTACTAATCCAACAGATGCAAGAAGAGTGAAGATTCAAAAATAAAGAGAACAAGAGAACAATGATCGCTACTTGGAGCGATAGCGAAACAAGTGACAGTGAAAGAGATGAAGAACAGACTGCTAACATCTTTCTCATGGCGACGAAAGTACAAGATGATGAAAGATCTGAGTATGAAAGTACTGAGAGGTACATATATTAGCACTCTATGAATGCTCTAAAGAAGAATTAATTAATGCCTTAGTTTCGCTAAACTAGAACATAGATATCTATCTAAATATAAAGATCTTAAGAAAAATCTTCGAGAATTAAATCAAACAAATGTAGCTCTTGAAACTAAATAATGATCTTCACGATAAAGTTAAGAGTTTAGAAAATAAAAATATGGAATTGCAAGCCAAGTGTGATAGAGATCACAAAATAGTCTTAAAATTCACATAAGGACTAGAAAATTTGGACAAGCTACTTTGTACCCAAAGAGCATCCTTTAACAAAGAGGGAATTGGATATAATCACTCCAACGGAAAGAATACCTATAACAATTTCTTTGTCAAGTCTACTCCATATAAAAAGGATATTAGAATGTATAATTATTATTCTAAAATGGGTCATATTGCATACTCATGTCCACTTAGAAAACCATCTTCAAAGATTATTTAGATTTGGATTCCAAAGGGAACAAGACCACTTAATATGGTAGATACTAATGGACCCAAATTTTTCAAAAGTACTTTGAGAAATATTTAAGTTTATTTTGTAAGAGTACCTGATGGCCGAGCAAGAAACAAACAAAAAAAAAAAAAATTCAAAATTTTGTGTTCAAGAAATTATTAAAGTCCTATTATTGGTAACATTTTATCTTTGAAAGTTGAAGCAGACAATTCCCCTTGCTATATTTATTTGAGGGGGAGAAAGAGATCAATAGTCCACGCATATATACTGTTCCATGCATGCTTGAAAAGTCTAATTACTTTTGATTTATCTTCTTAACTTGGACAATTGAAACAAGTCATCTTAATCAACATGATCTTGATATTGCAAGGAAGAAACATCGTATATTCCTAATAGTCAATATTTTTATATCTTTTGTGATCTTATATCTTTATTCATGAAATTGCATATATTATTTAAAATATAATTATGATAGCGCCATTTTTGTGTACAATTTATGTACATCTTATCCAACATATTACTCATAGTTTTGATAATTTTATCGACCAATATGCCATTGACATATAAATTATATTTGACATAAATTAAGGCGGGGATATAATGAGTTCTCAATGATACATGTCCCTTACCCCTATATATGTTGTTATCTCCATGGCTATATCATTTTTATTATCTTAAGCACTGGCCATATGGCTTAACTTACATTGAACTTTCACATGAATTAGATTATACTTTACTTCTTGAATTATCCTAGATTAATTATGAAATGCGCACAGATAATAGGTTTTTAATGTCTAATAGTTTTATATGCCTTTTAACCATACACATGAGTAATATAGAAATTTTATTTCTTGGATATTGGTATATGTATTATAGATTTTGATGATAAAATTTATTTTGATTTTAAAATTTACACATAAAATCTAGTGTCTATTTTCTTGGGGAAATAAAATATTTTGATGCCCCTATATATGATATTCCGTGAGAAAGATTGATAAAATATGCTTCAACTGTATATATGCGGAGATAAATTTCATGCTTTTATTGATATATTTTTGTGTAAGAACCTATGCCTATATCTTGATGTGAACCTATGGCCTCATAAGCCATGTATAAATTCATCATTTGACTATGGCTTTGTGTTGGTATGACTTTTAACATTTTATTGCATGACAAAATGTTATTGCATCTCTCTTGCATACGATATTGTATATGCTTTAACTATTTTTGCAAGGAAAAATAGCTTGACTATATAATACAATACCTAGACAATATACCTTATACGACTATAAATTTGTTTTAAAAAATGGTCATATCAAGATTGTAGTCATTAATATGAATTGGCATGAATACGGTTATATGCTCAACTTGTATATCTGTCATGAATTACCTTGGATTAATGATTTTCGAAAGGGAGAGAATTTCTGGATTATTTGATCTATGCCCCATATATAATTGCCTTAGGAGGAGAGGTGATTTACTCTAAATTATCACTTTTGTTTTTCTTTCATATATATGTATCTCTTATAACCTTAGCATGTCATTTTTGAGACATCCTAGTGAACTGGTTGATTTTGATGATATGTTATTTAAGCCTGTGAGGTTAACCCTTCCTTCTTTTTCAAAAGTGTCATATTAAGGGGGTGCTATGCTATAATCAGTTAGTTTATATTCTACATTCCATTTTAATGATGACAAAAGGGGAGAAGAATGAGCTTATGATAAACATATGCAAGAATCAAGGTATGCATACCAATATCACTTCCTATTAGTATTATTGTTTGTCATTATCAAAAAGGGGGAGATTGTTGAATGTTGACTCTAGGAGTCACATAAAGATCTTGATGATAACAAACAATGTGGATAATAATAATAATATATGAAATAGTGGTTTCTTGAATACTTATATTATTTGTTAGTTTCATATATAACATTCTTATTGGTCAATTCATCAAATTGGTTACATGTTTGATTAATACATGGGCTTACCACTTGAACAATCTAAGTCTTGGACAAAAAGCTTTGATTGATTATTAATGGAAGTGATGTGATAGAATATTGAGTTTATATGAATATTTAATCCATATAATCTAAGTGAATAATATTAACGGATTTGATTGGATTAAGTTGTCTACCCAAATATATGTTTATGAATAGAAAAATATGTGGGTATTAACTAATAGCTAAAGATTTTATTTGATTGGAAAATATGCTCTAGCCTATTCAAATTTGAATTTCAAATTTGAGAATCATATAAGATCACTTAAAGATAATATTGCCTTACTTCAATCTTATATGATTTGATCTTGCTGAGTTAACTTATATAATGAAATATTCTGCTAAATGGGACGCAACTTTGATTTGCAAAATAATATCAAAATGATTATCAAAATCTCTTGTTACTTGTTTCTAAGTGATTATTAATATCATTTACATTACCAAAGGCAAGAAAAAGATCTTACCCGGCTTATCCACCGTGGCTGATTTGCATAGAAAATCAAATCAAAATATTCAGCTTACGGAAAACCAAATCAAAATCTGCATATCGTATTTCAAGGGCATCAAGTTAGATTTTAGGATATTCTGGGTAGAAACTTCCATCTTGGCTGTTTAAGATCATGACTTACAAGCCTATAAATAGTGAGCACAAGAGCAAGAGCAAGCAACCAGGGGAGTGAGAAAAGGCATTGAGATTACACTTTGAGTTATTATACTAAGCTTTGTTTTGAGATCAAAAAATTGGGATGTGAAAAATTATTAAAGAGTGAACTTGGAGTTGCGAGGTCATCTCCCCCAAACATAAACCAAGAGGCTGGTTTAAGTGATTGGGATCTTTAGAGTGAGGTTGTAACACGCCGAATCTCTAATTACTTTTCTTTATTACTAATCATTGATCTACATGACAGCGGAACCTAATTTGGGGTTGTTACCATCGTATTTCCTTCTTGGCAATACCAAGCTACATATCAAATGACAATCATTACAAAGGGCTTTTAAATAAACTTCAACTTAAAGGATTTAGATACTGATAAGACAACTACTAAGCTAAAACAATTGTTCGTTACAACTCTTTCCTCTAAACCACTAAGGTTGTAACCTTCAGCTCAAGCATCGTGGCCTCGCACTATCTTTGGTTCTGCAATCCCATGCACAACTAGTTCACTTGAAAATAAATCATTTTATAATAGTGAGATAACAATCACCTCTGACAGTCCAACTATGCATACAAATTCATTTTGAAAACATTTTAGGGGTAGGGGAACAATAGGACCACAACTTATTCATTTTCCATTAATGTAACCAACCATACTCACATGATCTCAGTGATGTGCACATACAATCTAAGATCCAATTATAACAATTAGATTTAAGGGTGAGCAACTCCACTGGATCTCATGGCCTGCTTTTGGGTTTAATGCAGCTGCTTAACTAAATCATGGCCTACCACTGACTATGACAGTTACTGCTTGACTATTTCCCAGCTTACCATCCTCATGGATGGTTACCGCTAACCTGGCCGATGTCCTAACGGGGTACGTGGCCGCTCACATGCATGCACTATTTTTCGGGGAATGCTATTGGCCATCAGTCCATATAACCAATTCGCATTCTCAATTATAATCAGCCTTTACAGTCACTATTATATTTTCCCCACATTAAAGGTCGATTTAACATGCATAATTCATTCGGATTCAACCCGATTCCCCAAGGACATCACCAAAATACACCAACTGCCATATTTCCAACATAACATTCCAAGACTCAACTCTATTGACATAGCAACATCATGCAATTCCAACTATGCAATCACATTCAGAAGTCTCATGCCATAATCTCATTAAATCAGCACAAAAATCAATTCTTACCATATTCAATGCACACGCAGTTTTCAAATAACTCAGGGAAAGGGTTAGGGTATGATTGTTACGTAGATTCCGTATAAATTACAGGCTCGATTACTAGTTTGGGTCTACTACTCTATACCTGGGTCAAAACATCACCCACACTTAGTCTAAGACATCATGGATCATAAGTCTAGCCCCTGCACTACTTCTAAGAATTTTTATAAAATTTTTACTCATGCCTAAGGCTCCCAATCAAAGCCCATCTCAGGATCCAGATTCAACTAGAATCTGGGTCCAACTTCCAGGACCTATAACTTTTGGTCCTGACATCAAACTTTCAATCTCATGCCCATTATAGAAAGGTTGGTCCTTCATCTACACTTCTTATGTTTAGGGTGTCAGATTCTAACCCGAACTACATCTTTTCTCAATTCTTTTCACGGTGCCACTAACTATCCTCATCTAGACAATTCCCAGTCCTTTGACCATAACTTTGGCTACACTACCCTGATTCATTCGATTCAAAAATTGGGTTACGTAGCACATCAAGACGCACCTACCCTAAAAATTTCATGATTTTGGGGCTATGTTCCTGTCCTGGATGAATTTTCCAATTTAATGTATGTGCAGCCCCCTAAGCCCAGCAAGTTATGTCCGTCCTTCTTGATTCCACTGCTTACCTTGGCTTGGTTTTCTATAACATCTCACTCACAACTAACATGTGATGTTCCCACAGCCCTACCGCTACTCCTTTATAATCCAAGCTGAATAAAAGTTGAAACTTTTAATTTAAACAATTAACAAATACCACTTTAGACTCACCTTGATGCGATTTCGGGAGAGAAGCGATTAAAACGTCGCACCCTTTGAGTTTTAAATCTGAAAAATCATAAAAACTCAAATCAAATGTTTCTCACTTGAAATCCACGTCAAAACCATGAATTTAGAAAAAAAACACAAGAAAACCCAAACTTTTTGGGGTTTGTACGCATGGGGTGCATGAGGGTGCACCCCACTTAGCACCAAGAGGGAGAGATCGGCGAGGGGTGCGGCTGGGACGATGGCTGGCTGGCGGTAGTGGTAGCATGGGGTGGTGGCTGGCGACAGCGAGAGAGAGAGAGGGAGTTGTGGTTGGGGGGTGGGGGGAGAGAGAGAGAGAGAGATGACGAGAGAGAGAGCTTGCTAGGGGGAGAGAGAGCTGTAGAGAGAGGGGGGGTTGTGCTGGTGGCTGCCAAGGATTTAGGGGGGAAAGGGGAGTGGCAACACTAGGGTTTGGGGGGAAAGGGGTTGCCCGGCTGCTAGGCAAGAGGGAGGGGGTTTTTCCTCTTTTTTTTTAAAAAAAGCCTCTTTGAATAAATAGGAAAAAGGATCTTGGGTCAAAAAATTTTTTTAGCTAATTGGGTAATTAGCTGTCTATGCCTAGGGAGGTAAATTTAAATATAAATGGGTGAATAATAAAAGTACTATAAATAGATAAGAAATATGCGGTCTAGGAAGGATAAATAATGAGAAATTGAAAAATAAATAAATCGAGGAAAATAACACGAAATCTTAAATCTTTAATGAAATAGTGTAAATGTAAAATTTTGAAAATCAAAAACATAGAGGAAAAGATTTAGATTGGCTTGGATTATGAAGGTTAGTTCGCATCACATAATTTCCACATATTACATTTCTAGGGTTTTACATACTACCCCACTTAAGAAAGTTTCATTTTCGAAACTTCACTAGGCTACGACACAGCACCATTACAAAAATGAATTTTCAGGGTTTTACATACTATCCCACTTAAGAAGTTTCATCCTCGAAACTTGTTACGCACCTGGGTATAGGAACAAGTGAAGATATTTGTCTTCCATCTCCTGCTCTGGTTCTCAGGTTGCCTCTGATATCTAATGATTGGCCCAGAGGACCTTGACCAAGGGCACCATCTTCCTATGAAGGTGCTTTTATCGTCGATCCAAGATCTGCAAAGCTGCTCCTCATATGACAGGTCTTCCTGGAGCTATATCGGGTCGGGCTCGATTATGTGGGAGAGGTCTGGAATGTACCTTCGTAGTTAAGATACATGGAACACATTGTGTATTCTTGGAAGTTCAGGTGGTAACTCCAATCGATATGCTACTTCCCCAACTCTCTGTATAATGAGGTACGCTCCAATGTACCTCTGGCTGAGTTTTCCTGTCATACCAAATCTCGCGACTCCCTTGGTTGGGGAAACTCGAAGAAATACTTAATCTCCAGCTTGGAATTCAAGGAACCTATGCTTCAATCAGCGTAGCTTTTCTGGCGGCTCTGGGCGACCCTCATTCATTCTTGGATCACCCTTATCTTATCTGTGGTGGCTTGGATCAAGTCCAGCCCTATAGTCAGAGCTTTGCTAATCTCCTGCAACAGAGCAGAGTTCTGCAACTCCTCCCATACAGTCCCTTAAGCGTGGTCATCCCAATACTTGCGTGGTAACTGTTGTTGTAGGAGAACTCGATCAGCGGCAATTGTTCGTCCCACGCTTTCTTAAAGTTCAGGGCGCAAGCCCTCAGCATATCTTCCAGTGTCTGAATAGTGCATTCAGTTTGCCCGTCCGTAGCTGGGTGGAATGCAGTGCTAAAGTGTAACAACGTCCTAAATGCTTCTTGTAGCTTCTGCCAGAAACCCGACTGGAATCTGGTGTCCTGATCCGATACTATGGAAGTGGGTACCCCGTACAACCACACTATCTCCTCAAGGTATGCTCGAGCTAACTGGTCCAGGGTCCAAGTATTCCTTATGGCTATAAAGTGTGCTGTTTTTGTGAGTCTATCCACAATGACCCAAATCGCGTTGTTCTCTCGCTGAGTCAATGGTAAGTCCACCACGAAGTCCATGGACACCGAGTCCAATTTCCACTCAGCGACATCTAGGGGCTGTAAATGTCCCGCTGGTCGTTGGTGTTCGATTTTCATTCACTAAGAGGTTAGGCACTTTGTCACATAATTAGCAACTTCTTGTTTCATGTCACCCCACCAAAAGGTTTGCTTCAGGTCCTTATATAGCTTATTTCCCCCAAGGTGCACCGAGTGTGGCGTATTATGACCCTTATCTAGGATTTTCTTTTTAAGTGCTTCTATTGATGGAACACACACCTGGTTGTAGAACCGTATGGTGCAATCTTCATGAATTATGAACTCGGATGCCTTTCCCACCAATATTTCCTCCCTTATCCGCTAGACTTGAGGGTCCGTAGCCTGTGCTGCACGAATTTCTTCTATGAGTATCGGCTGAGCTTCCAAAGCGCAAAGCATGGGCTTAGCCTTCGGGGTGATTACATTAAGTTGTAGCTTCCGAAATTCCTCACACAAATCCTTGAGGAGTGCTAACAAGCAGTTTAGTGTCGGGTACAGTCAGCGACTCAATGCATCGGCCACTACATTAGCTTTTTCCGGATGGTACTGGAAATAAACATCGTAGTTCTTCAGGAACTCCAACCACCTCATCTGCCACAGATTTAGATCCTTTGGGGAAAAGAGGTATTTCAAGCTCTGTGATCAATGAAAACCTCGCAATGTATCCCATATAGGTTGTGCCTCCAGAACTTGAGTACAAATACGACGGCCGATAACTCCAGGTCGTGAGCCGGGTAGTTCCGTTCATGAGTCTTCAGTTGCCACGAAGCTTAATTAATAACGCGACTCTTCTGCATCAGTGCACATCCCCACCCACTCCTAGATGCATTGTTATACACCGCAAAATCCTTATCGGTGGTGGGTAAGGCCAGCATCGGTGCGCTCGTCGGTCTATTCTTAAGTTCCTGGAATTCTTTCTCACACTGTTCCGTCCATTCATACTTAGCGACCTTCCAGCTGAAGTTGGTGAGCGGGGTGGCGATCCTGGAGAAGCTGTGGACAAATCAAAGATAGTACCCCCCAAACCCAAGAAACTCCTCACTTCTGTCGGGTTCTTAGGTCTTGTCCCGTTCGTCACAGCCTCTATGTTTTGGGGACAGATACTTCCTCGTTGGATACTATGTGTCTGAAAAATGCCACCTTATTCAACCAAAATTTACACTTCAAAAATTTGGCATTCAACTCTTTCCCCCTTACCACTTCCAGGGCTGTCCTCGGATGGTGAGTATGTTCTTCTGGAGTCCTCGGGTAGATTAGTATATCATTTATGAATACCCCACAAACTGATCCAGGTAAGGTTTGAAAACTCTATTTATGAGATCCATGAATGCTGCCGGGGCATTAGTGAGGCCAAAAGGAATCACTACGAACTTATAATATCCGTAACGGGTATGGAAGGCAGTATTGGGTATATCTTCATCCTTGATTCGGAGTTGGTGGTACCCCGAACGAAGGTCTATCTTGAAAAAAGTCCCAAGGCCTCTTAATTGGTCAAAGAGGTCATCTATTCTGGGTAAAGGGTACTGACTCTTGACCGTTATTTTATTTAGCTCCCTATAGTCTATACACAACCTCAAGGTTCCATTCTTCTTCTTTACAAACAACACCAGGGCTCCCCATAGAGATGTACTGGGTCAGATATACCCCTTTTTTAATAGTTCATCCAGCTGCGTCTTTAATTCTTTAAGTTCCGCCAATGCCATACGGTATGATCCCTTAGAGATGGGTGTGGTTCTGGGGGTCAAATCGATATAAAATTCTACTTCCCTAAGAGGTGGCATACCGGGGACCTTCTCTGAAAATACGTCTGGGAATTCCCTCACCACTGGGATATCCTCAAGGGAGTATTCGGCACCCTCGGTTTTCACTACCTTACACAGGAATCCCTCGCATCCTCTGCCTAACAACTTGCGGGCTTTTATTACAGAAATGAGTTTCACTCCCGCTTTAGGTCCCTTGCCCTTTGCACCACTTTTTTCCCATTGGATCCCTTAAGGTGATTTTCCATCTTGGACACTCTATCTGGGCTTGATGTTTGGCTAACCAATCCATCCCCAAGATGGACACAAAGTCAGTTAACTCAAACCTATATAGATTCGCCAAGAACTCATACTCATACATTTTAATAGGGCAATCCTCATACAGTCTCTCACACCTTACAGTCTTCCCATCAGGAAGAATCATAGAGAGCAAAAAAGCTTTACGGGTGGGAGTTAGTCCTAGTGTCTTAACCAATTTAACAGAAATAAAAGAGTGCGTAGCACCCGAATTAAATAAAACATCTACTGGTTGAGTTTGGATAGAGAATGTACCCGTCACAACATTTGGAGCATCCTGCGCTTCCTCCTTGCGCATTACATACACCTTGCCCCTATTGTTTCGGGGCGGTTGGTTGGGAGGTCGGGCTTGAGTCTGCTCAGGTGCCCGGTTCTGTTGGTTGGATTTGATCGCCTGCCCACCCCTGTTCTGATAGGGGTGATGGGGTCGTTGTCCATATCCTTGTCCTTGTCCTTGTCCGCCATGACCTTGACCGGCAGGAGGTGGGTAGGCAGTCCCGGATCTGATGTTGAGGGCTTCCGTAGCGGAAACACCTCTTGATTGAACGACATTCTCGAGCGTAGTGCCCAACTTTTTTGTAACGCCCCGCCCGAAGTGGACGGACGCATCACCGCCGTGGACGCTCGGCCAGTAGCGCCCACCAGGCTCTATGACCTTATTGACCTGAATTGACCTATTCATAGGCGATAGCAGCGGAAGCTCTTATCGAAATCGAACCAAAGGTCGAGATAGTCAACCTAAAACATGCATTACATACACACTTAGCCGTATCCATAAAGTTATTACATATTTCTGAATCAAAATACATTCAGAACTACATTTATTAACATAATCCATACTTTATACATACTACGAGCCCTACAGTTCCAAATAAGTTCTTCAAAAGTGTTTCAGAGCTAGCGAGCTTTCTTAATGCTCCTGGGGTCCCTTCTCGCTTCCAAAACCTTAAAAAAAATGGTGAGGTCATGAGCTCCCCGAGCCCAGTGAATAACCCTTACCTTCCCCACTGTTACACTTTGCACATTAACCGGTTCACACATAATCACGTAGTACACATATCTCACGACATATAGACAAATATTTGTAGGCTTCAAGAATCAAGATAAACTCATACCTCCATATCTCATATATTCACAAATATCACAACTACCCACAATATACTTATGTCAGGGAATAGGCAATTAGCGTAGCTTAGTCGTACTTGTCCCATACCAAGTACAATTCAAGGACTCTCGTTTTCACGTAAGTCCCTGAACAAACTCTACGGTTAGTCTATTCACTAAACTAACCATGATTGTCCCATACCAATCACGTCCTTTTGGCTCATAGTCCTCACTGGAGTCCAAAAGAGAGCAGAATCTGCTAAGCAACGTAACGGCCCGCCCATAACCACAATTAGCACACACATCAAAGCAATCTTTTTCACAAAAGTTCGCGTACTAGCCATAAACACATTCCAAATTCAATCACAAGCTTGAAGATATTTTGAATGAACCTTCAAATCCAAAACTAAATCCAAAATCCAAAACTAAGATCAAAATTGATTTCATAACTGATCCAAATTTCAAATCCAAACGAAACCCAATTCCATGTCACATCCGAAATCTGAATCCAAGCCAAAATCAATTTCACAACACATCACATATTCTTAACTGAATGCAAAACTTTTAGGTTAAGGGAAAACAACTCATGACTCACACAAAGAACTATCACAAAACACAAGGGTCACAAACACATCCTGGCGGACTGGGCAATGCCCACTCAAGGTACCAACCAGGAACCCAACGCTCTAGAGTACGTAGATGTCCTCAAAACACAAACTGTGGAGTCACATTCACATCCTGAAAAACCAGGGACCCACACAGCTCCCAAATAACACAAACTGAGAGCCAATTGGCGAACCGGGCAGCGCCCACTCAAGGTACCAGCCAACGACTGACACAGCTCCAAACACAAAGACAACTACTTCTATGGCCATAGTTCTAGAACGCCCTGTAATAGCCTAAAGCAAGACATGAACCTTTTTCCCCAAAACATAACTTAAGAAAATCGTATAATTCATTGTCTCCATTCAAAATACTTTCACAAGTTTCCCATGATTCATCACACAAGCAGAATTCTTAGGAAGCTCAACAATGGCTTTTTCATATCTAATTTACGGATTAAACATGCAAATAATCCATAATTACACTAAATAAGTTACTTTAACTCAAAAATTCATAACTCACATCATACACATCCAATCTTTACCAAACTTTGCAGGAAATTGAAAAATGACATGTAGATTCTAACATATTAATTTCATAATTTTTGTCCACACCAATCATTCTCAGAAATTCAAACAGTCAGCCAAAATAATCAAAAATCTGCGAATTAAACTCAAAAAAATTCATAACTTTTAGCATACACAACCAAAATTCACAACAGTTTACCAGAGAACACCAAATACCACGAGGAATCTACAGTATTATTTTGATAATTTTTCTCCAAGCATATCCTTCAAAACAAAATTAAAACAGTAACCGAACTCAAGTACCAAAACAGGGCAGTCCCAATCAAAAATTCATAACTCCTAAAATACACATCCAAAATTCATAAAAATTTACAGAACATTTCCAGACATTATCATCATTCTACAATAAAATTTTCATGATTTTTCTCCAACCCAATATCTCACAGTAATTTAAAATATCAACCGAATTTCAGCATGATAGTGCAGGGCAGATTCGATTAAAAATGCATAACTTATAAACTACACATCTAAAATTCATGAAAATTTACCACAAGTTGCCTAATATCCTGGGTAACTACAGTAAAAATTTTAGGATTTTTCAAGCTTCCAGTAATTCACAAAAAATCAAAAAGTAGCAGACCTGTGCAAAATCCGAAAATTCAACACTTATGTTTCAATTCTCTTGTTCATCCAATACCAATAATCAATCCAAAAATCCATCATTTAACATGTAATTGGATGAATTCACAACATACCCAATAACTCACAACCCCCTAATCAATCCAAAAAGCACAATTAAACAAGCAACTTTAGGGGTGAGTTTCTATCAGTCGAAGATTATTTTCTCCTCTATCAAACCCTAAAAACATTAAATTCATACTTCAATTTTCGCTTGATTTCTTAGATTCGAACCCTAGGTTTTCAAATTCTTCTTGCCCTAATCAATTTTAGGTTGAAGAAGAATAAGAATTACTCACCTTGAATTGAAATCAAAATCAAAACTGTAATCCTCTTCTCCTTCTTCTTCTTCTCCTTTTTCTTCTTCTTCTTCTCTCCTCTCTGCCTCTCTCTGCCTCTCTCTGCGTGTGTGTGTATTGTGTGTGTGTGTGTCGTGGAAAGAACTAGAGAACCCCCCCTTTTAGTTTTGCTTTTTTTCTTTTTTTTTTTGACCGACTCTCCCCCTTTTTTTTCCTTTTTCGGTCAAGTCCCCCTTTTGACGACTCCTTCAATTTTTTTTTTTTTTTGGGCGTTACATTTTTACAGGTATTGCAGGTCACGTTTAGACGTGCATTGGGGTGCTGGCCTCCCTGAGTGTTGTTGTTTGAGTACTAATTCCCAAAAGGCCTCTAGTATTGCTTCTGCGGTTGGAATTTCCCTCGGTTATCCCCTTTCCTCTTAACTTCCCGTTGCTCATTGAAGTGGTTATTCCTTTTCTTCATTGCCCTTTCTACGTTGATCGCAGTATCATATAGATCCGCGCAGGAGGTGTACTAGTGTATTGACATCCTCTCTTCAATAGTCGGATTAAGTCCCACCTCGAACCAGTTCATCTTCAACCTCTCGTCAGCTACAAAGGCCTGACCAAACCAGGACAACTCCATAAACTTCGAGGCATACTCTAGTACGCTCATGCTTTCTTACTGCAATTGCATAAACTTGTTCCCTTTGGCTTTCTAGAAGGGGGATAGAAATGATCCTTGGTCAATTCCTTAAACTTGCCTCAATTGAAACCCGACTTGTGCTGCCTTTTCCTCACTGTGGCCCACCATAGGTCGGCCTTATCCCTCTGGGAGAACACCGTAAAACCCACTTTCCACTACTCGGGGCATTAGAGCCTATTGAATAACTTTTCCATGCCCCTAATCCAGTCCTCAAAGGGTTTAGGGTCAGGGGTGCCATCGTAAATGGGTGGGTTATGGCTCACGAGTCTCTTGAACATATAGGAGTTATCCTCCTCGACCCTCTTCTCCCTAACTTCCATCAGCTTCTGCAATTGTTCGTTCTGGAGTCGCAGCTGCTCTCCCTATTTCTGCAGTAGCTCCAGCAGTAGAAGGTTAGTAAGATCTGCTCCAGCAAGTGGGTTGGTTCCCTCCAGTTGACTGCGAGAGCCGTTCCCATTCCGGGGGCGTAGTGCTTCCAACCATTCCCTGAGAGCTGATATGGGGTTCTCTGCATTCACAGGTAGCCTGGGGTGAGGTCCGGTTTGAGATTCATCATTATTTCTCGCCATCCTATTCGGTAATTAAGTTGGGTTTAGTTCCTCTCCTAATAGTTCATACCCTACTTACTACTAGAGTTCAATAACATATCACATGCCAGTGAATCACGCAACATTTATGGGTTTTCAATCACATCACATTGCCGTATCCATGTGGTCCAATCACCACATCACATGCTCATGCATTACACATCATACAGGCATCGCATACACGTACTTCACATACTTCACCAATAAAGAACACAGACATTCAGATAACTTAAAAGATTTCATTGCATAGAATTTAAAATCATAGGTGTTCTATACTAGTACTCTTCATTACATCACAGTTTGTAACTTTATTAGCCCACAGCGGCTTAACAACATAACAGAGAGATAACTAACAGCATTGTCCTAGGAAGCAAAACTTTCTAAACACTATGAGCTTCTACTGCTTAGGGGCGTCCAGTGGACAGCTACCCCTACACATTTGCCTACACCTGCCGTGCTTCCAGCAGGTCACCCCAGTCTCAGGCTCACCCCTTTTCTCCACAGGATCTATCTCATCACCCCAGCCCTCAGGTGCCCTCATCTGGTTGGTCGGCACAATGAACTCCCTCCTTTCCTCTTTCTGTTCCCCCTCGGGGTTCTCTTTCTCAATAGCCACCATCTCGCTCTCGCTAGGGTCTCCCTCGAGGCCTTCACTTCCTATAAGTTTTCCCTTACTTACCCTAGAATCCTCCTCAGGACCCCCCTCTTCTATCGGTTCCACCTCACTAGGATCCTCCTTAGGGTCCTCCTCTTTCTTCGGCTCCATCTCACTAGGATCCTCCTCGGGGTCCTCCTCTTCCATCCCTTCCTCCTTGCTAGGGTCCTCAACTTCCATCGATTCTTCCTCGCTAAGGTCCTCCTCAGGTCCAGTAGCAGAAAGATCACCCGATTGCTCTCAATCCTCAGACAGCTACTGCACACATCCTCTAAATATCTGGCTAACACTCACCTCACATGCCGAATGTGGTTGACTTGGTCTCTTAACTAACTATTCGTGCAAGCAAGGATCTCCTACACAACCACAATGCTGGGTACCCTCCATTCTTATACAAAGCAAGTACACATAAGACAAGTATTCATACAATAACTTGCATTTACTCAATATTATATGCGCATGCATGCAACCCTTGTCCCTTACTACACTCACTCTTTGAGTAATCCTTAGGTCTACAAGATCTAATAGTTAGCTTCTTACAGTCTTTTAGGTGAGCTTTCAGGTCAATCAACCTGAACTCTGATACCACTTTGTAACACCTCGAATCTCTAATTACTTTTCTTTATTGCTAATCATTAACCTACATGCCAGCGAAACCTAATTTGGAGGTGTTACCACCATATTTCCTTTACGAAAATACCAGGATGCGTATCAAATGACAATCATTACAAAGGTTCTTTAAATAAACTTCAACTTAAAGGATTCAGATACTGATGAAACAACTACTAAGCTAAAATAATTATTCGTTACAACTTTTTCCTCTAAACCACTAAGGTTGTAACCTTCAGCTCAAGCGTTATGGCCTCGCTTTATCTTTGGCTCCCTAATCCCATGCACAACTAGTTCACCTAAAAACAAAACATTTTATAACAGTGCGATAAACTCAATAAACAATCACTCCTAACCGTCAAACTATGCATACAAATTCATTTTGAAAACATTTTAGGGGTGGGGGAACAATAAGACCACAACTTATTCGTTTTCCATTAATGTAACCATCCATACTCACATGATCTCCATGACGCGCACATACAATCCAAGATCCAATTATAACAATTAGATTTGAGGGTGAGCGACCTCACTGGGTATCATGGCCTCCGTTTGGGTTTAACGCAGCAGCTTAACTCAATGATGGCCTACCACCGACTATGACAGTTACAGCTTGATTGTTCCCGGCCTACCATCCTCATGAATGGTTACCGCTAACCTAGCCCATGTCCCAACGGGGCACGTGGTCGCTTACATGCATGCACTATTTTTCGGGGAAGGCTATTCTCTTTAGTCCACATAACCAGTTCACAGTCTCATCCATAATCAGTCTTTACCGTCACTATTACATTTTCCCCACATTAAATGTCGATTTAACATGCATACTTCATTCAGATTCAACCCGATTCCCTACGGACATCACCAAAATACACCAACTGCCATATTTCCAACATAACATTCTAAGAGTCAACTCTATTGACATAGTAACGTCATACAATTCCAACTACACAGTCACATTCAGATGACACATGCTATAATTCCATTAAATCAACATAAAAATTAATTCTTACGATATTCAATGCACAAGCAATTTTCGAACAACCCAGGAAAGGGGTTAGGGCATGATTGTTACAAGTATTCCCTCGGTTACTAGTTTGGGCCCACTGCTACGCACCTAGGCCAAAACATCACCCACACTCAGTCCAAAACTTCATGGACCATAACTCTACCCCTGCCCTACTTCAAAGAATTTTTCTAAAATTCTTACTCGTGCCTAAGGCTCCAAATCGAAGCCCAACTCTAGATCCAGATTCAACCAGAAACTGGGTCTAGATTCTAGGACCTATAATGTTTGCTCTTGATGTCGAAATTTCAATCCCTTGCCTATTATAGAAATGCGATCTGTCCTCTACACTTCTTATATTCAGGGTTTTGTCAGATTCTAACCCAAACTAGGTCGTTTTCTTAATTCTTTTCATGGTGCCACTAACTTTCCTGATCTGGATAGTCCCCAGTATTTCGACCATAACCTGTGCTACGCTACTTCGATTCATTCAATTCAAAAACTAGGTTATGAAGTACATCCAATCACACTGACCCTAAAAATTTCATGATTTTTGGATTGCTTTCCTGTCCTGGATGAATTTTCAAAGTCAGTGTATGTGCAGCCCCCGAAGCCTAGCAGGTCATGTCTGTATTTCTCGATTCCACTGCTTACCCTTGGCTCGGTTTTTCATAACATCTCACTCACACCTAACCTGTGATGTTCCCACAGCCCTACCTCTACTCCTTCATAATCCAAGCCGAACAAAAATTGAAACTTTTAATTTAAATGATTAACAATACCCCTTTAGACTCACCTTGATGCGATTTCGGGAGAGAAGCGATTGAAACATCGCACCCTTGGAGTTTTAAATCTGAAAAATCATAAAAACTCAAATCAAACGTTTCCCACTTGAAATCCACATCAAAACCATGAATTTAAAAGAAAAACACAAGAAAACCCAAACCTTTTGGGGTTTGTATGCATGGAGTGCATGAGGGTGCACCCCACTTACCACCAAGAGGGAGAGAACGGCGAGGGGTTCGGCTTGAACGGTGGCTGGCCGGCGACAGCGGTGGCACGAGGCGGTGGCTGGCGGTGGCGAGACCGAGAGAGGGAGTTACGGTTGGGAGAGAGAAGGGGGGAGAGAGAGATGGTGAGAGAGAGAGGTTGCGAGGGGGAGAGAGAGGTTGCGAGGGAGAGAGAGGGGGTTGTGGTGGTGGCTGCCAAGGATTTAGCAGAAAAGGGAGTGGCAACACTAGGGTTTATGGGGGGAAGGGCTTGGCCGGCTACTAGGCAAGAGGGAGGGGGGTTTTTCCCTTTTTTATTTTAAAAGCCTCTGCGAATAAATAGGAAAAACGATCTTGGGCCAAATTTTTTTTTTAGCTAATTGGGTAATTAGTTGTCTATGCCTAGGGAGATAAATTTAAATATAAATGGGTGAATAATAAAAGTACTATAAATAGATAAGAAATATTCGGTCTAGGAAGGGTAAATAATGAGAAACCAAAAAATAAATAAATCAAGGAAAATGACCCGAATGAAATCTTAAATCTTCAATGAAATAAGGTAAATGTAAAATTTTGAAAACCAAAAACATGGTGGAAAAGGTTTAGATTGACTTGGATTATGAAGGTTAGTCTGCGTCACATAATTTCCCCATATTACATTTCTGGGGTTTTACATAGTACCCCCCTTAAGAAAGCTTCGTCCTCGAAACTTCATTAGGCTGCGACACAGTGCGAGTATGAAAATGAATTTTCGGGATTTTACATACTGGCCCACTCAAGAAGTTTCATCATCGAAACTTGTATGCACTTGGTTATAGAAACAAATGAGGGTATTTATCCTGCATCTCTTACTCTGGTTCCCAGGTTGCCTCCGAGATCTCATGATTGGCTCAGAGGACCTTGACCAAGGGCACCGTCTTCCTTCAAAGGTGCTTCTCTCGCCGATCCAGGATCTGCCCAAGTTACTCCTCATACGATAGGTCTTCTTGAAGTTGTATCGGGTCTGGCTCGATTGTGTACGAGGGGTCTGGAATGTACTTTCATAGCTGAGATACAAGGAACACATTGTGCACTCTTGGAAGTTCAGGCGGCAACTCCAACCGATATGCTACTTCCCTAACTCTCTGTATAATGAGGTACGGTCTGATGTACCTCGGGTTGAGTTTTCTTGTCATACCAAATCTCACAGCTCCCTTGGTTGGGGAAACTCGAAGAAATACCTGGTCTCCAACTTGAAATTCAAGGGGCCTACGCCTTCGATCGGTGTAACTTTTCTGACAGCTCTGGTGGCCCTCATTCGTTCTTAGATCACCCTTATCTTATCCGTGGTGGCTTGGATCAAGCCTGGCCCTATAGTCAGAACTTCGTCGATCTCCTACTAGCAAAGCGGAGTTCTGCACCTCTTCCCATACAGTACCTCATACGGAGCCATCCCAATACTCGCGTGGTAACTGTTATTGTAGGAGAACTTGATCAGCGCCAACTGTTCGTCCCACACTTTCTTAAAGTCCAGGGCGCAAGCCCTAGCATATCTTCCAGTGTCTGAATAGTGCATTCAGTTTACCTGTCCGTAGCAAGGTAGAATGCAGTACTAAAGCGTAACAACGTCCTAAATGCTTCATGTAACTTCTGCCAGAAACCCAACTGGAATCTGGTATCCCTATCCGACACTATAGAAGTGGGTACCCCGTGCAACCACACTATCTCCTCAAGGTATGCTCGAGCTAACTGGTCCAGGGTCATAGTACTCCTCATGGTTATAAAGTGTGCTATTTTTGTGAGTCTATCCACGGTGACTCAAATCTCGTTGTTCTTTCACTGAGTTAATGGTAAGCCCACCATGAAGTCCATGGACATCGAGTCCCATTTCCACTCAGGGACATCTAGGGGTTGTAGAAGTCCCGCTGGCCATTGGTGTTCGATTTTCACTCGCTGACAGGTCAGGCACTTTGCCATATAGTCAACCACCTCTTGTTTCATGTTACTTCACCAAAAGGTTCGCTTCAGGTCCTTATATAGCTTATTTCCCCCAAGGTGCACCAGGTGTGGCGTACTATAACCCTCATATAGGATTTTCTTCTTAAGTGCTTTTATTGATGGAACACACACTCGGTTATGGAACCGT
This sequence comes from Carnegiea gigantea, assembly GCA_029747015.1. NCBI lineage: Eukaryota > Viridiplantae > Streptophyta > Magnoliopsida > Caryophyllales > Cactaceae > Carnegiea > Carnegiea gigantea. The sequence continues at coordinate 418,609 of JAKOGI010000452.1, forward strand.
ATGGTGATATCTTCATGAATTACGAACCCGAGAGCCTTGCCCACTAATATTTCCTCCCTAATCCGCTCAAGTTGAGAGTTCGTAACCCGTACTACTCGAATTTTCTTTATGAGTGTCGGCTATGCTTCCAAGGCACAAAGCATAGGCTTGGCCTCCGGGGTGATTCCATTAAGTTCTAACTCCCGAAATTCCTCGCATAAATCCTTGAGGAGCGCTAACAAGCAGTTCAATGCTGGGAACGATCGGTGACTCAATTCATCGGTCACTGCATTAGCTTTTCCCGGATGGTATTCGAAATGAATATCGTAGTCCTTTAGGAACTCCAAGCACCTCGTCTGCCATATATTTAGATCCTTTTGCGAAAAGAAGTATTTCAAACTCTAGTGATCAATGAAAACCTCACAATGTATCCCGTATAGGTAGTGCCTCCAGATCTTGAGTGCAAACACGACGGCCACTAACTCTAGGCCGTAGGTTGGTTAGTTCTGTTCATGAGCCTTCAGTTGCTGCAAAGCATAGGCTATAACGCGACCCTCCTGCATTAGCACACATCCCAACCCACTCCTAGATGTATTGCTATACACCGCAAAATCCTTATCGGTGGTGGGAAAGGCCAATATCGGCGCGCCCATCAGTCTCTTCTTGCGTTTCTAGAATGCTTGCTCGCACTGTTCTGTCCATTTATACTTGGCGAGCTTTTTGGTCAGGTTGGTGAGCGGGGTGGCGATCGTGGAGAAGTTTTAGACAAATCTATGATAGTACCCCGCTAAACCCAAGAAACTCCTCACTTCTATCGGGTTCTTAGGTCTTGGCCAGTTCGTCACAGCCTGTATCTTTTAGGGGTCCATAGATACTCCCTCATTGGATACTACGTATCCAAAGAATTCCACCTTATTCAACCAGAATTCACACTTCGAAAATTTAGCATACAACTTATACCTTCTTAACACTTCTAGGGCTGTCCTCAGATGGTGAGTATGCTCTTCTGGAATCCTCGAGTAAATCAGTATGTCATCTATGAATACCACCGTAAACTGATCCAAGTAAAGTTTGAAAACTCTGCTCATGAGGTCCATGAATGCAACCGGGGCATTAGTGAGGCCAAAGGGCATCACTACGAACTCATAATATCCGTAACGGGTACAGAAGGCAGTCTTAGGCATATCTTCATCCTTAATTCGATGTTGGTGATACCTCGAATGAAGGTCTATCTTGGAAAAATTTCCTGCGCTTCTTAACTGGTCAAAGAGGTCATCTATTCTGGGCAGAGGGTGCCAATTCTTAACCGTTATTTTGCTTAGCTTCCTATAGTCTATACACAACCTCAGGGTTCCATCCGTCATGTTTACAAACAACAACTGGGCTCCCTATGTAGATGTACTGGGTTGGATATACCCCTTCTCTAATAGTTCATCCAGTTGCGTCTTTAATTCCTTAAGTTCTGCCAGTGCCACACGGTATGGTGCCTTAGAAATGGGTATGGCTCCCGGGGTCAAATCGATACAAAATTCTATTTTCCTAAGGGGTGGCATACCGGGGACCTCCTCTGGAAATACATCTGAGAATTCCCTCACTACTGGAATGTCCTCAAGGGAGGATTCGGCACCCTCGGTTTTGACTATGTTACACAGGAATCCCTCGCATCTTTGCCTAACAACTTGGTGGCTTTCATTACAAAAATCAGTTTCACTCCCGCTCTAGGTCCCTTACTCTTATGCACTACTTTATCCCCATCGGGTCCCCTTAGGGTGATTTTCTATCTTGGACACTCTATCTGGGCCTGATGTTTGGCTAACCAATTTATCTCCAGGGTGACCCGAAAGTGAGTTAACTCAAACCTATAGGGATCTGCTAAGAACTCATGCTCATATATTCTAATAGGGAAATCCTTATGCAGTTCCTCACACCTTACAATCTTCCCATCAGGAAGAATCACAAACAGCAAAGAAGATTTACGGGTGGGAATTAGTCCTAATGTCTCAACCAGTTTAACAGAAATAAAAGAGTGCATGGCACTCGAATCAAATAAAACATCTACTAGTTGCCCGTCACAATGTTTAGAGCATCCTCCGCTTCCTCCTTGCACATCACATAGGCCCTGCCCCCATTGTTTCGGGGCGGTTGGTTGGGAGGTCGAGCTTAAGTTTGCTGAGTCTGCTGGTTGGGGTTGACCGCCTGCCCACCCCTGTTCTGATAAGGCTGCTGCGGTCGTTGTCCTTATCCTTGTTCTTGTTCTTGTCCCCCATGACCTTGATCGGCAAGAGGTGGGGGTGTGGACAGTCCCGGATATGATGTTAAGAGCTTCCACAGCAGAAACACCTCTTGACTGGACGACATTCTCGGGCATAGTGCCCCAACTTTCTGCATGCATTGCAGGTCACTTTAGGCCGCGCATTGGGGTAGTGGCCTCCCAGAGTGTTGTTGTTTGAGTACTGATTCCCAGAAGGCCTCTAGTATTGCTCATGTAATTGGAAGTTCCCTCGGTTATCCCCCTTCCTCTTAACTCCCCGCTGCTCGTTGAAGTAGTTACTCCTTTCCTTCATTGCCCTTTCTACGTTGATCGTAGTACCATATAGATCCATGTAGGAGGCGTACTGGCGTACTCCAGCTGCTCATGCTCCCTTACTGTAATTACATAAACTCGTTCTCCTTGACTTTCTGGAGGGAGGCAGATAGAAATGATCCTTGATCAATTCCTTGAACTTGCCCCTGTTGAAACCCAACTTATGTTGCCTTTCTCTCACTGTGGCCCACCATAGGTCGGCCTTATCTCTCAGGTAGAACACCGCAAAGCTCACTTTTCACTCCTTGGGGCATTGGAGCGTATCAAACAACTTTTCTATGCCCCCAATCCAGTCCTCAAAGGTTTTGTGGTCAGAGCTGCCATTATAAATGGGTGGGTTATGGCTTACGAGTCTCTTGAACATATAGGAGTTATCCTCCTCGACCCTTTTCTCCCTGACTTCCATCAGCTTCTGTAGTTATTCGTTCTGGAGTCACAGCTGCTCTCCCTGTTTTTGCAGCAGCTCCAACAGCAGAAGGGTAGTAAGGTTTGCTCTAGTAGGTGGGTTGATTTCCTCCACCTGACTGCGAGAGTCGTTCCCGTTCCTGGGGCATAGTGCTCGCAACCGTTCCCTAAATACTGGCACGGGGATCTCCGGGTTCACAGGAAGCCTGGTACCGGGTTGAGGTCTGGTTAGAGATTCATCATTGTTTCCCGCCATCTTATTCGGTAATTAAGTTGGGTTTAGTTTATCTCCTAATAGTTATACCCTACTTACTACTAGAGTCCAATAACATATCACATTCTAGTGCGTCACGTAACATTTATAGGTTTTCAATCACATCACGTTGCCGCATCCATGTGATCTAACCACCACATCACATGCCCATGCATTACACATCATACAGGTATCACATTCACGTGTTTCACATACTTCACAAATAAAGAACGCTGACATCTAGATAACTCAAAAGATTTCATTGCATAGAATTCAAAATCAAAGGTGTTCTATACTAGTACTCTTTATTACATCATAGTTTGTAACTTTATTAGCCCATAGTGGCTTAACAACATAACAGAGAGATAACTAACAGTATTGTCCTAGGAAACAAAACTTTCTAAACACTACGAGCATCCACTGCTCGGGGGCGTCCAGTGGACAACTACCCCTACACATTCGGCCACACCTGCTGCGGTTCCAGTGGGTCACCCCAGTCTCATGCTCACTTCTCTTCTCCACAGGATTTATCTCATCACCCAAGCCCTCAGGTCCCCTCATCTGGTTGGCTGGCACAATGAACTCCTTCCTTTCCTCCTCCTGTTCCCCCTGGAGTTCTCTTTCTCAATAGCCTCCGTCTCGCTCTTGCTAGAGTCTCCCTTGAGGCCTTTACTTCCTATAAGTTTTTTCTCACTCATCTCAGAATCCTCCTTAAGGCCCTCCTCTTTCATTGGTTCCACCTCACTAGGATCCTCCTCGAGATCCTCCTCTTCCATCGGTTCCACCTCACTAGGATCCTCCTCGGGGTCCTCTTCTTCTATCGGTTACTTCTTGCTAGGGTCCTCCTCAAGGTCAGCAGCAGAAAGATCACCCAATTGTCCTCAATCCTCAGATAGCTATTGGGCACATCCTCTAAATATCTGGCTAACACCCACCTCACATGCCGAATGTGGTCCCACATACCCTGACTCAGTCTCTTAACTAACTGCTCGTGTAAGCAAGGACCTCCTACACAACCACAATGCTGGGCACCCCCTATTAATATACAAAGTAATTACACATAAGAGATGTATTCATACAATAACATACGTTTATTTAATACTATATGTACATGCATGCAACCCCTGCCCCTTACTATGCTTACTCTCCGAGTAATCCTTAGGTTTATAAGTTTTAGCAGTTAGTTTCTCACAGTCTTTTAGGTGAGCTTTCAGGTCAGTCAACCTGAGCTCTGTTACCACTTTGTAACACCTCGAATCTCTAGTTACTTTTCTTTATTACTAATCATTAACTTATATGGTAGCAGAACCTAATTTAGGGGTGTTACCACTGTATTTTCTTTTTGAAAATACCAGGCTGCATATTAAATGACAATCATTATAAAGGTTCTTTAAATAAACTTCAACTTAAAGGATTCGGATACTGATGAAACAACTACTAAGCTAAACCAATTTTTCATTCCAACTCTTTCCTCTAAACCACTAAGGTTGTAACGTTTAGCTCAAGCGTCGTGGCCTCGCTCTATCTTTGGTTCCCCAATCCCATGCACAACTAGTTCACTTGAAAATAAAACATTTTATAACAGTGAGATAAACTCGGTAAACAATCACCCCTAACAGTCAAACTATGCATACAAATTCATTTTGAAAATATTTTAGGGGTAGGGGAACAACAAGACCACAACTTATTTGTTTTCTATTAATGTAACCATCCATACTCACATGATCTCAATAATGTGCGCATACAATCTAAGATCCAATTATAACAATCAGATTTAAGGGTGAGCAACCCCACTAGATCTTGTGGCCTGCGTTTGGGTTCAACGCAGCCGCTTAAATCAGTCATGACGTCCCAACGGGCACGTGGCCGCTCACATGCATGCACTATTTCTTGAGGAAGGCTATTGACCTCAGTCAAGATAACCAGTTCATAGTCTCACCCACAATCAGTCTTTACAGTCACTATTATATTTTCCCCACATTAAAGGTCGATTTAACATGCATAGTTTATTCATATTCAACCCAATTCCCCAAGGACGTCAACAAAATACACCAACTGCCATATTTCCAACATAACATTCCAAGACTCAACTCTATTGACATCGCAACATCATGCAATTCCAATTACGTAGTCACGTTCAGATGACTCATACCATAATTCTATTAAATCAGCATAAAAATCAATTCTTCTCATATTTAATGCAGACGCAGTTTTCAAACAACTTGGAAAAAGGGTTAGGGCATGATTGTTACTTGAATTCCGTACAAATTACAGGCTTGGTTACTAGTTTGGGCCTACTTCTCAGCACCTGGTCAAAACATCACCCACACTCAATCTAAAACTTCATGGATCATAACTCTAGCCCCTTCCCTACATCTAAGAATTTTTCTAAAATTTTTTGCTCATGCCTAAGGCTCCCAATCGAATCCCAACTCTGGATCCAGATTCAACCAGAATCTGGATCCAATTTCCAAGACCTATAACTTTTGCTCCCGTTGTTGAAATTCCAATCTCTTGCCCATTATAAAAAGGTCGGTCCGTCCTCTACATTTTTTATGTTTAGGGTTTAGTCAGATTCTAACACAAATTGGGTCTTTTTCTTAATTCGTTTCATGGTGCCACTAACTGTCCGGATCTGGATAGTCTGTAATATTTCAAGCATAACTTGGGCTACACTATTCTAATTCATTCGATTCAAAGACTGAGTTACACAGAACATCCAGGCGCACCTACCCAAAAAATTTCACGATTTTGGGATTACTGTCCTGTCCTGGATTCATTTTCAAAGTCAGTGTATTTGCAGCCTCCTAAGCCCAGTAGGTTCTGTCCGTATTTCTCAATTCCACTACTTAGCCTTGGCTCAGTTTTCATAACATCTCACTCACAACTAAACTGTGATGTTCCCACAGCCCTACCTCTACTCCTTCGTAATCCAAGTCGAATAAAAGTTGAAACTTTTAATTTAAACGATTAACAAATACTCCTTTAGACTCACCTTGATGCGATTTCGGGAGAGGAGTGATTGAAACATCGCACCCTCGGAGTTTTAAATCTAAAAAATCATAAAAACTCAAACCAAACGTTTCCCACTTGAAATCCACATCAAAACCATGAATTGAGAAAGAAAAACACAAGAAAACCCAAACTTTTTGGGGTTTGTATGCATGGGGTGCATGAGGGTGCACCCCACTTACCACCAAGAGGGATAGAACGGCGGGGGGTGCGGCTTGGACGGTGGCTGGCCGGTGGCAGCGGTGGCACGGTGCAGTGGCTGGCGGCGGCAAGAGGGAGAGAGAGAGTTATGGTTGTGAGAGAGGGGGAAGAGAAAGAGCTTGCGAGGGGGAGAGAGAGCTGTAGAGAGAGAGAGGGGGGTTGTGCTGGTGGCTGCCAAGGATTTAGGGGGAAAGGGGAGTGGCAACACTAGGGTTTAGGGGAGGAAAGGGGTTGGCCGGCTGCTAGGCAAGAGGGAGGGGGGTTTTCCCTTTTTTAAAAAAAAGCCTCTTTGAATAAATAGAAAAAAAGGATCTTGGGTCAAAAACAAATTTTTAGCTAATTGGGTAATTAGTTGTCTATGCCTAGGGAGGTAAATTTAAATATAAATGGGTGAATAATAAAAGCACTATAAATGGATAAGAAATATTCGGTCTAGGAAGGGTAAATAATGAGAAACCGAAAAATAAATAAATCAAGGAAAATGACCCGAATGAAATCTTAAGTCTTTAATGAAATAGGGTAAATGTAAAATTTTGAAAACCAAAAATATGGAGGAAAAGATTTAGATTGGCTTGGATTGTGAAGGTTAGTCCGCGTCACATAATTTTCCCATATTACATTTCCGAGGTTTTCCAGTGGTAGTTCTAAGGGATTATTAAAGAGTTCATATTAATAAGAAAAGTAGAGTGTTGAATCCTAGAGTTAGATAACTCTAGGAGGAGACGTAAGCCTAATTAAGGGCCAACCTCGTTAAAATATCCTTGCATATCATTTCTTTTTGCTTTCTGCATTTCCATTCGATTTTGATTTTAAGTTTTTGCAGTCACCCTATTACCCTCCCCTCTAGGGCGATTTGAATCTTCATCTGGCAATGCTGCAGTTTATGTAGTAGCGTCATGCAAATTGGGGAGCTAACGTCAACAATGAGTGCAAGACATGCATGCCGAAAAATAACGGAAGAGAAGAAGGTGGTCGCTGGACGTTACATGTCGTAAATGCTCGAGCTCCTTGAGGCACAAAGAAGGCCGCCCAAACTGTCATGCCAATGTCAAGGTGCCAAAGTAACAGAGAAGGCGGCCTTGCGACCACTGGAAACCGAAATGTCGTGGCTTCAAGTTGGCTGAATCTCCCAATTCGTGGCCTAGACTGTCGATGGAGAGAGGAGATTCATATGGGCCCGGCAAACCGTGACTTTGATGACAATATTGTGGTGTTGCAAGGTTATGTGGACCATGGATCGGTGGTTGTCGCCATTGGCCTACAAGTCACTCAAGCCAGATTTTGAATTAAAGAACATGGGCCCCGCAAATCGTCATGCCAGTGTCGTTAAGTTACATTGTCTTAGTACTATATTACATTTTAAAATTTGCTGCATGCTTTATTATAAATTTATGGAAATTTAAGTGAAGTGATATATCTTTTAATTTGTATGTTAGAATGATGTAGATCCACTATCAAATTTCACCTCCTCATCCACTTCGGGTCTTTCCTATACCCTCCTCTCTTTTAATATCTCTTAGGGGCAGCGTTGCCATCCCCATCTACTATTTTAGACAGTGGCAGGTCATCGTAACACATATGCGTTGCAACAATAAGTACGGTTGCAACGCATATACTTAACATTTTACAAAAGTGCCATTGCTGAATTTAGTCTTCAAAATAATTCAACGAATTTTTCTATTGTAATAGCATGTTCAAATTGCACGTGAAAGTTTCAAAGTCATTAAGTGAATGGAGGCACAATATGAGTTGGTGCCACAACAATAGTTTGCACCAATTCAATTTTGTTGATCCCATAATCATTTTTTGCAACTTTTATTGAGTTGTAAAAGATCTTTGCCGTAAATGGCTTTTTCTTGTAGTGAAATTCGTTGCTTAATTAATTAAATGAATGTTTCGCTACTATAACATTTGGACTAATGAATGGCATAACACTAATAATAATAATAATAATAATAATAATAATAACAACACCATCCCCAGCAGGAGACTAGCGCAGCATTTTCACCATGATAGCCCATCAAGTAGCCTGACTGACGACGGGAAGGTTTATGGCTTAATGGGAGAAGTTTTATGCTGGGCCCGGCCCTACAAAGCAACATAGTCCCTGGCCCATTATGGAATCTGATAATAAAATACTGTTTCCAACAATAAACCAATTAGTTGCCTAATTGCTTGGATGGAGTGGCCGGCGATCAAGCAAAACGGAGAGGGAGACATTGGATGTTCAATAATCCCTGGCTAATGAACATGATGTCACATATTTGCAAAATTCTATCATAATTGAAAAGTTTTTCAATTGTTATAGTTGATGAAATTTAAACCTTTGGTGTAAAGAGAAGAAATCGAAGCGGTTGAAATAAATAACCTACTACCTAATTTATAGGTTGATTCTGTTTTCTCTCTTCTGAACTTACCTACTATCTCCCACGGTTTTTTTTTTTTTTTTTTTTTTTTTTTTTTTTTTTTTTTTTTGGGGTCTGCTTGACTGTTTTATGGTAACAAATTGGAGACATCCCTATACTCCTCTCTTTCTGAAGCTATATGGTCAATAAATCAAAGCTGCCAATCAGATAACAGCTACCACAACTCCATTGTTATTCTCTGCCATGGACAACCATTTTGGAACAACCATTACCACTGGCTCTCTCTCTCTCTCTCTCTCTCTCTCTCTCTCTCTCTCTGAAGCAAATTCATACTTTGTTGAAACAGGGCATCTTTTCAAGCTACATTGCATGAAGGGATTGCAGTTTGCCTTCCCATATAGTATACAAGATCTTACAAGATTGTTTTTGCTAGCACTGGTGAATTATCATAGCACTGAATGATGATTAATATGTGGGGATGACAACCAGAGAGGGAGGCGGTTCTACTCTATTTTAGCCTAACCTAAAGCTTCTTCTTTAGCCCCAAAAGAAAAATGAATAAAATATAGGAATAGAAATATTGCTCACATGATTTGTTTCAGCCTTGAGAATATATAATGGCTTGTCAAGATGCAATCTTGTTTGTCACCGATCCACCTATTCCTAGCGTTTTCTTCATTCTCAGAACAACAATTCGCTTTACAAATTCATTTTCATTGCAGTACCCACTTGCATTGCACAAATTGGATTTGCGAGTATCTATTGTCAATGGCCGTATTTCTTATTTAACTTGGCGAATATAGTCGGTTTTTGTTTAATTAGGTTCCCCCCCCTCCCCCTTCAACCCAAATTCTACCTTAGAGATTCTCCTCTAACTTGTGAAGTTCTATTTCAAGCTATGAACTTTGAAGAATAACATTAGAGATGACATTCTGGTAGATGAGCAAACACGGTTCATAATGCTCTGCCCCTCCCCCTCTTCCTTCTCAGGCTCATGTGCCTGCTCTCTTCCAATTTCGCTCCTCATTAATCCCTGAATTAGAGAATTTCATGCCCATGCGGATAATGTAAATGTTGGAGCTGAGTTAAAATGGGAGAGGGGTATGTGTGAGAGAGAGAGAGAGAGATTGAAAGAGAGAGAGAGAGAGAAGAGAGTCATAGCCCCTGCGACGTGGATTACTAGACTGTTGAGGAGAAAGAGGGACAAAAATCGTGCTTGTGGTAACCTGCAATTGAAGGTATACTAGCAGTAGAGCAACTGCTTAGATTTTCTCATTTAAGATCAACGGCTCAGCCTAAATTTAATTATGATAGTTGAAAAAAATTTTCAATTATGGTAAAATCTTCGTATTTATTTTGAGGACATTGTACTTTTTCTAATTTAATTGCCTTATTCGAACATTGAACTTTTTTTCCCTTGGTTTTTATTTAATAATTGGTGATGTGAATTCCTTTTTTCCTAATTTTCCCTCCTTAAGGGAACAATGCATTTTTTAGCACTTTGGGACTGCATTTCTTCCCCTAGTTGTTTTACTATGGTCCATTATTTTAATTACTTATTTAATATGTAAATGAACGATTTGATTGTGTGCAAATCAGTGTTTTGACTTTTGAGAATCTATTTATAGTTGGGTAATAGAGTTGTTATGTTTTGACCCTTCTTGTCTTGATGGTATTTAGATAATTATTTGTTCAGTATTTTGATTAGTACTCATTAAATATTTGTGAGTATTATAGTCGGTCTTAGATGTACGGAGATGATAGGTAGATGTTTTATTGTTATTATAGACAAGCATTATGGTATTTGTTTAGAGATAAATATTTCAAATTGTGTTGTATATTTTCCTTGTATTTTTTTGGTGAGCATTTATTGCGTGTATATAAGCATTTTATAAATACGCACATAAGCATTTTGGTTGTTTGTGGGATGAAAATGAGAATATTATAAAATAAAACTTGAAAGGATGGCAAAAGAACCATTTTTTGTTTGAGTGCTAAAAGAATATATGTGAGTATTATAGTTGGATTTTATATATCAATTAACAATATTATATTTAGTCTGCAGGAAAACATTTGGTTATTTATAGAAAAGCATTTGCTATTTGTCCGGAGATAAGTATTTTGAGTTGTGTTGTATAATTTGTATTCGTTGGTAAGCATGTATTAGACGTGTATATAAGCATTCTATTAATGTGAACGTAAGTATTTTGATTGTTTATAGAAAAGAAGTTAGAATACAAAATAAAAATTGAAAGACGGGAAAGGATGGGGAACAAACAGTTTCTTCTTTGAGTATTGAAAGAACGTATATATGTCAGTATTAATAGTTGATTTTACATATAGATAAACATTACATTTAGTGCATAGATAATCATTTTAATTATCTTTGGATAAGCATTCTGATATTTGTTTGGAGATAAATATTTGGGGTTGTGTTCTATAATTATTTTGTGTCGTTGATGAGCATTTATTAGGTGTGTGTATAAGCAATTTATTAACGTGAAGATGAGCAATTTGGTTATTTGTAGAAAATAAATGACAATATAAATAAAAAATTGAAAGATGGGAAAAATTAGTTTCTTGTTTGAGTGCTGAAAGAATATATGCTAGTATACAGCACTACAGTTGGTTAGTATATATTCAAGAATATTATATTTAACGAACAGATACACAATAAGGTTGTTTCTAACTAAGAATGTTGGTTGTTTGGAGACAAATGTCTTCGTGTTTGATGTATAATTAGTCTACGTATGTTGATGAGCATTTCTTAGGTATGTATACAAGCATTTTATTAATTTGTTGTTATTGATTATTTGTAGGAAAGAGTTGTGTTACGGATTTGATCAGTTGCAAGGTATGGGACTTGTCCCACATCAGTTGTATGGGCAACTGATGAGGGGTTTATAGATCAAATGGGCTCTCTCTCCTAATAGGCTAGTCTTTTGGGATGAGTTCTCCTATTTGGTCTGTAACAATTGGTATCAGAACCAACTCGTAGTAGTGGCCCACGGAGTGGTGGCCTGGGGGAGCCAGCCGTGACCAATGAGGACTTGGAGTGGTGGCCTGGGAAAGAGCCAACCGTGACCAACGTGGCCGTGACCAACGAGAACTCGGAGTGGTGGCCTACGGAGTGGTGGCCTGGGAAAGCCAGCCGTGACCAACGAGGACGTTGGCCCTTAAGGGGGGTCGAATGTTACGGATTTGACCAGTTGCAAGGTATGGGACTTGTCCCACATCGATTATATGGGCAACTGATGAGGGGTTTATAGATCAAATGGGCTCTCTCTCCTAATAGACTAGTCTTTTGGGATGAGTTCTCCTATTTGGTTTGTAACAAGTTGGTAATATAAAATACAACGATTGAAAGATTGGGAATAGAGCGAGTTCCCCCCCTGGATGATGAAAGAAGGCAACAGACAGCAAGTGAAAACATTTAATAATTATAGATGGCATTATGATTATTTCTTTGGTCTTTAGATAACATTCGCATGAATTAGTATTTTCGTTGTTTGCAAACAAGCATTTAATTTATTGTATACGTGCATTGAGTTGACTTGTGGGTCTGTGTTTAATGATCAAAAATTAATTGAAATATATACATAGGTTAAGCGTCAGTACGTATAGTTTCAATATATGTCAACATGTAGTTATATGTAAATTGAACTGAAACATGGGGAAGAGTATGCTAAAAGAGGTTGAAAAATAAATGAAATTACATTGTCCCATTGTAAAGAGTACAATTTATCTATTAAAAAACTAAATCTTTAAAAATAGGCCAGCCGGACCCCCCCCCCCAAGAAAAAATTCTAGTCCAAGAATGGAGTGAAGGCCCATTACAAAGAATACAAAAAAATTGAAACACAATAAGCAGGAGCCGGGGGGGGGGGGGTTCTCGCCCAAAGATCTTTCTTTCGTAAAAAATGGAGGGAAGCCCGATTGCAAAAAACATTTTAAAAATAACCAGGAATTGATCACAGGACTTGCGTGCCGACAATCAAGCACATGGCCACTTCAGTAAGCTGAACATTAACTTGACAGCCTCTTAAATAATATATAAATAGGTGAAAAAATTTCTTTCATGTCCATTGAAGTTTAATGTATTTATTTACTGACCTCACGTTTTTAGGAAAATATTTTTGGGATTGTTTAGTTTAGTGTAAATGTTTTTTGAGTTACAACTCCTTGGGTTAAATAATTTCTTGGTGACAAACATTTATTTTTATGACATAGAACTATAACACCACTCATCTCAGGGAGGCGTCACATCGTCAGGATTTTTAGAAGAAATTCCTAAGACTTTTAAGGTCAAACATAAACTTTAGTATGTTTAGGCATTCTAGGACAAAACTATAAGAGTTCAACCTATATTTGCAATGTTTTAAAGGTTAACTTAAGGTAAGGGTGTGACACCCCCAACCCCTACGGTTAGAAGTATTAACGATTTCTTGATTCTTATTTAAAATTTTTGGACGAAACGGGCAGAGTTTCACCTAAAAATTGACTATTTTTTATACTTAAAGCCTTATACTAAATCCCTGCATTGAGTCGAAGTATAAAAGAATATGGAAATAAGCTCAACGGCTACACGCCGGAGTCCACAACTTCACAGGCCACTTGCCTGGAGTATATCAAACATTAAAGTTCAACAATAAAGAAGGAAATAAAAGATACAACTCAACGGATCACACATCCAGAATACTGGGGTTTACATCCCAAAATATAACTAACTCCAGCTAAAAAGACAACTAATGAATCAGATGGTTGGCTCACATGGCCATATAGAACGACTTCTAGACAATATGCATTACATGGCATCGGTGATTAGCTTACAGGTACTCAAGAATTTAAATCACATCATAGTACATTACTAAGTTCACAAGCTAATGTACAAAACATGTAGGTACTTCTAGTGTAGCAAGGTAAACTCGACCTCGGCTTCGTGAGCCGACTTCTACCTGTCATCTTAGGGACCCGCGGAAAAAGGGAAAAGATGGGGGAGCTACCACACGCTCAGTGAATGATTCCCAACCCCTAGAAAACAAAACAATTGCACATCATACTTTAGACAACACATACACACAATCTGATATATATAGTATCATGTAATAGGCGTATAGGGTCTTCCACATCTGTTGTCACCTCAATGACCTTTTTAGTACGATGGCAACCCTATACTCCTTTTGATCCATGCCCAAGGAACCTAACTTGCCTAAACTAAGTCTCTTATAGCTTATTGGCGGTAATTTCATGTTATATCAACATGAGATCACACAATGTAAGCATAATGTCACATAACACGCACATAGGATTCATTAATATGATATCTCATGCAACAATTCGGGTATTGGATGCGATAAAACACGTAGTTCACATGTAAGCACCTAATGCCAAGGAGTTTAAACAAAATGGTCACGAGACTTCTTTTTGCACAAGAGTAAGATTAATGCATATCACTTAGATCAATGAGAGTTCTTACAAAAACTGCCGTCATGCACTTGGCAGATAATTGAAACTCGATAAAAACTCTTTTCAAGAAAATATGCACATTTTCAAATCTTGACACCAATATCACCCTCGAATGAGGCATTCACGTCGTGTATCACGTAAGAAATCATTTTCATAGGCATCAGAATCTCATACATGTGTTAGGTACGGGTGAGGCTGTCACTCACGTTCCATCGTACCAGTAAGATCGCCACTCACATTTCATATTATCTCCGTCAGGATCTTTCAGGGTTCCCACTTCTGGATCTACTCCCTGGGCAACATACTACTCCCGTCAGGGTCTTCTAGGGTTTGCACTTCTGGGTCTATCTCCCTAAGTATTAGGGTTTCTGAGAATCGGGCATTCTCCCTAATCATTATTCATATAGCACTATTTTCCTACCCCAAAACGTTTTAGATGCATTTCATCTCTAAATGCATCTATATTAAAACTTTCATTGTATCACAAACATTGACATTCTCATTCTCATAAGGCTTGAAACCTTAATGATTTCACATCAACTCAAACGGCATAAAACCACTCATTTGGTACAATATGCTTAAAACGAGTTAATCTTTGCATATTCATTCACTCTTCAAGACAAGTAATATGGAAACTCATTTTTAAATGTTAATAGTTGCATTCACACATGAATATCTCAATTTCTTTACATTTCAAATGCAACAGTCATTTCACAACACATTTTGCCTCAAACTCGCATTGCATTATGTCAATGACACTTTCATTCTCGTGAAGGCTAAATGCCTTAATAGGATTATTCAACTTTTGAAAAACATACAATCGTTTATCTTGTCAAATTATGCTTTTAAATGAGTTAATGACCAATTGATAGGGATGACAAATAATTAGCATACAACAAACAAGCAAACCACAAGGTATTCTAACTGATCATATGCTTTAGCTTAATAGACAAGCATTAGATGGGCCTTACCCAATGAAAAAGTAAATTCAATTGCACTTTTGTCCACACTAACAGCCGAACTCTCAATAATTTCCCATTTATGTAACTTCGAGAAACAACTAAGGTGTCAGTAAGCATTTAAGTCACTTGTTTAAGCAGTTAGAACATCGTTTTAGCCACGGTAGTGAACAAACTACTCTTAAACAAATTATTTGAAGAATGTAATTATTCAAAAGCATTAAAGCTAGAATGGTAGGACATGCTTAATAGGGAATCACGTGGGCTTTAATCAACTGACTCATATCTCATAAAGTGTTCAATGCAAGACCCTTAAACACAAATAGGCACACATGTTGCAAACACTAGACATAGAACTTAGTTATAACATATACACGTAGCATGTACAGTCACATGCTATCAAAACCACAATCTTAATTCAATAGCACACAATCGAAGGCTCAAAGCATTTGACATTTATATATTATCATGACGATACTCAAAACAAGTTTAAGATTCATGCAGACACGTTCAATCACGAAAATAAGTGCACAATTAACACATCTCAACGCTTCCATAATTTATCAGTTTAAAACACTCAACTGAAACTCCCTCCTCACAACACCGACCACAATAATCCTCAAAATCATTTCAGTTCAACCCAAATAATTCACCACTTGCTTGCAATTTCACAACTCGTTATAATTTTAACCTAACTACTAAATCAGCTATCATACATATTTCAAAAATATTTGTAAATTAGTATTGGTTTAGGAATCAGGAACTACCCACCTGGACTCCAAGCTTAAGGACCCGATTTGGGTGATTTTGGGCAAGTTTCTGAGTCATTTGAACCCTCCTTTAACTCGCGCTACTGCTACTCTTCTTCTGTCTTAGTTTTGTCTATTACCGAAATCCGACTCCATTATCAATAGTGCCATGGTTTTCAAACCCTAACCCCCTGAACCACGGCTCTCACTGGACCCCTTTCTCTCTCACCAGTCATGAGTAGGGGTCACGGCTACTGTGCAAACCGACGGTCCCCAGTGCAGTGCCGCCACTATCGTCACCTGGCCGGCCGCCTTCTCCATCTCTTTCGATCAATCTCCGCTCTCTCTCTTAAATCGTGGGTGGTTGCATGGGATGGAGGGCAGGGTTGGCTGTGACCAGCCGCCATTGAAGAGTCGCACCGTCCGTCGCCCTCTCTCTCTCTCTCTTCCCCAATCTCTCCTTCACCCTCTCTTTCTCTCTCCGCGTGTGTCTCTCGGGGCAGGGTAGCTGAAAAGTCACCCCTGTCCCGGTTCCAAAACCAGAAAGGGGCTTCGGCCCATTGCTGTTCTTTTTCTTTTTCTTTTTTTTATCTAATTTTGTTGTTTTGGGTAATTGCTTAATCTCACTTAATAAACTGACCCCGGTGCTCATCAGTCTAGCCTCGTTCAATCTCAATCCTCGAACATTCTCACTCAGCTTACTAATTTTGTGTAATCATGTCTTAGCTACCTAATTGACGAATTCAATAATTTTTAACGAGTTCCTAATTTCATGAAATTGCGTAATTAACCGAGAAAAATTAATAAAAATTATTCACATAATTATTACATACAATTATCATGCAAAAACATTAGTCTAATATAGTTAATTGAATGAAATAAGTTAATAAAAATATTAACTAAACTAGTTTGCCTAGGGTTGAAAACCCCAATTATTACAAAGGGGCACCCATAGCTTTGACGATTAGATAAATAAATTCCTAAGTGACATGAGTCTCTACCATAGGTCACACATCCGGGTCATTGGAATTCAAACCAGCTAACAACAAGTGATATAACAATATATATACATATATCTGGAGCCGTCTACATGCTTACACAACTGATGAACGAACTTAATTAGTTACATAGATGGCAACACATTCATCACTTCATGGCAACCAATCAAGTGAAACTACCAAAATGGCTGCTAGCAGGTCATCGCCATATAACTTCTATACCTGATTATTCTGAACCTACAAAGAGAAATAAGGATGGGGTGAGCTACCACACGCTCAGTAAATGTTCTTAACTCCAAAAAAACCAAACAGTTATGAGCAATACTGACAAGTAGCAAGTAGATTACATTTATACTATTATTATCCTATTGGACGAGTAAGACTTCAAAAGAAAACTTTATCCTCCAATAAAAACGAACCCACTGAGATTAATGGCCACACTTTAGCATCTGCACCCCACTAAAAAACATCATTTGAACTTATAGCCAAGTAAAGTGACTTAACAAGGGTTAAAGAAGGAAAAGAAATCCTTATTGATGCATTTAAAACACAATTAAATCCTTTCGGCTTAAAACGAGTGATTACATTCAAATTTGGCCCATTTAAGGATTTATGCTTTTTTCTAAATACCCGAAATATTAAAAGTAACAACTCAAATAATTTACTTACATAACGAGAAAATAAGATCATTTCTTTTGCATAAGATTACATAACGTGCTAACTAGGAGAGATCCATACTTGCCCTAAGTGAGATCTACACTCACAATTCGCATTATCCACGGGGCATAACAAAACATTGGACCTTACCTTCGTCAGGGTCTTCTAGAGTTTCCACTTCTGGGTCTATACACTAGGCATTAGGGTTCCCGCAAACCGGGTCTGTTTCCTAATCATGGCCACTCTTTAAGTACTTATCTTAACCACTTTTAATTAAACTAAATCATTTTAGTTATTCAAACTCCTGTCACAAGCAATAAAGACTTTTCCCAACTTCAAGAAAGCTATAAGCCTTTTCATTTCAATAATTCATTTTAAAACCATAATTACGCTTGTTAGGCCAAAATAAATTCCATACCGTATTACCGTTTTGGAAATCTTTACCTCTAAAAGGGAAAGTCACCGAAGTTCATTTCGAGTTCACCAACTCATGATCTTGCTCTTTAAATAACTTACTAATATATATAAATCATAACTTAGTTTTGTAACTAAACCTTTTAGTCATTTCTAAATTCGTTTCAATCCTTCATAAATGAAAAGAGGAATTTTAAAACAAGCTCATCTTCTTAGAGAATCACCTTGACCAATTCAAGTTCTTATTTCAATGATTTAATTCGTCAAACAATTCAACTGAACTGTATTGCACTTTAAAAAGGGTCCACGCCACAAGTAATTTTAACAACTAAAATAGGAAATGGATTGACAATAAATGGGAGTTTCCTAAAGCACTTTGAGCTAGTTAGGAAGATCCTTTTTATGTTATTTTAATTTCACGCAATTAATACGTAATAGTTTCATCGCATTCAAGGTTCAATAGCCACAATTAACGTAGCTATTATCAGTTTCAGTAATTTAGCAGAATCAGCCTATGACCTTTTTCAACAACAACAGCACAACAACACCACCTCCCAGTGTGGGTCCCGCTTTTGCGAGGTTTGAGGAGATGCAGTTGTAAGCAACCTTACCTCTACCAGCATTCTTGCCCTTAGAGAGGCTGATTCCAAGAGACCCATAAAATAAGGATTCTGTGAAAATATTTTATAGAAGAAAGATTTTGCGAAAACATTAAAAGGGAAAATTAAGGACACACACTAAGGAATGGCTAAGATATAATAATAAGATAAGTTGCTGCAGCTAAGTAACATAAGAACAATAAATCAAAAGAGGGTCAAATACCTTAACAACCAGAGGTAAACGAACGATGTCTTTTACCAGATGAAAGTACTACCTGCAAACCAAACACAGCAAACGAAAAACCACTACCAGCACTAAGCCACTGTAACCAAAAGACACCTACGGGATCAACTCCCTGCGATTTAAGACCCTAATCTTATCCCGCCAAAGCTTCCTATCCTAAGTTAGGTCCTCCATCAAACCTACAACTTTCAAGTCTTCTCTAATCACCTCGTCTAAACTCTTCTTTGGTCATCCCCTCCCTCTTTTGCCATCGGGGATGTTGATCATCTCCCATCTCCTCACTGGAGCGGCCACACTCCTTCTTTTCACATGACCAAACCATGGAGTCTTGTTTCTCTCATCTTATCTTTAATGGGAGCCACTTTAACTAAGTTCCTGATTATTCCATTCCTAATCCTGTCTATTCTCGTATAACCACACATCCACCTAATCATCTTCATCTCTGCTACCATCAACCCATGACCTTTTTCTGTTTTAGTAATTTAGCGAAATCAACCTATAACTATTACACCTTTGAACTCAATTTGCAATGCTGTAAATAATTCAACACCTTGGGCTCCCTCCTCACAGTACTTCCCACAAAAAATCCTCAATCTCACTCAATGATTTCCCTCAAATTCATCAACTGCTTAATTCGGTTTTGATTCAACATCATCATCATCGAATTCTCATAATTAAACAATTCGAGAATCACTAAACTAATATGCAACGATAATTACAATGCATACTTAAAATCAGAATATCTCAAGGGATAATCTGACTCGAATTCGGCATTATAACACATTCTAATCCCATAAATAGATTCACGTAATCTGATTATCCACATGGTACTCAACATCTCAACATAAGGGGACTGTAAAATGTTAGAAATTGCTAATAATTTGATGAAGTTAAGAACACCCACCTCACTCCAACCTTAGGACTCATTTAATGGGTTGGAGGTGTGATTTTGGATGTGCTGGAACCCGAAATTTCGCTTCTTTACTGGCTACCTAGTTTAGAATCAGCTTGCCCCAGACTAGTTTCTGCCCCCTTTCTCCTGGTGTTACTGTCATGTTATGTGCTGTTATTTCCCACCTTGCTGATACCCGTTTCTGCCTGGGTTCTGCTTAATTTATAGCAGATTGAAGGTGGTTATGGAGCACATAGATATGGTTGGTTTTGGGCACGCATTCGGTGCCTCACATCGCATTAGAGGAGACCACAAATGTGGTGGATTCAGCTTATGAGCTTCCTAAATTCACTGTAGAATCATTTGTTGTGATTTGGGGAGGTTGGACATGTGAATGAAGGCTAGGTAGAGAGAGAAAGAGAGAGGGTCAGGCTGTTTCTGGGGTTGGGAGAAGATGAAGACTGTAGATTGTGTTGAATTAGAGAGTACACAACCACAAGAGGGGGGTGAATTGTGGTGTCCGATTTTCGCAAGTTGCTGACAAACAGTCTTAGACCCTGTTCGCACAGGTTGTTTCTGAGATAAGCAGAAGCGAAAATCCAACAAAATTGAATGCGGAAATAATGGACACATGATTTTTACGTGGAAAACACCTCTAGCCCAACTGAGGTTAAAAACCACGACCTACCTCGTGTAGGATTTAAACACTTCACTAAACGGGCTAAACACGTTACAATAGTAACACACCTTGTTACAACTTGTAACACACGTAACTTGTCTTCCCTAAGACGAGTTACCCCACGTCCAAAATCCCCTTGATTTGGACACACACTCTTCTCACTCTTGTGAAAGAAGAATATAAAGGAAAAACACCCTATTACAATGCTTCTTTAACTAAGCTAATATAGGGTACAATGAAGTCCTTGTATGCCAACTTTGAAAGCTCAATTAATTCACTCACAAGGCTCGGTTTTCTTTTCAAACGTTTTAGCTCATGAACTCAGATTTTTTCTCTCTGAAAACCGATGTCTCCAAGATTGTAAGAAGCCGCCTTTTATAGTGCTTAGAACACAATTCATCAAATTTTTGGAAACTAAAAAATCTGAAGAATATAGAATCCTTTACCCACAAGGGATGGAAAAACTATTTCTGAAATTTTTGGAAACTAAAATCCTAGAGAAAATAGAATCCTTTAGCTACAAGGGGTAAGGTGATATGAGCTGAAAACACTTCTTGAACTGCGTGCATAAGGCGGTGTTCTTCAGCAGCTAGCCATGTTTTTCTCAACTACCTTATCCACTTGCCACAAATTGGATATTCTTTTTATTCAAAAAGATTTTGCAAATCCCTTAAGATTTTTGATAACCATTTTTTAGGGTAAAGAATAAGATACTCCATAGAAAAATCTTTCTTGCAAATCTTTGAAGAAGCTGCTCAAAATCCAAAAGATAAAAATCGTGCAAAGCAGTTTTTCCAGCTTATTCTGAAGGGTGATCCGAAATATTTTCCGAAAAGCAAAACCGTTTCCAGTGAGTGGTAAATTAAAACTTTCTAATTGGCATATTAACAAGAGTCTAAAAATATAAAACCAAATCAAATCAAGACATCTTGTTGTAACCACTAGTCATCTTGTAGAACGACTTTGCTGCAAACACTTCACAGAATATGCTTCAAACACCGCACGGAACCTGTTTGTCACAGCTGCACATATCTTATGTTTCAAACACTTCTCAGGATATGCTTCAAAACACCTCACAGAACCTGTTCTTCACAGGTGTTCTTACATTGCTGACTTGAGTACCTGTTCTTGATAAAC
The DNA here is from genome assembly GCA_029747015.1 of Carnegiea gigantea. Taxonomy (NCBI): domain Eukaryota; kingdom Viridiplantae; phylum Streptophyta; class Magnoliopsida; order Caryophyllales; family Cactaceae; genus Carnegiea; species Carnegiea gigantea. The sequence goes on from JAKOGI010000452.1 coordinate 440,203, forward strand.
CATTAGTCAAGCAGTTTTAATACATTGAAAACAGCAGTAAGGTCCTGTTTGGAAAGCCTGTTTGGAGCAACAACAACAACACTTGGATTTGTTATCATCAAAACTTTATACATTCTAACAAATTCTCCCTTTTTGATGATGACAAACCAGGTGACCATATTGACTTTCAAGGGCAATTTAAGTGATTTGTACCAATTATTCAAATTCACATGGAGCAGTTAGTATCGAAAAGATTGTAAGAAAATTAACTCGTCCATGGCAGAACTAAAACACTATTGGTCAACCTATCTTCCCCCTTTTGGCATCATTAAAAAGTAGGGGCGAACAGTCAAACAGAGGGTGTTTGCTATCACCACCACTTGGGTAATGGAGGAAAGTCAATAGGCGATACACTCAAGTGTTTTGGTACGGTAATGAGATTGGCCATCCTAGTCACACACAAGCAATTCACAACAAAAAGCAAGCAAGGCAAAGCCAATCAAAAAACAAGATATCCTGTCATTCATCAAAAGAGTGCAACAGAGTACAAACTGATTCACCAAGAGAAGTGAGAACAGGCCATGAGAACAACAGATGGGAACAGCTCATGAGGGGTGTTCAAGGAGCAGAAGGAGAAAATTTTGCTGAAAGGGAAGAGAGAAGGGCGAGGAGATCTGCATGGCGTTTTGCATTTAGAGCTTTTTCCTCGCCCAGGGCAGCCTTTATAGCGTTAAGCTCAGTACTGAGGCGAGAGTTTTCTTCCAAAGCAGCCTCAAGCTTGGTTGAGGAACTGCCAGGAACAGGAGGACGGGGTGTTCTGGTCCCCTGTTCTAAGGCAGACCCTTCAATCAAAGCATACCCACACCCCATAAGGGTGTTACTCCCGATCTCATCAATGAACTGAGCGCCCACCTTCTTCTGCAGTGTCACCCCAAAGTGCTCAAACATACTAGTCAGAAGGAAGCCGTATCCCAGGTCATGTTCCCTAGAGGTGTTTGCAATTCTTGCAATATGTCGAATCATGATGACAGGAAGGTTAATTTGCACTTCCGTGTCCATCAGATCCATCAAACACTGATCCATGGCATCAGCAAGATTGCGACCCTGGCCTCTGGGGATGACATTCTTGATGATAAACCAAAATAGCAATTGATGGAGCGATGTCATGTCCCCTTTCTTCACAGACTTGGGTGTTTGCAGGCTTGGTTGCTGGCTAAATTTCTGGGTGAGTTCCAGCAGCCTGGCTGTCCCTAGAATAGTCTTGTCTTCCCTCACATATATATCAAAGCCTAAGGAGGGAATCCCCAGAATGTCCCCTAATATCTTCGCATCAAAGCGAAGCTGCTTCCCATTAACAATACTCGTCACCACTCATTCGGTGACAGTGCAGTTGGCATAGAACTCTGCCAACTCATGTACAGAACATCCCAACTGGGTGTTTGTAAACAACTCATACCACCCCTGTGCATGCTGCTTGTGCAGAAACACCCCCAGTCCCTGTTCCTCAAAATATTTGACCCTTATAATTGTGCCCCTGACAACCCGTCTCTGAAGCAATTGGGTCAGTTTGGCTGAGATTGCAGACAGGGTAGATTTCTTGGCTCGTTTAGGTTGGGGCTTAGTAGGAGGGTCTTGGGTGGAGGCATGTTTGAGGGAGGCTTTTCTCTTGGGAGTTTTGAGGGGTGATGGTTTTGGTATAGGAAGAGGCTTATCCTCTGAGGACTCTGAGAACACGGGCGTGCCCTGTTTGAAGGCAGTGTTCTCAGTGTCACTATCTGATGAAGGCTCAGAGGAGGAATCAATCTCCTCAACAACAGGGGCTGACTGTTTGGCAGGACGAGGAGTGGAGTGAAAAGCTATTCGGGCTGATTTTCTTGTGGGTCTGTTTGTGGGTTTGGCCGAAGAGGGGATTTATGGTTTTGGTTTGACAGGGGGTTCACTTTTTGAGGGCGCTTCAGTCTGGCCGCTTTTAGGCCTTGATGGTGGTCGTGTTCTTGATACTCTAGCACGCCTAGCCACAATTTTGTACCTTTTGCATTTCTCATCGGTTTGTGTTACCGATGTGGCTTGTGCAGGCTTAACAGGGGACTCCTCCATTTGACCACTACTTCCCCCTTTGTTTTTTTTTTTGACAAATCCTCCCCTAGGTCATCTTTAAAAACTTCAGACCCTATTTCTGACCCTGTTTCCTGCTCAGGAAACAGCCCAAACGAATTGATGTCATCTAACCCATGGTCCAACAAAAAGAGTTCATCTAAAGCCCCAATTTCTCTTTCAGATGCCCCAACAAGTTCTTGGGGTTGACTGCGCCCGTTTCACCAAACAAAATCAATTCCCACCCAAATTTGTACGGGATGTCTTCCAATTTCAAATTCACTGTTCTAAGGTCGATACTTTTCAAAAACCCAAAAGGTTTATAGGCAATGGGTCGAGGAGGTTCAGTATTTTTACCTTCCATGAGGGCCGTCAGAAATTGTGTAGGTGCAAACAGGGCTGTGGCTGTTTGCAAGACTGTGCCCTGTGTCTGGTTGCCCTGGGTCAAGGTCGAGGAGCTCTCGAAACTAATGGAGAACGCCATTTTTCAGACGAAGGACAGAGATTAGGGTTTCTTGAACAGAGTTTTAAAGCAAGAGAGTTTCGGTGGAGGTGAGAGATTGAGCAAGAGCTTTAAAGGGAGAGAGAGACGTGCGAAATCTTTAAAAGATTTTGCCCATTTTTGCAACGGACTTTAGCATTTATTGCGCACGCCTCGGGAAGAGATTAGCAGTTTTCAATTTGTTGCACACATTTGACAAACAAGAGGCGTACCTGTTTCTGATGCTTGTTCTTGAGGTTACTTGCTCGGTAACATTGGACAATAAGGGAAATCTCATTAGACCTCAACGAGTGTCAGCAAGTTGCAAACCTCACATATGCTAAACATAGCACACAAGTTGATTGCAAACAAAAATTTAACATGTTGTACCCGTCACTTTTAAATTTTGCAAACAGGGAGAGAGAACAGGTTGGTCAGGTTGTTCTAATTAAGCCTAGTTCGAGTCTATTCCTTTCAAATTGTTCTCTACTCAATGCCTTTGTGAATATATCAGCAATTTGATTTTCAGTGGCACAAAAATTCATTGAGATCACTCCTTTTCAACATTGTCTCTCAAGAAATGATGACGAATGTCAATATGTTTTGTTCTTTTGTGTTGACATGGATTTTTGGCAATGTTAATTGCACTTGTATTGTCACAATAAATAGGAATGCATCCTATGTCAACACAAAAGTCCTTGAGTTGTTGTCTTATCCATAATAACTGAGCACAACAAGATGCAGCTGCCACATACTCAGCTTCTGCTGTGGACAAGGCAACAGAGAGTTGTTTCTTGGTTGCCCAAGACACCAAACAAGGTCCAAGAAAGTGAGCCATACCTGAGGTGCTTTTCCTATCAACCAAGAAACCTGCGTAATCAGCATCAGCATACCCAACAAGATCAAAGTTGCAACCTTTAGGATACCATAAGGCTAGATCAGGTGTATGTCTTAAGTACCTAAAAATCCTTTTAACAGCCTTTAGATGAGTTTCTTTAGGGTTTGACTGAAAACGTGCACATAGACCAACACTAAAAACAATGTCAGGTCTACCAGCAGTTAGATATAAGAGTGACCCTATCATACCCCTATAGGATTTCTCCTCAACTGAGGGACTACCATCATCCATTACCAACCTAGTTGAAGGAGAGATGGAGTATCAATGGGCTTGGCTGACTCCATCCCAAAACGCTTAAGTAATTCCTTAATATACTTTTGTTGATAGATCATTGTGCCGTTTGAAGTTTGCTTGATTTGCAAGCCTAAAAAGAAATTAAGCTCACCCATCATGCTCATTTCAAACTCACTCCTCATCATTTTTGAAAATTCATTGCACAAATCATGATGAGTTGCACCAAATATGATGTCATCGACATATACTTGGACAATCAACAAATGTTCCCCCTTAGATTTTAGAAACAACGTATTGTCTACCTTGCCTCTTGCAAAATTATTTTCCAATAAAAAGCTTGACAATCGCTCATACCAAGCTCTATGAGCTTGTTTTAAACCATAAAGTGCCTTGTCAAGTTTGAAAACATGGTTAGGAAATTCATCGCTTTCAAAACCGGGGGGCTGTTTGATATACACTTCCTCTTTAAGATACCCATTTAGAAACGCACTTTTAACATCCATTTGATATAACTTGATCTCCAAGTGGGCTGCAAAAGCTATCAAGATTCGAATGGCTTCCATCCTTGCAACAGGTGCAAAAGTCTCTTCATAATCAATTCCCTCTTCTTGGTTGTAGCCTTGAACCACCAGCCGGGCCTTGTTCCTAGTGACTGTTCCGCACTCATCTAGCTTGTTACGGAACACCCACTTGGTTCCAATGATTGTTCTATCCTCTGGCCGTGGCACAAGGTGCCATACCTTGTTTCTTTCGAACTGATGGAGTTCTTCTTGCATGGCTGTGACCCAATCTGAATCTGCAAGAGCTTCATTAATATTCTTAGGCTCAATTTTTGAGAGAAAAGCATAGAAAGCACAGAAATTTTTAAGCCTAGATCTAATTTGAACTCCTGCATTAATATCAGACAAAATTTGATCAAGAGGATATGAACTTTGGTATTTCCATGATCGTGGTGAAAGTGGGTTCACAGATATGCTCTCCATCCTAGCTGGAATACTTGGTAAACAAGTTCAGGTCCTGTTCCCAAGCCTGTTTGGGAGCCTGTTCCTAAAATTATCTCAGAAGGGTTCGGCTGATGTTGTCCCGAACAGGGTTCCACCCTGTTTCCTCCTGTTTAGTTCACACCCTGCCTACCTTCCTGAAGAACAGCTTCAGGCCTTGATCTCTCAGGTTGATCCTTACCTGGTTCATCTTGAAGCAGCATGTCTTTTTTAACAAGACCTAGTTCGAGGTCTTCCTCCTGTGCATCATTCTCACTTAGAGAGTTAGTTTCATCAAAAAGCACATGCACACTTTCTTCAACACACAAGGTTCTCTTATTAAACACTTTGTATGCCTTACTATGTGAGGAGTAACCGAGGAATATTGCCTCGTCACTCCTTGGATCAAATTTCCCTAAGGCATCCTTTCCATTATTATGCACAAAACATTTACACCCAAAAACTCTCAAATGCAAAATATTTGGTTTTCTTCCTTTGAGGATCTCATAAGGAGTTTTGTTAAGAACAGGTCTAATCATGCATCTATTTATAATGTAACATGATGTGTTTAAAGCTTCAGCCAAAAATTTCTAGGAAGACCACTAGCAACAAGCATTGTTCTAGTCATGTCCTCTAGAGTACGATTTTTGCGCTCTACCACCCCGTTCTGTTGGGTGTTCTTGGAGCTGAAAAATTGTGATCAACACCATGCTCATTACAATAGTCAATAAAGCTCGAATTTTCAAATTCTATACCATGGTCAGACCTTATGCATACCAAAGAATGTCCTACCCTCTTTTCAGCCTTTTTAATGAAAGCAAGAAATTTTTTAAAAGTTTCATCTTTAGAAGCCAAAAACAAAGTCCAAGTGAAACAAGAGTAGTCATCCACTATCACAAGCACATACGTCTTGCCACCTCGGCTCATGATCCTCATTGGACCACATAGATCCATATGTATTAATTCAAGGGGTCGAGTAGTGCTTATACACTTTTTAGACTTAAATGAATTTTTGACTTGTTTGCCTTTGGCACATGCATCACATACCTTGTCATCATTGAATTTGATGGAAGGTAAGCCAACTACTAAATCTTTGGTTACAAGTTTGTTCAAAAGAGAGTGGCTTGCATGACCTAGTCTTTTGTGCCAAAGCATAACATCATCTTTTAAGGCACTCAAACAAGTCAAATTATTTTGGGGAAGAGTAGAAATACACACTTTATAAACATTTTTGTGTCGCTTCCCCCTCAACACAACATCTCCTGTGTTCATGTTTACAACCAAGCAACGTGTTGGAGAGAACACTACTAGGTTGTCTTTGTCACATAGTTGGGACACACTTAGCAAGTTGTGTTTTAAATCATCCACAAAATAAACATTGTCAATTGAATGGGAGAGTGACTCACCTATCTTACCTATACCGACAATTGTCCCAGATTTGCCGTTTCCAAATGCCACACTCCCTCCTTCTGATGCTGTAAGTGAGAGAAAATTGGATTTTTCACCAGTCATATGCCTCGAACACCCACTGTCAACATACCACAGCTGCCTGTTCCCTAGACTGTTTCCTGCACTGTTTGCTGGGTTGTTTGCTGGGTTGTTCTCTCTCACTTCAGCCTGCAAAACAAATCAAGGGTTAGTTTTGGGAACCCAGATCCACTTGGGTCCCATTCCTTTAGACGTGTAAATCTCATCTTTCTTAACCCACATTTGTTTTACATGCACTGAGTTCTTTTTAATGGCATACTTTCTTATAGGACAAGCATATCGATAATGCCCCGTTTTACCACAATGAAAACAAACAATATTTTCAGGTAATCCCACATATTTGTTATTCACTGGGTAGGTCATCTTAGGCACAAAACCTAGTCCTCTTCTATTTTGACTATGATGAGTGTTTAACCATTCCAACGCCCTTGAGGACCTGTTCCAGAGCTTGTTTGTGGCAAGGTCCGATTCTAAGTGTTTTATTTTTCAAGCAAGTTTCTGTTTTCTTCCAGCAAAGACTCGACCTTACCTTTTAAGTCAAGAGATTCTTTTTCTAGCTCAGTCAGTTTAGTGGAACAAGTCTCTTCTTTCATGAGTAGAGTTTCTTTAAGCACATTGATGTTTTCATGCAAGGCAAGAGTCTCTTTGTCAACTTCAAGCTTTTCTAATTTAAGGGTTTCATTTTCAAGTTCTAAATCTCGAACATCCCTTTTTAATTCAGCACATATATCCATTATATTGTACACTAATTTCTCAAGAGTTGATTTATTTAGACCACGTACCTTGTTCTTGAGTTGAGTCAGACTATCCGTTGACCCATCATCTGAATCAGTGTCACTCCTTGCCATGAGTGCTACATCAGCTTCCCCAGCTTCAGACCCTTCCTCATCCTCACTTGAATCTCCCCAGGCCGCGAGCATAGCTTTTGAGAACCTTTTCGCTGAGCTGCTTACACCCTGTTTCCTCCCCTGTTTTCTGGGGTGTTCGGGTTCTTGTTCTTCCTTGTGCAGTGGGCAGTTTCTCACAATGTGGTCCAGCTTACCACACTTGAAACACCCAGTGAACTGTTCCCGAGGGGTGTTCCTGGCTTTGCCGAAGTCCTTCCTTTTGATGTTTTCTTTGACTTTCTTGAAGAACTTCTTAAATTTTTGAGTCATCATGGCAATCTCCTCCTCCTCAGAATCAGAATCATCTTCTAAGGCCTTTAGTGCAAGACCTCGTTCTCTCTTTGTCTCATCTTTCTGTTGAGAATATTTCCTAAGTTCATATGTTTGGAGGTTGCCAATCAGCTCATCTAGGGTGATCTTGTTCATGTCCTTAGCTTCTTGGATGGCCGTTACTTTCGCTTCCCAAGAATGAGGTAAAATTCTTAGGATCTTCCTTACCAATTCTTCGGTGGTGAAGGATTTTCCCAAGGATTTCAACTCATTCGTTATGTGAGTGAAGCGAGTGTACATGTCCATCACACTTTCCCGATCACCCATCTCGAACAGCTCATACTTTCTCATAAGCAATTCAATCCGGGATTGCTTTACTTGATTGGTCCCTTCGTGAGCTACTTGCAAAGCATCCCAGATTTCTTTGGCCGACTCACATTCAGATATGCGAGTATATTCATCAGGACCTAGGCCAAAATATAGGAGTTTCTTGGCCTTGGCATTCTTCTCCATCATCTTGTAATCTTCAGCATTGAACTCCTTAGGCTCCTTGGGGATTGACTTTCCATCTTCAGTTGTTTTCTTAGGGATGAGTGGTATATGCTTGATGAGCATCCACAACTCATAGTCCTCGGCTTGGATGTAGTTTTCCATCCTATTCTTCCACCAACTATAGTGTTGGCCATTAAGGTATGGTGGACGAGTTATGGATTGACCTTCAAGCATGCCTTGTGGAGTACTCATCTTCAAGGATCTCTCAAAGGTGTTAGCTTTTCAAAGGAGAACCTGCTCTGATACCACTTGTTGAATTAGAGAGTACACAACCACAAGAGGGGGGTGAATTGTGGTGTCCGATTTTCGCAAGTTGCTGGCAAACAGTCTTAGACCCTGTTCGCACAGGTTGTTTCTGAGATAAGCAGAAGCGAAAATCCAACAAAATTGAATGCGGAAATAATGGACACAGGATTTTTACGTGGAAAACACCTCTAGCCCAACTGAGGTTAAAAACCACGACCTACCTCCTGTAGGATTTGCACACTTCACTAAATGGGCTAAACACGTTACAATAGTAACACACCTTGTTACAACTTGTAACACATGTAACCTGTCTTCCCTAAGACAAGTTACCCCACGTCCAAAATCCCCTTGATTTGGACACACACTCTACTCACTCTTGTGAAAGAAGAGTATAAGGAAAAACACCCTATTACAATGCTTCTCAACTAAGCTAATATAGGGTACAATGAAGTCCTAGTATGCCAACTTTGAAAGCTCAGTTAATTCACTCACAAGGCTCGGTTTTCTTTTCAAACGTTTTAGCTCATGAACTCAGATTTTTTCTCTTTGAAAACCAATGTCTCCAAGATTGTAAGAAGCCGCCTTTTATAGTGCTTGGAACACAATTCATCAAATTTTTGGAAACTAAAAAATTTGAAGAATATAGAATCCTTTACCCACAAGGGATGGAAAAACTATTTCTGAAATTTTTGAAAACTAAAATCCTAGAGAAAATAGAATCCTTTAGCTACAAGGGGTAAGGTGATATGAGCTGAAAACACTTCCTGAACGCGTGCATAAGGCGGTGTTCTTCAGCAGCTAGCCCATGTTTTTCTCAACTACCTTATCCACTTGCCAAAAATTGGATATTCTTTTTATTCAAAAAGATTTTGCAAATCCCTTAGATTTTTGATAACCGTTTTTTAGGGTAAAGAATAAGATACTCCATAGAAAAATCTTTCTTGCAAATCTTTGAAGAAGCTGCTCAAAATCCAAAAGATAAAAATCGTGCAAAGCAGTTTTTCGCAGCTTATTCTGGAAACACCCTGATCGCCCTGTTTCCAGGGTTGTTCTGAAGGGTGATCCGAAATATTTTCCGAAAAGAAAAACCGTTTCCAGTGAGTGGTAAATTAAAACTTTCTAATTGGCATATTAACAAGAGTCTAAAAATATAAACCCAAATCAAATCAAGACATCTTGTTGTAACCACTAGTCATCTTGTAGAACGACTTTGCTGTAAACACTTCACAGAATATGCTTCAAACACCGCACGGAACCTATTTGTCACAGCTGCACATATCTTATGTTTCAAACACTTCTCAGGATATGCTTCAAAACACCTCACAGAACCTGTTCTTCACAGGTGTTCTTACATTGCTGACTTGAGTACCTGTTCTTGATAAACCATTAGTCAAGCAGTTTTAATACATTGAGAACAGCAGTAAGGTCCTGTTTGGAAAGCCTGTTTGGAGCAACAACAACAATACTTGGATTTGTTATCATCAAAACTTTATACATTCTAACAGATTGTTTTGAGAGAAAGAAGAATAAGATAGCCAGCAGAATTGAGGGGGGTGGAGGTTTGTGGCGTGCTAGGCAAAAAAGTAAAAAAAAGCCCCTCCTTTCCCTTTTTTGTTTCGTTTGTCTAATCATCTAATACTACGCATCCCAATTTCGTACCTCTTAGCTTAAATTCAAGCCGTTAATTCTAATGCTCGTCGATTTATTCGTTCCCACCAATAACACTCGGTCAAATATTTGACGAAACTAGTTCTAAGACTTGACAACCTAATCGTACTCGGAAATCTACTCGATTTAGTACTCGATGAAAATCTTCATAAACACCTATTATGTTTAATGTAAAATTTCAAAATTATAATCCTCTTTTTGATAAAATTATTAGTTAAACAAGCATATCAATATTAATCTAACTTAATTAAATAATAAAATACAATTTTATAATATCATGAAATAGGGTAGTTAGCTTAAATTTAAAAAAAAAACGAATGCGGGTATTACACCCTGTTAAAAGAATTTCACCCACGAAATTTGCTTATCTGGTGGAAATACAGTTGGGTACTTCTCTCACATTTCGCTTTCCGGCTCCCAGGCTGCTTCGGCTACCTTATGATGCTCCCAAAGCACCTTAACATAGGGGATACTTCTATTCCTAAGATTATTCTCCATTCTTTCCAATATTTGAATGGGCTCTTGCACATATGTGACGTTCTCCTTAATATGCAAAGGTTCATACGGAATAACATAATGTGGGCGCGAAATGTACGTTTGGAGATTAGATACATGGAATACGTCATGTATGCCTTACAGCGAGGGCGGTAGGGCCAAATAATACACAACTGGGCCCACTTTTTATAGAACCTCAAATAATCTAGTGAATCTTGGGCTCAGTTTTCTTTTCTCACCAAATCTTATACTTCCCTTGAGTGGGGAGACTTTCAGAAGTAGATGGTCCCTAATATCAAATTCTAAGGGCCTTTCCCTAATATTTATGTAGCTCTTTTACCTATTCTAAGTAGCTTGTAGTCTCTTATAAATAGTTTTGATCACCTCGATCGTCTAATCGATTGGTTCTATTTTAGAGGGTTCCCTTTCGCCTACTTTGTCCCAACAAATAGGAGTTCTACAACATTGATCGTATAATGCTTCAAAGGGAGCCACGCCGATACTTGCATGGTTGCTGTTACTATATGCACACGTAAACAGAGGCCAGTTATAATCCGAGGTCCCTGCATATTCCAATGCGTACGCTGTCAGCATATCTTCAAAAGTTTAAATAGTTCTTTCTGCTTGGGGGTAGAAAGCTGTACTTAGGTATAGTTCTGCTCCCATCGCTTTTTCAAATCCTTGCCAGAACCTAAATATAAACTCAGTATCTCGATCTAACACTATGCTGAGAGGTACTCCATGCAATGTGACTATTCCTTTGATATACAAATCCGCTAGTTGTTCAGAGGTAAAAGTGACTTTCATGGCTAGAAAGTGTGCGGCCTTGGTCAATATATACTATCATGTTGGTTGGTGGTTTTTGGCAGTCCAGTAATGAAACCATGATGATGTGCTCACATTTCCATACTAGAATAGGTAAGGGTTGAAGTAATCCTCCAGGTTTTAGATGCTCAGTTTTTATCCTTTGACGAGTGACGTAGTGAACAATAAAGTCTGCAATGTCTCTTTTCATTCCTCCCACCAGAAATGGGCTTTTAAATCATAGTACATCTTGGTGCTTCCTAGATAAGTGGCAAGGACTGAATTATAAGCTTCTTTCAATAATTCCTTCTTGAGGTCTAGTATGTTAGGAACACACAACCTATTCCCATACTAAAGCACATTGTTTTAGATTAAGAACTCATTGATCCTTCCTTCTTCCACTCCCTTTTGATCTTCATAATTTCAGGGTCTTCTTTCTAACACTACTTGACTTGCTCTATTAGTGGAAAATTAATATGGAGTGCTGCTAAGTGGCTTCAATTCTCTGATAGCACTACTTCTATCTGGAGTGCGTTGAGCTCCCTCAAAAGCCTTATTTCTTGTGTAAGTAGGCAAGCTATAGAACTAGTAGATTTTCTGCTCAAGGCTTCTGCCACTACATTCACCTTGCCATGATTATACTTGACCTCTATGTCATAATCTTTCAAAAGTTCCAGCCATCTACTATGTATCATGTTTAACTCTTTTTAAGTGAAAATGTACTTTAGGCTCTTATGATCAGTGTATATCTCACATCTCACTCCATAAAGGTGGTGTATCCAAATTTTCATTGCAAATATAACTGCAGCTAACTCTAGATCATGTGTTGGGTAATTTTCTTCATATGGTTTCAGTTGACGAGAAGCATAATCGATAACTCTGTCTTTCTACATTAGAAACACCCTAATCTTATCTCGGATGCATTGCTGTAGATTACAAATCCCTCCTTACCCTCAGGTATTGCTAGTACTTGTGCGACACTAGTGGCTTTTTTAGCTCCTAGAAGCTCTTTTCACATTCTTTTGTCCATTCAAACTTATTGCATTTTTGAAGTAATTTGGTGATAGGCATGGGCAGCTTAGAGAATCCTTTTTCAAATCGTTTGTAATAACTAACCATACTTAGGAAGCTTTGCACTTCGGAGACATTCATGGGTCTTGGCCAACTCACAATCACCTCTACTTTTGTAGGGTCCACTAAAATGCCTTCTTGAAACACTATGTGACCTAAAAGTGTACCTTCTCAAGCCGAAACTCGCACTTTTTAAGCTTAACATACAGTTTGTGTTCTTCTAGAGTTTTCAACACCACTCATAAGTGATCTGCATGTTCCTCCTTGGTTTTAGAATATATCAAATGTCATTGATAAACACCACCATGAATTTATCTAGGTAGGACTTGGATACTCAATCTTAAACTTCCATCTTTCTTCTTCACGAAAAGCACTGGGGCTCCCTCTAGTTGGACACTAGGTTGAGTCAAGCCTTTATCTAAGAATTCCTGAAGTTAGATCTTCAACTCAGTAAGTTCAGCAGGTGCCATATGATAAGGAGTCCTAGATATTGGGCGGTGCTCGGCACAAGGTGAATTGTAAACTCAATTTCTCATTTAGGTAGCAACCATGGCACTTACACTTAGGAGTTCTCTCGCTACTGGAATCTCATTCAAATCTGGTTCCTTTTGTTCTGCACCTCAATTGTACACAGATAACCTTGGCACCCTTTTCTCAACATTTTGAAGGCTTGCATGGCGGATATGGTTAGAATGGTTTTCTGACAGTCATTTCCTTTAAATTCCACCCTTTCTCCTTCAGGGGTTGAGAAAGTGATTAGCTTCTTTTCATAATCTATGTTCACCTTATGGTTAGCTAGCCAATCCATCTCCACAATAATTTCTCATCCCTATATTTCTAATTGCACCAAATCAGTAAAGATGACTCTCCCCTACACATTAATAACACAATTCTTAAATTCGGTATGATAAACAGATCCTATAGGAGTGATCAGATACAGTTGTATATCCATCTTGTTAGACTTAACGACAAGTTTCTTTCCAAATTCAGGGTTCACAAATGAGTGAGTAGCACTAGAGTCGAATAAAACGTGAACATAAAGATGGTCAACAAGAAGTATACTTGACACTGTAGCAGTGGGATCTTGAGCCTTTTCTCTTTCCAAGCAAAATACTTGGCCTCCTACTTACGGCTTTTTATTGCTCCTGTTGCTTTCTGAGGAAGAATGAGATGGAGGGTGATCTCGTTGTGTTGTAGGATTGCTTCTCACTCCTGATTTTTTAGTGTTACCCTGGCTGTTCCATGCTGATTTCGAACTGTTAGCGACCTTATGTCCCATTTCACCACATCCAAGGTCTAGGCTCATAATGCTTCTGTATAGGCCAAAATGTTGACTCCTGCATTAGTCATATGTTTTCTTTTGTTGTTATTGAGCATGTTGTTTACCCTTGCCTTGGCTTTTCTTAGTGTTAAATCTCCTAACGTTTCTGTTTCCCTGTGAACTGGATCCTCCAAGGCCGAATCTCCTCTTTGCTTAGCCCTTTTCCCTGTTTTCCATCTCAGTCTCGTTCATGATTCAGGCTATTTTCACAGCCCTTTAATACATCTCTTAGAAATTAGCACAGGCGTGCCCTGCTATCATCTATTTTATTTCCCCTTTTAATCCTTGTTCAAAGTGGTCTATTCGTATTTCTTCAATAACCACTTGGTTTGGTGCAAAATGGCTCACTTCATTAAACTTCGTCGCGTATTCCATACCACTCATATTTCCTTGTTTAGGGTGTAGGAATTCCTATTCCTTAGCCCTTCTTACATCTCGGGAGTAGTATTGGGCATCCATTAGGGTCTTAAGTTACTCCCAAGTTAACGTTGGTTCGCCTGCGCGAGGTTCAACAGTCACCTACTAAAATTCAGCCTCCTTTTTAAATTGATCTGCGGTCCGACGCATCTTGAATGTCTTAGGGCATTCCATAATCTCAAAGAAGTTTTCCATCCTCCTAAGCCATTCCTTGTGCATCAAGGGTCTGGCCCACCTTCGAATTTAGGGGGTTTTAGCTTATTAAATTGACAGATCATTTCCATGGCAGTAGGTGTGGTGGTGGTTCGTGTCATGGAGGCATCTGTTTACAATTTTATCCATGGAGTTACTTAATTCTAATTTTAGTTAGAAGTTAATATCACAACCACACTATGATTTACATGGGGTAGGATCCTTTCAGTTAATAAAATTGTTTACAAGTGAGGTAGAAGAATGTTATGTATAGTCACAAATTAAGTATTAGCTTATCCAACGTAAGGTCATACATGCATACCACATTTTCACTTAAAGGAGTGCATGTATATGCATAAACAAATTGGTGAGCATATAACACCTTGGTAAGCATCCATTTGCATCTGTTTTATTTAAACATAGGCGTTGTGACTTGAAAGTCACTAGGAATTTCGAGCATTACATTGCTCCCTCTAGAAAGAAAACAAATTAAAAAGGCTTACAACTATATTATTTATACACATTACACCATTGGTGAACCGTGGTTGACATTACAATGTCCTATTCATCACCTGAAGAGTAATCTTCAGGAGGATTATCCATCATGGAGTCATCTGAGCTCTCAGAATCATCCGGGTCAGGGGCCAATAATTCTTCTAATCTCACATGGGAGTGCATTCAATATTGTACTCTTCATCATCCGACTTTCTCATTCTGAGCATTATGGCTTGGCACCCTCAGGATAGATCATTCCAAAGGCAGCCACCCAGCACACCCAATTGTGACAACTTACTTCTAGCACTCGGCTTGGGGTCTATCAGCGAAGAATAGCCTTATCTGATGTTGTTCTACTTGGGCCCTCTTAGACAGGGTGACAGGGAGGTGCTAGTTTTCAACAAGCTAAATTAGTGCACTATGTTCAAGCTGACTGGCAGCAATGCTTCTTTGGAAGGGGTGTTTCCAAGTGGTCCACTTGATGCTTTGCCAGCAGCAAAAATTCTACTAAGCCCCAATGTGTAAAAAGGGCGTATAACCCCATGTGCACCGTCCACTGACGGAAGGTAATGGCAACTTCTCTCCACCTCCCAACCATGTGTGGCTTCCTTATAAAATTAACCACCCAGTAGTTCTGGGTGACTCTTTGTGGGCCCCACTAGTTGCTCATCTCTAAAGCTCTCTAGTATAAGACCGTATTCTAGATGGTTACCAAAACGGTAAGTACACAGAGTCAATGATGTGAAACACCATCCTACACTGCCACTGTAACGGTAAGTATGAAAACTAGCATGCATATATATATATATATATATATATATATATATATATATATATATATATATATATATATATATATATATATATATATATATATAGATATATATTTATATATATATATATATAATATTATATATATATATATATCCATAGGTCATGGAATTAATATAGATAATATAAGGGCAGAACACGTTCATGCAGGCACATAAGTCATGTGTTCCACATATTGTAACTCGTATTATTATATCTTAAATGCATAGCGCAAAATATGGCTCTAATACCACCCAATGTAACACCCCTCACCCCAGGGAGGCATCATACCACTAGGACTTTTAGAAGAAACCCTTAAGGCTTTTTAAGATCAAACATAAACTTTAGCATGTTTAGGCACTCTAGGACAAAACTGTAAGAGTTCAACCTATATTTGCAACGTTTGAAAGGTTAACTTAAGCTAAGAGGCACCCATAGGTTTGACGATAGGATAAAATAAATTGGCAAGTGGCATAGTTCTCTACCACAGGTCACACATCCAGGTTACTGGAATTCAGACCAGCTAATAACAAGTGATATAACAATATATATATAGGTCCAGAGCTGTCTAGATGCTTACACAACTGATGAGCAGACTTAATTATTACATAGATGGCAACGCGTTCATCACTTCACAGCAACCAATTAAGTGAAACCGCCAAAATGGCTGCAAATAGGTCATCGCCATATAACTTCTATACCTTATTATTCTTAAGCTGGAAAGGGAAATAAGGAAGGGGTGAGCGACCACATGCTCAGTCAGTGTTTTTTAACTCCGTGAAAACAAAATAGTTAAAAGCAATATTGATAAGTAGCAAGTACATGACATTTATGCTATTATTATTGTATGAGACAAGCAAGACTTCAAAAGAAAACTTTATCCTCCAATAAAAATGAATCCACTGAGATTAATGGCCACATTTTAGCATCTACACTCCACTAAGGATCATTCGAACTTATAGCCAAGTAAGGTAACTCAACAAAGGTTAAAGAAGGAAAAGAAATACTCATTGATGCATTTAAAACACAATTAAATCGTTTAATCTTAAAACGAGTGATTTACATTCAAATTTGGCCCATTTAAGGATTTATGCTTTTTTCTAAATTCTCAAAATATTAAAAGTAAGAACTCAAATAATTTAGTTACATAATGGGAAAATAAGATCATTTCTTCTAGCATAAGATTACATAACGTGCTAATAGGGATGATCTACACTCGCCCTACATGAGATCTACACTCATAATTTGCATTATCCCTGGGGCATAACAAAACATTGGACCTTACTCTTGTCGGGGTCTTCTAAGGTTCCTACTGCTAGGTCTACTCCCTAGGCATTAGGGTTCCCACAAACTGGGTCTGTTCGCTAATCATGTTCTATCTTTAAGCACTTATCTTAGTCAATTTTAATTAAAGCAGCTCATTTTAGTTATTCAAACTCCTGTCACAACCAATAAAGACTTTTCCTACCTTCAAGTAAGTCATAAGCCTTTTCATTTCAATAATTGTTTGAAAAACCATAATTATGCTCATTAGGTTGAAATAATTTCCATAATCGTATTATTGGTTTATAAGTCTTTACCTTCAAAAGGCAAAGCCACATAAGATCATTTTGAGTTCACCAACTGAAGTTCTTACTCTTTAAATAACTTACTAATATGTATGAATTTAACTTAGCTTAGCAACTAAACTTTTTAGTCGTTTCCAAATTCGTTTCAATCCTTCATAAAATGAAAAGAGGAATTTTAAAACAAGCTCATGTCTGTAGAGAGTCACCTTGCTTAATTCAAGTTCTCATTTTAATGATTTAATTCATCAAACCATTCAGCCGAACCATTCATTTGAATGGTACTACAGTTTAAAAAGTGTCCATGCCACAAGTAATTTTAACAACTAAAATAGGATAGGAGTTACCTAAAGCACTTTAAGTTAGTTAGGAATATCCTTTCTATGTTATTTTAGTTTCACACAATTAACATGTAAAAGTTTTGTTGTATTTAAGGATCGATAGCCACAAATAACATAACTGCTTTTAGTTTCAGTAATTCAGCAGAATCAGCCTATAATCATTTTCAGTTTCAGTAATTCAACAGAACCAGCTTATAACTATTACACTTTTGAACTCAATTCGCAATGTTGTAAATAATTCAACACCCCGGGCTCCCTCCTTACATCACTTCCCACCAAAAGTCCTCAATTTCACTTAATGATTCGCCCCAAATTCATCAACTGCTCAATTTTTTTTTTGAATCGACATTATCATCACCCAATTCTCATAATCAAACAATTCGAGAATCTCCAAACTGACATACGGCTATAATTACAATGCATACTTAAAATCATAATATATCAAGACATAATCTGATTCGAATTCTGCATTATAATGCATTCTAATCCCATAAACAGATTCATGCAATCTGATTATGCACATGCTACTCAACATCTCAATAAAAAGGGGATGTAAAATTTTAGAAATCACTATAATTTGCGGAGATTAAGAACACCCACCTCACTCATAGCTTAGGACCCGTTTAATGGGTTGTGGGTGTGATTTTGGATGTGCTACAACTCAAAATTTCGCTTCTTTACTTGTTGCCCAAGCACAGTTTTGAATCAGCTTGGTCCAAGCCGATTTCTGCCCCTTTCTACTGTGGTTACTATTTTGTTCTATGCTGCTATTTCCCACCTTTCCGATACCCATTTCTGCTTAGGTTCTACTCAATTTATTGAGGACTGAAGGTGGTTATGGAGCAGAGCGGTGTAGTTGGTTTTGGGCATGCGTTCGATGCCTCAAATCGCGCCAGAGGAGACCATAAACGTGGTGGATTTAACCTGAATTCACTACAGAACCGTTTATTGTGACTTTGGGGAGGTTGGATGCATAAATGAAGGCTAGGTAAAGAGAGATAGAGCATCGAGTTGTTTCACTAGGAGGAAGAAGAGGAAGACTGCAGACTATTTTTAGAGAAGGAAGAAGAAGACAGCTGGCTGAATTGAGAGGGACTGAGGTTTGTCGCGTACTGTACAAAAAAAAAAGCCCCTCCTTTACCTTTTTTTTTTGGTTTTGTTTGTCTAATCATCAAATATTGCTCAGCCCAATTTCATACCTCTTAGCCCAAATTCAAGCTGTTAATTCCAACATCGTCGATTTATTCATTCGCGTTAATAATGCTCGGTCTGATATGGACAAAATTAATTCTAAGACTTGACACTCTAATTGTACTTGTGAATGTACTCGATTTAGTACTCGATAAAAATCTTTATAAATGCTTATTAAGACTAATGTAAAATTTCAAAATTAATAACAATAATAATCGTATTTTTAATAAAATTATCACTTAAGCAAGCATATCAATATTGATCTAACTTAATTAAATAATAAAATATGATTTTGTAATATCATGAAATTTCTACTTTTGACCTAGATAGGGTTCAAAGTGCAAATACTCAAATTTTATGGACTTTTTTTGGGACAAAACTAGGCTTGTACTGATGTTTGAATTTCTTAAAATAATTTTACTGGTACTAATTATCACAATCTACTACTTATATCATAAATATTATATTTTTTGTGATTATAGACCCACCATGTTTAGCAAAATATTTAAAGCTTAAGCAGAGAGTTTCGACCATTATCCGAACCTAGTTGGTATTGGACCTTGGCATTCTTTTAACTTTCAATTTACAGATATTGTTAGTCTTGACCCCAACTTCCTTAGTTCAGGTACAACACATATTTGTTTTGTTTCCTATCTCGGACTGTAGTCACTGATCAAATTTTTATATTTTTAAGGATAATAAGATTTTAGTCAAGAAATCATAATATTTAGGACATAAAGTTCGATTGAATAACATTCCCTAATGGAAAATGTGCTTTATTGAAACTTGAAAATACAAATATTATAATGAAAAGATTTGAGGAGAGTTTTAAACAACTAAGATTATCAGAGATACTTGGTCTAGAAAAATGGAGATACATGACTTCTGTTTTGCTCAAGTATGCTCAAATGATCGTGTCCCTTCTCTGCACTCAGCTTCTCCTTTTATAGAGGCTACGGACTATGCAGGAAGCTCTAATGGCTACAATACATATACTGATATTTTTACATGATTATAGCTGCACTGACATAGCTATAGTAAACTATATGATTTTACTGACTTGATAAAATGATAAAATAGTGCAATAATGGTGCAACATCTTTTCAGAGCATTTAATGCTAACAAGATTAGTCATTAATATTGAGATTATGCATGTCTTTAACTCCAATAATGTCTTCCAGTCCATCATTGTCCAAATAATCATCAAAATCTTCATCAAGTTGAAGATGTTTCGGATCTCATCTTTTAAATAATTTATGAAGATATTTCTTTTCTTTTTCTGATAAGAATTGTCCACCTCTAACATCAAATGGATAATCAAAGACATCTTCTAAAGTGGCTCCTTACACCTTCATATATTTGCTGAGATCATTATGATAAATGAAAGTAGTATTCCGGCAATGCATTAGTGTTTTTTCTTGCTCAATTAATGCTAACATTTGATGATAAACGTTGTTGAAACCGATGCCTCTTGGTAAAGCTGGACCGCTAACTAATTCTTGTTGTTCTGTAAACCTTTCTTGTTGTTGGTCATTGGGATCGTCTAAATCAACTAATTGAACAAGATAATGGGCTAATTTGGCCTTTTCATTTTCATACTCAATTACTGTGCATTGGACCTCGATATATAGACTTCTATTGTATAGAATTTTTGTTGGATGATCAGGGGATATAAGAATCCCATGGATCATCTTAAATATGCACTGTTGAAATTTAGTTATTCTTGAAAAGAATGGATAACTTGGATCTAGGACTTCAATAAAGTAAGCTACCATTCCATATTCCTAGGCTTTCATCATAGGATCACGTGGAGGTATTGAATTTGTTGGGAATCTAGCACCCTTAACTCCAGATCTATCAGAAAACAAATCATAGTACCCCATAACTCCCAAATATCATAAGAATAATTATGATGGTAGTCGATGCCGGCTGCATACTAGTTGTTGTATCATTTTTCTTGAACATCAGAGCTTAATTTTTTCCTTGAATATCATAAGGATATCTTTGGTAATTCATTTATAACTCTGAAAGACTAAATCTTTATGCTATTAGATAAGTAGAAGACAACAGACCAATCTACTTTTTGTATGAAATTTCAAAATGTCCATAAGGATTCTACTAGAAAGAGAAACTGGCTCTAGTAGTAATGGCATTTCAATTTAGATTTTCTTCTTTTCTAGCAGAAGTTCTGTTGTGATGAAAACTATAAGTGAGTTTTCGAGTTAAACTAGATGCCAGAGAATTCTTCAATCCCTATATGTGTTCAATGGAGAAAGAAAACTGATTAAGCCATAATTGCTAACATAGGAGAGGCCCTTGTGCTTAGATATTTGGTATATTCTTTTCACAAAACCAAGTATTCCCTTGCAATCACTTTGAATAAGAAAAGGTTTTGAGACTAAAAAGATTAAGAACTTTTAAATTCCCCGCATTACTGTAAGGATTTCTTTTTCCATTGTGAGATAGTTGAATTCTCCTTTATTAAAACTCCACCATATTGTTTGCAGAGTTTTCGTCTTTTTTGATTTTGAGTAATGTAGTACAATGTTCATTGTTGGCATATGTCTCAAGCACTAAATTATCTCCTTCATTAGAAAAATTAAGAACAGGAAGATTCTTATACATTTTTTTGAAGTTCTGAATAATATTTGGATTACTACGGGTCCATGTCCAACTTACTTCTTTCTTGAGTTTCTACTACAATGATTTTTTTTTCAATTTTGCTAGATTTTTAATCGAATCTGAAATATAGCTAAGACATCTAAGAACCTTTCTAATTGCTTCCTTGCTTCAGTCTTTTTGAAAAAATTTTCTATTTTTTCGAAAATATGTTTTTGTAGGATGATTTGTCCAATTTTTATCTCTAGATATAAAAACTTAATTTTTTGTTTAGCATGAATGAACCTATTTTTGCCAAGAATAATACAATGATAAATGCTAGGTGATAGCTAAGGCATCATCTTTGTTCTGCTTTATGTTCTTGGAAAAGACAAGGACATCATCGATGTAACTAAACAGTAGTGCTTAAGATCTTTAAAGATGTTATCCATTCTTTTTTGAAATATTTTTAGTGCAATTTTAGGACCAAATGACATTATTAGCCACTCATAATGCCCTTGGAGGCACTAAAAGCAGTTAAAGGAATGTTCTGTTTATCCATTTTTAGTTGTTAATATCTGCTTTTGCAATCCATTTTTGGAACCAAGAGGCACCTTCAGTTCTGTTGAACAGAAATATTTTCTTAGGAATATAATAACTATCAAAGACAACATTATTGTTAACCTTTTCGTAATTGATTACCATTCTAGCTTTTCCTCTTTTCTCTTCAACATGATTTCTTACTATAAAAGTGGTACTGGTTTGAAGCTTCTTGCTATTCCTGATTAACCCTTTGTCCAAATGTTCTTCTATTTGCTTGTCAAATTCTTAGATATCTTGGTCTATATACACCATTTGTTTGACTCAGATAATAGTGTTAGAATTTGACAAACTGATTTTTGCAATTGTCTAATCTTTATCCCAAAATTTGATAGGATTACTAGAGCAGAGTTCTTTAGATAATTGATCTTATTGTTTAGCAATATGCTCTTTAATGGATAATTCAAGCAGTGAGATTGTTACTGCTATCTTACCTTTTCCAGGAATTACCTCATCACCATGCTAATTGCATATAAACTCAATCTTTTGGTGTGTGTGAACTTGATTTAATTTATAAATAGGAATTGAGTAACCATTTATTTTGAATATTATTTTGTTTTATGGTTTTTGTGCATAGAGAATATAGCATCTAAAAATTTTTATAATAATCATATCATAAGAAAGTTGATCCGTAGCTTATAGAACTGGTATAATACATTGGACTCCTATTTCTATTGATGACCCCTCAGTGGTTTCGTTATGGCTCATAATGCTACTATTAGCTGTCCTCACTTGTAAAGGATTTTTCACTTTTTTCCGCATAAATTTTAGAAGTAGTGATCTTTTTCCAAAATAGATAGAACAATCTCTATCAATGTAGGTACATAATTCATATTTATTGTATCCCTCTAAACGTACATTTATTAGGATATAGATGCTAGGGTTTGTATTGGTGACTTTATAGCATATTTTCATAGTCGTATTTTTGACTAATTGATCATCATAGATTGGCTTACTAACAATTCTCATTTTTTACCCATTGACTTTCCTATCTAGAGTGACACTTCGATCTACGTCATGCATTGCGCGTTTAAAACTCATTTCACTAGTCATACTAATTGTATTATCTTATTTAAGCTCTTCTTTAGCTGTCAAAGATCCTTCTCCCTATTCTGATCTTACACTCATACCTCTTAATAATTGGGGTTTAATAGTATTTTACCATTCTCACTAATTTTTATTACATTTTTCTTGTTGATTTTTATGGGATTTGCAAAGTTAAATATCCAAGACCTATCGATTTTTGTTTCCTTCATATTGGACTTATCCTTTGAATTTTTCGCGTTGGTGTCGGACTTTCAAATTTTTCTGCCTATATCATTGTTATCTTGGTCTTTGGATTTGTATTATTATCTAGCTTGTAAATTATTTTTCAAAATACTCTTAGTTGGTATCCTTTCATTTTCATGTCCGTCCCAACTATTTTTATTCTAAGGGATAAGAAGTTTTTAACAAAATCATCTTTTGGGCTTGCAGAATATCTAGGTTGATGATTGAGTCCTACTGATCCATTACATAAATTGGTCTTAATCCTTGTGATAATTTGATTATTAAATTTGTTGTGTCTAATATCACATAGCAAAGCATAAAGATCAACATCTTTGCTATAATACTGTAATGGAGTAATTTGAACACTTCCAATATGGATACACCTATACTTTCTGTCTTTTTATGCTTAAGGATATTTTCCAACTTAATGAGATTAACTTCTCCCACATCATACTCATAATCTTTTATTTCTAGGTCTCCTTCCATTATTTCACACACATACTTACTTCTTAATTAAAAGATGTATTTTTTGTAGATCATGTCTTTTTGAATTATGGTAAGAACCTAATCTCCTTTGACTTCTTCATTCTCATTTTCTACAATAAATTCTTCTCCTTGAAGATCACCAAGACTAATTGACTTAGTTCCCATGATGTGACTAGTCTCTTTATAATCACTTTCTTCATATTCATCCTCCAGTACAATGTCAACAATTCTCGTTATTTTTAAGAGCTAGATCTAATGTTTCTTCCTTGCTAAGCTCAAAATAATCAAAACTATCCAAAGTTTGTATAAGCTTGTTGTTCTTCCTATTTTTACATTCATTTACATAATGACCTACTTCTCCATATGCCCAACACTTACAAGTGCTTTCCCTAGTAGGACAATAAGCAGTTTTTTTTAAAAATGTTTTGTTGCTTAGGGCTTGGTTTAATTGTGATAATATTTTCTTTTATATTTCTCTCCCTTATGCTTGTTAAAGCTTTTTTTCTTATAAAATTTTCCCTTTCTTCTCCTCTCATGCTCTTTTCTCCAATGGTGAGATCCCAACAGGTTAGCCTTTCGATTTCTTGATCAAATTCAAACAAAAAGGGACTTCACATATAAAGGAGACATATGCAAAATACCAATAAAACTGCCAATACAAATAAAAAATATAAAGAGAAAATAACGATAAAATGCTTTGTCAATTTCTAAGGCCGAACTCAATATTCACAAATTTTGTCCCCGGTAACGACGCCAAAAACTTGACCTATGCATGTAAGAGCACGGGTGGTGTAGTTTAGTAAAGACATCATTCCCATAAAAACCAATTGTAATCTATTGAGTTTTGTCCTATAAAAGTGCTAAGTAAACAATCTTAGTAGAGAGCTGAATGATGCTATAACCTAATTGGAAAATTCAATCAACTAAACACATCTAGCGATTTGTTTCACCTTTTAAAGATGTGGATCAATGAAATATATCATATACTTGATCTGTAATGGGAGATTGAAAGGGGTGCAATCGCATTTAGAATTCAATCTTTTTTCAAAATAACCTGAATTGCCTAAACTAACCAATCATTCTTTCAAATGTCCTTGTTTAGTCTAAGTTATAGATTTTTGATCGTTAAAGGGATCCTCTTAACAAGCAAATCTCTATCAAGTGTTGTTAAGTCAAATCCTATCTTGTCAATCAAATAGCAAGTTTCACCTTTCAGTCATTCACTTAACTATTTAGAATTAGCAAATGAATTTGGACAAAATTCAATCACAACAATTTCACACATAAGATAGAATTCAACCAATCCCAATCAAGAACAAGTACAACTAAATAAAGATGAAACATTCCAACATCAATACTTGGCTAACAATCCCTAGATTGAGAAAACTACTCAGACATGTTTAAATCAACAAAACTAAACAGAGTTTAAGAGATGAAAACTTAGTGCAATTGTAGATCCTTTAACGGTTTCACAACTTCGCAAGGGCTCCAAACTAGCAAGAATTTCTTCAACACTTATACTTAAAACTACTAAAAATCTAAATGAAACTTAGAAAATGGAAAAGAATGGAAAAACTAGAGAGAAAGACTTTTCTTTTCTACTGTGTGTGTCTTCCCTATTGCGAAAATGACCCTATTTAAAAAAGAACACGATCAACCTTATACACATGATGAAGGAAAACGAACAGGCTTGTACTTATGGCCCTACCATGGACCATGACCTTCACCATGGATAGTTCGTGATGAGCTCTGACTCGATAATCTTCTGCTCTTTCTTCCTTCCATGGGCAGCTTGATTGGGGGTATCTGTGGGAGGTAAGATACACTCAATTATGGTCAATTTTGGGATAAAATGGTCCAAAAACCTCCAAAACACAGAAAAGAACTATATTCGAGCGTGAAACCAAAAAAGGAGTGCATAATATAGCCCAAAAAAAAATCTCCCACAAAATGGCACAAAATGACCTCGAAATAGTGTACATTTTAAGGACTTATCAAGACCACCATAGTTGCTAAGTTTTCTTCCCTTTCTAATCTCTTCTTAACTTTTGTTTAGTTGTTGATTATTTCCATTATGTGTGGCTAGGTTTTCTTAATCTAGGGACTTGTTAGCCAAAGTATTGATGTTGGATCTCTAAATTTTTAATATTTGTACTTTATCCAATTGGCTTGATTGAATTCTATCTTGTGCATGAATTGTTGTGAGAAATTTTTTGCCAAATTTGTTTGCATACACTAGACAGTTGAGTGAAGTATTGAAAGGAGAAACTCACTATTAGAACAACAAGTTAGAACTTGATTTAACGACTACTTGAAAGAGAGTTGTTTGTTAAGAGAAAAATATTAGCAATCAAGAATCCTAACTATTAATAAATTAAGGACATTTGAAAGAATTTTAATTGAGTTAGTTGAGGCAATTCAGTTTGTTTCGAAAGAAAAAATTGAATTCTTAATTCGATTGCACTCCTTTGAATCATCCAACCTAGAAAAAGTACACATTTAAATCCAACGATTCAACTGTTTACTAGACAAAGCAATTCTCTAGATGTTTAAATCTAATTGAATTTTCAATAGTTAAATAGTGATACTTGAGACAACTGATTAAAAATTTGGTCACTTAGCCTTTTATAATAGGGTAAAGCTCAAGATACTACACTTCGTCTCAGTGGGATTGATATTAAAACTATAATGGAACAACCGTGCAGTTGTGGTAGCAATTAGTACCATACAACAAGCTCGACATCAAACTTATTCACCCCCAATGAACCACAAAACGCATCATGTAAGTGCACGGAATTGATTGGGGCTAAATAGACCGATAGAACCTCGCTTTTGGAAAATGTGAATCACTCCCTCTCATGTGTAAATATAGCATGGGTTCACTCAAGACTCATTCCAAAGATACAATTTACCATATGCTTGCTAAGACTGTCAAATTCTCTACCACTAAGATACAGTATGCATGAGACAAACAAGATTATGTCACATGGGTTGTAACGTGGGCTAAAAAGGTTAAAGGAAAGGAGTTAACTAATTAATTTGAGCAATTAGGAGCGATGTAATCCAGTGACTACAGAGTAACCAACAAACCATCAAGTAATTATGAAGTTCACTAATACTCCAAACCTCAACAATACATTGAACATACCCATGAATCAAGCAAGAAGTGAGTTGATAAAGAAGGGCCATAAGCCACTCATGTGTCCAATGCCAATCAACTATTCACTTTTTCTTTTTTTATTTATTTCTTTTTCTCCTCTTTTTTTTCTTGCTTTTTTTAGACATGAATTTCCCTTTTTTTCCTATTTTTCTTGTTATGGAAAATGAAATAAGAATTACAATTATTGAAAGGCATAGGACACTAATTGTCAATTCACAATCTAATACATATACACAATCCAAATAAGAGGGAACCAAAGTAAGTGCTCAATGTCACCAATCCCTCAATAAACCAACATACCAAAGCCACCTTAAACTCAAATACCCCTAAAATCACCCACTACATAGATGAAGAGATGCTCTAAAAAATTGGCTTAAAGGTTAGGAACACGTGTTTGGCCAGGGGCTGATATGAAGGGATCATAATAGGAAAAGGATTATAGCTCAAAAGAGCTAGCAAAGGGGATAAATATGTAATATAAGGGATAGACTAGTTGGCTATATGGCTGAAATAACTAGAGAAAGAATGCCTCCATCATATCATCAAATATGCATATACAAATGTGGTTTTGAACAAGAATTAGCCAAGTTCTAGAGAAACAACATGGAAGAGTCACACAAATCAAAGATAATGGCACTAAGTATAATGATTAGTCCAAATAAGGCTTAAAGTCTCATGGAATATCTACCAAAGTCTCAATTAGATCATAAAATTACTCCCATGTACCAAAATTAGAGCTAAAGACTCTAAAGGATAACAAAGTTCTCAATCAAGACAAGAGCAAAAATAAAAAATATTTACAAAACCTTCAAAAATTTTTAGCATCGAAAGCAATTACACATCAAAAGTCACTCAAGCTCATGAAAGCTACTATGCCTAGCAAAAGCATCATTTGAGGTTTTCTCAAACCGATCCACACCATCCCTACATACAATCCTATATGCAAATGTAAATGCAACTAAATGCCAGACACTAATGCAAATAATAACCTAAAACTACATGCTCTAACAAGCATGCAAAATAAAAAAAAACTAAATGGAAAACATAGAACCAACCTTCCCCCATGCTTAGATAAAGCATTATTCAAAGGAAAGAAAGTAGGAGAAATGAAGGGAAAATAGAATATAAGGATCTCATCGGGTTAGGTGTTGGGTACACCTAAGCTAAGCCCTCCTTGCAACTGGGCCAAATGGAGCATCAGCTACTCCATCACAACTTTAAGACATAGCCTACCAAATTAGACATAGTCGAGGCTTATACAAGCTTGTCAAACACCGCAGCATTGGACTCACAAGCTTAGCTATAAGAGAGCACCAAGAAATACATAATAAAGAAAGTTAGTGCTCTCTTTAATAAATCAAATGCCATAGAAAAATCAAAATAGAAAGCAAAGAAAGTATTCCACATGATTTTTCTAGGTGCATCTACTAGATAGATGCATTATGGGTTAAGCGAGACATTATACCCACTAAAGTAATGTAGGGACATAAAATTATCAATATTCTCACCAAGCATACTAAACATGTTATTCTCATAACTCAAATCAACATTAGCATAAAAAATCATAGGATTACCAATGGGCGTATTAATCTAATACTCGCAGGAAGGAGAGGATAATGAACAAAGAGGAGAAGCATGAGAATGATCAAGGGGACTGGGGAGAACAATATCAGAACTAAGGCTAGGAAAGTCCTCAAGCCCAAACACATCACATGATGTTTCTAAACGAGTCTTATCTAGATCATGTACCTCATCTAAAGCATCTTCCTACTTAAAACATGTATTAACAACAATAGACCTAGCAACTACCTAAAAGGCTCACCTATCCTAAGCCCCATGCACTGACCTAAAGGAAAGGATGAATCAGGTAATATAAGGACAACTTCATTATTGTCCTCAGGTGATGTAAAGTAAGGTTGAGCATAGCTTGTATAATAAAGACACGAGTTTATATCATAGTCAGATGAACTACACAAGTCACATCAAAAAAGGGTATAATGAGATCTAGTATAGAACACATAAGGATCAAGGGATAAATATCTATAAACATGACTAGCCTTCTCAAATTTAAATGAATCCTAAGCAATCCATTCAAGCAAATACCACGCCTCATCAATACTTTTAGCAAGAAAACCCTAATACTCTAAAAGAGCTCGGGTGTCACTACTTACACTTTAATCAATGATGTCCAAAATTTCCCATCTACAAACACAATAGCCACATTGAACAAGAAAGACATTTAAATGCTTAAAATACCTCCAAAATAATTCATGTTCCAATTGGAGAAAATGAAAAATTTCCATCGTTGTTTTCCTCAAAAAAATTTTTTATTTTTTATTTTTTTATTTTTCAAAGAAAAACAAAATGCTTAGTAAAACCTATCGAGAAAAACCCAATATTCGACACAAGCCCTCAGCAACGGTGCCAAAAACATAATAGGATCACAAGGGCATGGTAGCGTTGTAGCAAATCAAGATCATCTCCCATAAGAACTAGGTTGATCTACTGGAC
The DNA here is from genome assembly GCA_029747015.1 of Carnegiea gigantea. Classification (NCBI taxonomy): domain Eukaryota; kingdom Viridiplantae; phylum Streptophyta; class Magnoliopsida; order Caryophyllales; family Cactaceae; genus Carnegiea; species Carnegiea gigantea. The sequence continues at coordinate 469,306 of JAKOGI010000452.1, forward strand.
TTTATCCCCTCAAGATAGGCTAAACAAATCAGAATTTGAGGTTTGAAACTAAAATTAATATATTATCTAATCCAATGGATAATTAATCAAGGAATTATACAAAACAAGCATTCTCTCAATTCATGCATCAATCAAGCACTTCTCCCTCAATTGATTGTTTTAAAGCCGATAATCAAAGTATCACCACACCCTTCCAAGGTGAAGTGAAACACTTAAATCTAACCAATTACCATTGCTGAAGGGCTCTCGATTTATTTAGGGTCATTAAGCATGCGACTATCAAATTTGTTGTCTCTCAATTGGTGTGATTTTCTCAAGACTCTATACAATTAAGTCAAATCCTTGGGCCCTACTATCGAATTTTACCTTTCAGTTCTTCATCCAATACCCAAAACATGTAAGAAAGTGATTAAGTTCCACAGAAGATAATAAAAATCTAGGATCCAATAAAACAATCCAACAATTTCAAAATACTCAAAGAGATTAACTCCAGATCAAGAGCTTAACTAGTATTTGCCTAAAACCAAAATAAAACGACAAAAGATAATCAAAATTAAAAAACATAAATCCAAAAATGAGAAAAGAGAAGAGAAAAGAAATGCTTAGCTAAGATCGCGCTTAAACCTCATTGTAACCCGGGACGGAATCCTTTCAAATTTTCACTTCAATTCACTCTCTCTTCCTCCCATCTTATCTAAATCCTAATCTAATTGATAAATGTTGAAGAGAGGAAAATGGAATAGGGCTGAGTAAAGCAGTAAAAATGGGTTTTTATGGCTGAAATCAAGTCTGTAAAACCGCCATACGCATGAAACACGAACAGCCACGAAGGAAACTAGCGAGCTCAGTGGAACAGGGCTGACCACGGTCAATCCATGGAGACCACCACAAATCGTAGGCCCCACCACGGACAAATCGTGGTGCCCCCTGGCTACTTTGCCCTATTGATTCTGTAAAATCTGGTTAACCTGAGTTGACTATGTATGTTATCCTGGGTTAACCAAGATGTATATCTAGGTAAACCATGTCCCTTACGGGTTTTTTTGGTTAATTTTTCTTGGCTCTTCCCTCCTTGCATAATTCTTCATTGATTTCCTTGACACGCTTGGGTTATCGTAGTCAATTTCTACAAAATATCATCAACAACACCAAACCCTACCATAAAATAGTTCCCATATGAAAAGGAATTTGGTTTCTATTAAAAAAAAAAGAAAAACACTTTTGATGATAGTTTTATTGTATTCCACTCTATAGTAAGCCCACTTTGCCTTAGCTTTTATACAAAGAATCTTTGGCGTTTAGATTTAACCCCTTTTGTTCTAATTAGGGTGTAACAACTATTTAAATGTTACACTTCAACATTTTAGAATTTGTCAAAATTTTATGTTCACCAGGCTCCCTCTAACATTTGTACGTGTGAACTTTCATTGACATGTGCAAGGTCTGACTTCTTATTGATTAGCTCTTCTTCATTGTCCCCTCGATTTTTAGCAGTATATATGCATATAGGATTGGACTATGATCAATTCTAAAAGCTGTAATAGCATCAGAGGGTTTAACAAGTTGTCTTCCAGGAAGGGTCCATGTCTCCCCCTTTTTTTCCTTTTTTATCTAAGAGGATTTTTTTAGGGCAACCTCCTTTTTTTAGAGAATGAATTTTTGTTTTTGTTTTAGGCAGGGGAAATGGGAGTTCGTTTGTTTTTGTCGCTAGGTCAAGCTTGAATCTAGGTTGCCTATGTACCCCTTTTTGCGGGACCAAGCCTTCTATAGTTCATTATAATTCTACTATTCAAAAACCTAAAGTAAAGAATTTCTTTACAAAATTGCCGTTGATACAAGAATATAAAATTTGTCTATCATGATTCGAGAGCTCATAAAACCCATTAGGAAAGACCTCGGTAACAGCAAATGGGCCCTTTAATTTGGACTCAAATTTTGCTTGAGTCTTTTAATTAATGACAATAGGCCTCGTGAATATAAAGGCTAAGTCACCAACATCTAACTATTAGAGCTTGACTCACCTATTTGATGCACAAACCATTTGAGCTGGTAAATTTCAAGCCTTTACTGAGCCATGAGCCAATACCCTTTAAGTTTGGCTAGTGTTACTTAAGTATTTTCATCTACATAGATGGTTGCCATTTTAAGGGAAGGCAATTACACCTCAGGCAGGTAGCACAACTTCTGAACCGAAAACCAAGTTGTGAGGTGTACAAGCAGTTACCATTCGAACTGTGATTCCATGAGCCCATAAGGCTTCTATTTATCATTCATGCCAGTCCCTCCTTCATCTTATGACCATTTTCTTTAGGATCCTACAAATCCCTTTATTGAATGCTTCAAGTTGTCGATTTAATAATAAGTTATAGCTTGACAAGAAGTTCGATTACAATTTGTGCATATCTACAAGCCTTATCATCAATTGATTTTTTAAGTAGAGGGCACCTACAAATGCGATGGGTGCTAATGAAATCTACAACTTGCTTTTCCCCTCACTTTTCTTAACAAAATGACCTTACTGCTCTTTGGGAAATAATTTGCAGCTGCCAAAATGAATACATAGCTACAGGAGGAGGATGGCTTGAGAGGGCCAAGATGATATGCGTGGGTGAAGTAGTTGGGGTGATTGATGAATGAAACCATGCATTCGGCAAAAGCTTGACATGCCTTGGCAAAATTTATTGCATCTTGAACATGATTTGCTAATAGATTTGATCTATAAGACCTTCCTAATGAGCACCACACACCCTGGTAGTAATTTCATTTAGGATATAAGTTGCCTCATTTCTTAACAAGCATTTAAGTAACACCCCATTGAAAGCTTTTTGATATAAAATGTCATTTTAAAATGTAAATCTTAGTACTCGCTCGTTTACATCCACCCTTTTATTTAGCTTAGTAGGTAAGAAGCAATGCTGGAGGTACTCAATGGTAGACTATCTCTAGTCTACTTCTTCTCTAAACTTAAGAATTGAGACCACATTCATGTCTTCTATTTCATCAAAGTAGTCAAAGGCTGAGGCTAATAAATGATGCACCCCGATTGTTATTTGAATTTTTCTTTTATCAGGGAGTATTAGTGGAGCAACTGACTTCACTGAGGCATCTACTTATCATTTTGGACCTTGGCATATAATTGCCTTGTACTTGAAGGAATTGGTTCATGAGACACTTTTTCCTTTTGTAAAGGGGTATCGATTTGGCATTTCCTATTTCGTACTAACCATTTATTTGTCTAAAACTTAATTGAGAATAATTGAACACTTCTAGCAAGTCAATATGTATTTCAGGGGCCAAGTTGAGGCCAATGATGAATGCCTGATTATCTGGGCATTTATGCATGTCTAAAACATCGGCAATATTTTATCCCTTTATTACCTTCTGAGGGACGAACTTGATGTCAAAAGAGGCCAAAAGCATAGCCCATTTTGCATAGCCCATTTAGTCAATCTCCCTAATAGCATAGTCGTCCATAACACATATTTTAACGAAGTCACCTTCGCGATTAAAGTGATCTGCCGGGATATGAGGTCATGGTACAACTTTTGAACATCCATGACTAATGCGAGGAAAATTCTCTCCATGGAGGAATAATTTCTTTCCATGCTGCCCAGTTTTCCGCCGAAGTAATACAATGCATTTTCTTCTTTCATCATTACGTTGAGCCAACATGACTCCAAAAGATCATTCAAGGGCTATTGTGTATATGAATAGAGGTCTTCCCTGTGCCAAAGCCATTAGGACAGGTGGCTTCATTAAATATTGTTGAATGCTTTTAAAAGCATATTGACATGATTGGTCCCAAGCAAAAGTATAAGAGTCCTCTGAAAGGTTGACACCTTTCTAACAAATTTGAGATCAACTGCCCATTATAAGCTAACTTTCCCTGTAACCTCGTAATTCTCTTAAGTTTTTAGAAAGAGGCATTTGGATTATGGCTTCAACTTTGCCATAGTCAATTTCTATTATTTATTTCTTAATAATGAAGACAAGAAATTTCCTCAAAGTAACTCCCAAATGCACATCTTAAGGGATTTATCTTGAGTTGATGTACGCACAGCTTTTCGAAGACCTTTCTTAGGTTATGTTGATGATTTTCTATGTCTTCCTTTTTTTCACAACCAATTCATCAACACGGAATTCAACAAGGTCATCGAGGAAGCCCCAAAAAAATGAATATCAAGGCTCTCTAGTGGGTGCATTTTTCAAACAAAATGAAATTACCATGTAGTAGTATATAGTTTGTGGTATTTGGAAGGCGGTTGAGTATTCATTATTACAGTCCATTTTAATTGATTTTTCCCATAAAAACCATCTATAAAAGACAAACCTCTAAACCCCATAGCAGGACCCACAAGGAGCTCGGTGATTGGTAGTGAAAAATCATCCTTGGGACATGCATTGTTGAAGTCCTTGAAGTTCATAAATATTCAGGGTTGATCAATCTTTTTCAAACATGGATAATATTAGCCAACCCAATTGGGTATTGAATTTCACGAATGACATTAGCCTTTACATGCTTATCTACTTCAACATTTATTTAGATTGTCAACTCAATATGAAAGCACTGTCGAGGCCACTTTATTGGCTTTACACAGCAGAAACAAGCAAGTTATGAACAACGACATTCGAGTCCAAGCCCGGTATATCTTGGTATCTCCAAGCAAATACATCTTTGCACTTGTAAAGGAGTTGATTGTACTATGTCACATCTTCATTGTTCCGTATGAGACTTATAAAAATTGGCTTAGGGACATTGTATGTCCCTGAACTTATCTCCCAAAGTTCATCAATTGTTGGTTGACCACTGTCTTTTATTTCTGGTGGTGCTTTTTGAACAAGCTTTTCAAAAATCTAAGAAAACTCTTATTTTATACGAGGTAGTTGTTATTAAAGCTTTTAAGTAAGTTAGCTTGAGCTTAAACCTTACTACAGGTTTCATAATCTATCGTGACAATCTCATGATATTTGTAAATTTCTTGACAAGGAAATAAAAAACTTTAAGCGTCGTCTTTGTATGTGATGGAAATGACATTAATTGGTTGTGTTTGCTTGACTTGGTCAACCTTGGTTTGCTCATAAGCCCAACCAAGGCTCCTAAGCTACTACTTTTTGTTTTTCATCTTGTACTTGTTTTGGTTTCTAACTCGAACTTTCTTTTAGTTGGGTTCACTGACTTTCCTAAGTCTTTGAACATTCAAGATTTACAGTTGGACTTGCTAATCTTGGGAGGGCATCTGTTGTTCATAAATTGCTGATGAAGACCACTTTAACTGTGACACGAACTTTGAGAGCTCCCCAGCATGCAATGCTTAAAGATTTTTAAAGTTATTCTATTAAAGTAATGCTTTTAGGGCTCCACCTTCATGAGAGATGTTTAATTGTTTAGTGATTTTGACAAGTCTCCTCTTATTGTTCTTTCTTTCTGTCTTTTTTAGTATGGTGATGGTCCTTGTAGAGGTGGGTTACTTGAAAAAGATTCTTCTAATTTGAGGATTTGAAGAGTCTCCCCTTAAGACCACTTTGTTGCTGCCAAGTGATGTTCTTATGATCATGTTTTGTTTGGGCACTAACTGTTTATTTCTTCAGAGGAGAAAAATATAACTCATGACAATAGAGCTCACAATTTCCCCTATTAGTGTTAAGGCATTTTGGCCAACTTTTCTCCTATGTTTAGCTATGTGTTTGAATAAAACCTTTGGTTGTGGGGCTTGCTGCTTTTTGGCTTCACTAGCTTAACTATTAACAAATCGAATGACCTTATGAGTTAATATAAGAGTCCTGAATTTTTCCTTTTGGTTGCTTGTTTTTGGGTCTGAAGGGACTTATGAGATTCCAAAATCTGCCAACTTGTAAAATTTGACATCATCGTGATTAACGTCTTCTCCACGAAAAGGATTTGCATCCTATTAGATCATCGTCTCATTGCCACGCTCATTAGTGTATTTCAAACGGTGGTGCAATAGCCTTTCTAGTAAGAAGCAATGACCATGTGAGTAAGGCATTGTGAGAAGTGTCGGTATTTACCACATGAAAGAGAGCACACATATATAGGTGATTTAGCTTAACTTTCAAAGCAATAGTGCCTAAGGTTTTTGCCCAACCTGATTAAATCCTCATATTGTAGGTAAGGTCGGGAACAACTAATTTGGTGCTATCCCTATTGCTTTTAATACCCTTAATGGGAGGAGGTTGACTGCAATTACAAAATCATGTAGGATCCAAATTATCATTTTATTCCTAATTATACCAATCACATGTAAAGGCGTATTATCATTTTTATACCCCAACTGAAGGCCTTCATTAGGAAATATTATGCAAGCCATGCATACGACACACTAATCTAAAGGATACGGTAGTCATCCACTTCAATAGGCTTGACTTGATCCTTGTAGTTATCAGGGTCCATTAAAGCCTGAATACGTTCCATTTTTAGCTCATTTGACATTTGTTAAGTGTCATAGATATTTGGTGTTGCTTAAGATAGGAAATGACAACACATCAAAATTTCTTTTTATGAGACTACTAACGAACTTGAAAAGGCACCAGGATACAACATCTTTTTTAGGCTCTTTGATTGACTCCTTGTCTTTGGTGGTGGGTTTGCTATTTGAGCTTGACCAGAATTCTTGTTTTCTAATTTTTTGACATGTTATTTATTACTCTTCTCTTTTCTATTGATTATAGTGGTAGGAGTTTACCACCAAACCAAAGAGTTACTTGATCCACTTCTTGAGTGGTGTTCATCGAATTAGGCTCTATTTCTTCCTGCTCATTGTCCCACTAAGCCACGCATCATGAGGCCATTCCATCTACTAGATCATCATTTAAGGAGTTACTGTGACAGAAACCTTATGGATGTAATCATATAAAATGAAGTGGTCTTAAAGGAAGGCATGTACTCTTCTCCAAAAGCTATTTCTGGCTTTTTCTTAGCTTTTGCTTCCTTGTTTTTAGTTATGTTATTTATATTTTGTGGTGGCTTTTGACCTCAATGAAAGTTCAACTCCTGAAAGTTAAGAATCTCGGACCACACCCTCTCAAGATGACCTATTGCTGAAGTATGTTTGCCACTAAAAGCCATCATCATCGCCACCGTCTTTTGATGTGATCCATGCTTTTAGTTTTTCATCCACATAGAAATCACACAATGTTGGTCTTTATGTTGAAGGAAGAAGCACATTCAGATATGTGGACACTGTTTCCCCAACATCATTGGTAATGAATTTGATGGGGAGTATATGAAGTAGCAATGACACTGTTGGGACCCCACCATTTTTTTTTAAGGATGATTGGTAAGCGCCATCTTTCTAATTGACTATTAAGGCTACATTTGATAATGGAGTAGGCCCTTTACTTTGAGCTCCTTTTGTTGTAACTTCTCCCCTCTTGATTATGTCCTTGATTATGTCTTTAAAAACATAATAGGCTTTTATAGGGTGGTTAACGATCCTGTGACACAATCAATACTTAGGATTGTTTGTCCTTTTGACTTCAGTAGGTCAATTTGGCTCCAAAAGGGTGATTGCTTTTGCAGCAATAAGGTCATCAAATATCCCTTGAACATTGTCATCGTCAAAGGGATACTTCTTCTCTTTCCTTTCTTCTGGGGGTGAGCCGTCAACCTTCATATGTTCTTGCCTTTAGCATTTTTTGCAAACATTTTGACCATTAGTTAGCATTATGCTTGTCTTGATAAGTCACAAACTCTCCCTTCCTAGTTGGCCTTTTTGCATCTTTCTTTTTAGGGTGCGTACTTTTCTAGAGGGCAAATTGTCCTTCCATACTTCTTGCACTAAACACAAAGGCATCAAAATTTTAAGGCTCAGTGTGCTGATGTATGTAACAATTTCGGGGTGTAAGTTGTTGGCACACATTTGAACCGTAGATTGCTTGCTTAGCTTTCTAGGCGTTGTATGTGTAGACTTCTCCACCTAATGGTGAAGTCATGTACACTCACATTTGGGCTCTGGCAAGTGTTAACAAGGTCTATTTGGAGATCTTTCATTTTGAGCTCAAATATTGAGCAAGAAATGCCCTTTAGAGTCATTCCAAGTGTAAATTAACTCAAGTCAAAGCTAAGTATATCATGTGAAAGTTATTGGACTATATAAACTACCCAATTAGTAATGCATTGTTTAAGGCAATTTTACCACACGCTTAGTAGAAATGGGCTAACTGTTTATAAGACAACTCACTAATTCCTTTGAACTTCCCAAAGTTCGGCTTTTGGTAGCCTTTCAGGAAAGGAGCTCATTCAGCGTGGCTTGGATATGGGTTTCTGTATCCCACTACCGAGGGACTCATGGCTGCTTGGTGCTCTCTGATCCCTTCAACTATCAACTTCTCAATATTTATGGAGTCATAATTGTATTGCTACTGCCAACTTCATTAATTTTTCACACTCATTGTCTTTAAGATGAGCAACAAGGTTAATGATTTTGGCCTCTTTTTTTTGCAAGTTTCCTTCACAGCTCTTGTATTTGGTCCTCGATGATTGGAGTACCATCGATATGTTTTCATCCTATTCATCCTTGCTAATTAGGCATTGTGGGATGACATTTGATAACTTCGCTTCTCTAAACATACTTCTCAAGTCATAAAAAGCAGGACTTATAACCTCGCATTGTTCTTAAAGTTGGTCCTTGGTGTAATCACGGGAGTTGGCCAAAGCTTGTATGGTCTCTTCAGCATATGTTAATGATTTGGCCCTTGATCTTATAATCGGGCCATTTGATACCTGTAATTAAGATAGTTTTAAGATCATGTTACGTTGACTATGTGATCCAGAAGGCAACATGCTCAAGTCTTTTGGAGGGACTCAAAAAGCGGTAGCCTCCCTGGCCTGCAAAGGTCTTGTCACTATAGTAGGGGATGCTTAAGGCTGAAGGTTCTGACGAATTTGACTTTTAAAATTTTAAGTGATGTTTCCTCCTCTATTTAGGAGGTCATCATCGCTGTAACTATTGAAATATCGATAGGATAGTCCTAGTTGAACATCAGTGCTGTTGAGAAGATTGGAGGAGCCTTTTTAACTCCTAAGGTTCCTTCCTAATGGCGTACTATGACACTTTAAGTTGGGGACTTAGGGTCCACTATTTGGTTTTAACCTCTTCCTATTAGATGCAGCAACCCAAGCCTGCCTTAGGGCTAAGATAAGAAAGCGAGCTTGCATTTGTTAGTTTGCAACTTGTTTTGTAGGCACTACCCTTGATAGGGCCCCCTCCACATTAGAGCATGCTTAGCACAGGGGCCCTGTATCGAGTTATGTGGCATAACTATTAGCGGGCATGCCCTAGAGGATGGCCTACCTTGACAGGGCCTCATCAAAGTTATTATGGATAGCTCCAAGGCTAGGGATGGAATTAGCTTGGGCGTACGAGGCTTAGTGTGGTGCTTTTCAATTCTACGCCTATTGCACTTCAAGTTCTTGGCCACCTTCTTAGTAAGTGGCATGTCAAAGGTGGGCTTGCTTATCCTTTGGAGACACAAAAACTGTTCTGTTGAATTTTCCAATGGAAACTCAGGCAAGAATGGATTATATTCCTACTATTAAGAGTTTCTGTCTGCCTTAACCATGACATACTTGACCACAATGGTGATAGGAAGCTCGTTGAAGTTGATGGTAACATGAGATGACTTTTTTTCCTCCAACGAACACAAAAGAACCAAACAACGGAAATAAAAAACAACAAATATTAGTTAACACAAACAAATTGGAGATGAAAATGAAAGAAGATCCACCAAGTGTTCCAAAAATTAAGTTGAGTAAAAACTTAACAAAAGTAAATAATATGCGCAAAACAACTTTTCAACTTAAAAAAAATGTACATTGATTTATTGAATACGACTCTATCTAAGTGAATGGACCTTCTTAATCACATCTACCTTTCGAGAAATGACCGTTTCACTTGAACTTATTCTATTCAACTTCTCTTTCTTCAATTCATCTTGTGTTAATAAGATTTTATTTAACTTGGATCGACATTTATCATGTTTTTAATGTCAAATCATTCATGCTCTAAACTTAATTGCATCAGATAGTGGATGTAGAGACACCTTTTAGGAAGGATACTATATGTACATATTCTTAATATGTAAGTTAGGAAAGGGATAATTTTATTTGACATCGAATTTATGTTGCACTCACTTTCTGTCATGAGCTGCCTATGTACCCCTTTAATATGCGATCAAAGCAACTATACTTCTTTTAATTTGGTTTGATTCGACTTGTGGTTGATTTTGGTAATGTTAATAATAACTTGTTTTGATTTTAGTTTGTTCTGGCTAAGTTAACAATTGCAATTAATTTGAATTTTTATTTTGAATTTTATTTACTCAGGCTAAATTAGCGATGATAATTTTGATTTAATTTTGTCATTTGATTTTTTATTTTGAATTTTACAATGTTTACGGCTGCACTTTATAGTTTTTAGCCATTTCATAATTTTTTTGGGCTTTCCTAACATAGTCCTTTTTGGAGTCAGTCTATTTGTTATTCTTTCTTTAAATTTCCGATCCACCTAAATAATTATTTATGGATTTTCCACATAATCTTAATCAAATTAACATAGTTTTTAACCCAAAATTTAGTCTTTTACATTAGTCACCGAAGAGGGAAAATTTAGTGAGCTTGGTTTCTTTATTTTGCTTGAGTTTGGTCCATTTTGTGGACTTGGGTATTTGAGATGGATTTGTATTTTACAGACTTGGCTAATATTTGTCGAGTTAGGCTTCCTTTTATTCGGCTAGAATTTGGTACATTAATTAATTTGATAGACTTGATGGAGTATGTTCTATGTTTTTGAGAAACTTGGTTTTGGCATGTTTAGCCCTCATAATATGTAACCTAGGTAGGCCTGACAAAAATTGACCCAATCCGAAAACCCAACCCGAACCCGCCTGAAAGTTTTGGGTTTTGAACATGATTTTCTCAACCCAAACCCAAAATAAATCGAACCCGAAAAACCAACAACTTTGCAGGTTAAACCCGGCCCGAACCCGACCCGCCCGATCCAAACATTATATACTTAGTTTTTGATTTTTTCCTAATTTATCCTTCTTAACAAAATTGGCGACTCATTTTTATCAGATAGTTTAAAAAGAATTATATAACTGTTGCATTTATTTACAAATTAAGCAATAATAAACCCATTTTTTCTTCTCCATTCTCTGAAAATAGTATCGTATACAACTTCTATATGGAAAAAGGTTAAAAATGGTTATAAAAGTGCATGAAATAATTATCTAACTTTTTTAAAAGTTAATTTAAAAGAAGACACGCATTAAAGATACGTAAGTCATACCACTATATGCTTAGTTAAACAAAGTTATCAAATTAGTTTTTACATTAAATAATTTGTAATAATTTAAATTTTTGATGTTATAAATACAAGATAATAACTTGTACTTCTTTTATTCAATTATGTTTAGTTTCATTCTAACTATTCATGAACTATGATGCTTGTGGTAGGAAAATGGCTAGCCGCATTCGTATTGGGGTTGGCCCCTACCTGATTGAAAATTGGTATGTTAGTTAATAAAAATACTAAATTATTAAATAGGTTATTAGTAGTCAAACTGCTACAACCCATTAAAATACTCTAAACGGACTGCCCTATAAATAACCGACCTGATATTGATCTTCTTTCAATGTACGGGTCGATCTACCCTAAACAAAGTGGGATTTGATTCTTTGCCCGCCCATTCAAGATGTTCATATATTTAATAAAAAGTCTGAATATTTTTAATATTCTTTTGAGAAAATAAAATTATTGTGCCTTTTCATTAAATGATGACAATTTTGAGTAATGAATATGCAAAATTTTTAATTTTGAAAAGAGAAAAATAACTCACAGAAAAGGTGCTCTAAGTCCGTTGGGTTGATCCGAAACCCGTAAAACCGAAATACACCCGCCCGTATTTTACCCGAACCCGAAATACACCCTGCCCGTATTTACTAAATTCGAATACACCCGACTTGTATTTAACCCACCCGTCCGAACTAACAGGTCTAAACCTAGGGCCATGGTATTGAGAATCTGCACTTTTTGTGAGGGAAGGGGATGACAAATGAGGTTTCTGATTGATCTTGTGGATTCTAGAATTTAAGGGAGTCGGTTTATATGTTTGTGGAACTTGGCTTGTAAGTTGGGCAAGTAATGTGCAATCAACTTGAACAGTTCACCATAGTTTTTTTTTTTTTTTTAAAAAAAAGAGTTCACCATAGTTAATAAGGAGAGATTTGTTTGTGCACTTGACATTAAACAATCTTTTTAGTTGAACCAACCGATAATCCCCTACTATATTAAAACCGCAAGCTGGCACTTACCCCAATTGTTGTTTGGGCCTTTGACTCCGGTCTTCGCTGGCTGTTCACAACAAATAAAACTGAAGACCCAGGTTACCCCAAATGGTGTACTCTCTTTTGGGCACCATGCCACCATTGAAATTCCTTATTCATGTTTGGTCTAATAATAAATCATGGCTGGAATGAAGATTAGTGCGTGACCACGCTATTTGCCTAAATTCATTTTCATAAATATTTTTTTTTTTTTTGGGGGTCTTTACTTTGGTGGTTTCTGACATTATGATTTAATAAAGATGCAAATTTGATGCATGTGTAAGTTAGCTTCCCCCCAGATCCAGTTGTTTCTTCATTATGCATTGCAGAATAAACACTGAACTTCGCATTAGTTGTCATCAACTTAACGAACATCATGGCCATAATAATCACTTCGGCTTTGCTTCACTCTGCAAATGGAAAAAAGATATTATAATAACAAACCCCATTTGTTTGCTTTATTTAGCAGCAATTCCCGTCAACAAAACCATGTTTTCCCTTTCATCTGTTGGGCTAATCATAAGGAGTTTTTCATCAACTATGTTTCACAGGACACATTTTAGGCCGCATAACATTTTTCACTGCAACGAAAAGCCGTGAACTAGGCCATAAGTCCTACAAAACCTATACTTTTATGAGTCCTCAAAACTATATTCTTCAATGCGTCCTTACTAACCTGGATCCTCATGAATCCACATTTAGGAGTCCTTGTGAACCTGAGATCCTTGCAAATCCATGCTTATGATTCCCTTTGAACTCAAGACCCTCTCGAATCCAGTTTTACGACTCTTTGAAGCCTAAGTTCGTGAGTCCTTACAAGCCTAGAATCCTAAAGAATTCCTTTTTTGGGCATCCTAGGAACTCGTGTTGCCTAAGGATCTAAATTTCTTTTGTGCCATTGACCCAAAGGACATCATTACACCCAACGTACTTATGCACTAGACCTGTACGTACTCCTTTGGAACAAAGTTACCGAATCAAACTAATTACATAAGAAGCAACAAGCCTACACTCTAGCTGAAATGCATGAGAAACAACTTATCAACATAGCAAAACCTACTTCAATAAAATGAAGCTCACTCATCTAGAGAGCTAGCATAGTGATGTATATAAGAGCACCCAAATGACCAAACTAAGTATTTTTGTGGTTTTTATAATTGAGAAAACAAGGAAAAGTAAAAAGGATAGTTCAAGGTTGTGTTTGAGATAATCCTTCCGGAGCCACTCAAACCAAATCTTGGGCAATCCCTTAACTCAACTAGGATACAGAAATTAATCACAACCAAGTTGAGAACGAGGGACCTAGAACACCACTTGAGGATGCCACTCTTAAGATATAGAACTAGGGATTTATAAGGAAGAGAACAAACACTCTTTGTTTGAACTTGCTTTGTATTACTTGAATGACTTGATTTTATGCTAAGCAACTCAATTTGTGGCCTTTATATAGGGTAGGCCTTACATAATGAAAAGACATAACATTTCACGAAAAGATGTAAAGGAAAAAACAAAAAAAAACAAGTACACTTTGCTGCTTGCTTCATTCGGATGCACCTAGGATGAAAAGGTGTGGCTCTTGGTGACTTTAGGTGTGAAAAAGAGGTAGCAGCAAAAGGAGATCCATGCACCTCTTAATTCACACATTCAAGCCTTGCTAGGGAAGTAGGAACTCAGCTTTGTAGGAGGAACAATGCACCAAGGCCGAAATGAGGGAGGAAGAACCATGTTCACACGTTTGGCAATAAGTGTGTTCACACTTGCAGCAAGCCCAACTTCCAGAAGGCACATCTCTCAGAATACTCAGCCAAATGTGATGATCTTGGGCTTCTTGGAAAGCTCTAGATGTCTAGTTTCCAGGGAATGTTCATTTGCTGCAATGAGACCAGCCGATCAAAAGTTATGGCCCAAATAGTGAAGGCTGTCCAAACTACCCTGGGCTAAAATAGCGTGTGCTTGTGGGACTAATTTGACCATCCAAATGAACTCCAATTTGGGTGTGGTTGGTTTTGTTAGAAAGCTAATTCTTTAAGCTTGAATATGGTGAAGCATGCAGGAAATTATGCCCTCTGAAGCTTGCTCAAAAAGATGGCCCAAGCCAGGTCAATTTCTGGGTGAAGTGCCCAACACACTATTGGACTGTTTTAGTGCAATTCTGACCAGATTTTGGGCTCCCTTTGCTTCCTTGGAGCTTCCCTTTGAAATGCATGGTAGTCTTGATCCCCATTTGGAAGTCCCTTTTGAATAAGGCACTTTGAAGTTCAAAACAAACTCCACAAAGTGTCTTGTGTCGTGGAACTCAAATAATGGGACCAAATATAAGTGTTTCCATGCATGATCTCGTTTGGTCATTTCCTCCCTTGAAGTTGAGCTTGAGGAATGAAAATGATGCATATGAAAATATGCATCACATAGTCATCCCTAATACCTAGAGTTTCTTAGAACCTGAAAAATGAAAAGAGATTGTGAGTGAGCCAGCCACACACCTAGTAGGTAACCAGCACCCTTAAAACGAAAACCTTTTGCACATCATATATATACATATATATAGTAGCATTCAGGTATTAATCGTATAGTAGTGGTAATGTAGATAATGAAAGTGGTTCAGCAAACCTTTAGCGAAATGCAACTGAAACTAACATTCTCCTTGATTTCAAACTAAATAATCAATAAAGTCAACCAAGCTTCACCCAAGGCACATTTAGTCACGCAGAAATGAAATCACATTTTGAATGGTTTAAGAGCCCCGTTTTAGTTCAGCGTTATAAAATCGAAAACAATTCATATTCAATTTTAACTCTAGCAAAAAAGAACTGAAATGCTATCTCAATTACTATTTTAATTTCAATGAAATAGAACTGAAAACCCATTTCAATAATTGTTCAGTTTTAGCATAATAGAATTGGAAAACCATTTCACTTACTATTTCAGTTTCAGCATAATAGAACTGAAAACCCATTTCAATCACTATTTCAGTTTCAGCAGAATAGAACTGAAAACCATTTAAATTCCTATTTTATTCAGCTGAATAACATTGAAACCCCATGTCAATCATTGTTTCAATTTCAGCCAAATAAAACTGAAAAGCCTTTTACATTGTTTTGAGCTAAAACCCACAAAAAGCCATTTAATCAAATCATTTGAGCAAAATGATCATAATTAGGGCAATAAATAGGTGTTGGCTTCTAGTGCTCTCTCTCATGATTTAGGTGAAACGCATAGTCATTAGGCTCTTAGGTACCCGGGACACACTAAAGTCTATGAGGCACTCCACCCTCGTCAGGATAAACTAATATGAAACGAATAGATTATTTAGAAAATCCGGAGACGTGCCGGGAGTTCTGTGGCATAAAACACATGGACTGAGCCACCTTTAGGGCTAGACTAGACGACTCAGCCCTTAAATCATTCACACACCCTAAGAGTTTTCATGAATTTCACTTCGCAAAATGAAGGTTTTCCAACGAAGAGCCCCTTTTTAAGCCTTAGTCACTTATTCGACCTTGTTTAGAAACCACAATGGTCTCAAAACTACCTGATGACATTTTGGGAAAGCATAGCGACTCACAACCAAATTTGAACACATGTTTAAAAGAACAAGAAGCCAATTTAAAGTATAATCAAAAGTTTCCTCGTATGAAGCTCATGATCAATTTAAATCCATAACTAGGCTATCATATCACGGTTAGCAAGATAATAAGTCACTTATAATTGCAAACAACTCTATGAGGTCTAAAATATCCTACGCAAGAAACATGTTTCATTATCACAATTTTAATCCCTCAACATAATCAAGAACAATATGAGCAACTGGTAATTATAGTTTACATTGCCAAGTCTCACTACTTCTCATCTTCCACATCACCACAACTCATCAACCAATAATCCTCCACACATTTTAAATCACTCGTAGTGGTAATTTACTAGCCAGTTACTTTTTGAAAATAAGAAATCACCAAATTCACGTCAAAACAAGGGAATATATTACACTCATTCCACAAATACCCGCAAAATTTCGGAAGCTGCAAACTTTCCTGGCCTCAACGATTTTTTTTTTTTTGGGTTGTAAGACAACCTGAAAACCATCCCAATATAGTTTCGCCACACGCTTAGTGGAAATGGGCTAAACTAGTCCATCGTTGGATCATCCGCCAAACCCGCCAATGAAACCGATCTAGCTCTTTTTCTGTCCAAATACAGCAGCAGCGAACACAACAAGTTTCATCCTCGTTTGCCTTTTTATTTTATCCTCCAACACTCCTCAGTTGTGTTCTAAACACAGCAGCAGCAAAACGCTTAGTAGAAATGAAGGAAGATGAAACTATTCAAGTATTTTTTTAATCGTAGCACCAAAATAGTTAATATAATAAAAATATTTGGGGACACGATGGAAGATAAAAAAAAGTCACACAAAAGGTGCTAAGAAGTCTTCTTCTAAAATTGGATAATGTGATGGCTGCAATTGAAAAATCTAAAGACCTATCAACGCTTACAATAACCAAATTAATGGGTCTCTTCCATTACTTGAGGGGATTGCATAGATTTGTAAGCCAACCATTGGAGCAGGCCTTTCAGGCCAAACTAAAATTTTCGAATAATGTAGAAAATAAAAATGAGAATGGTTACAGAAGAAATTTCCTCCTAAGGCAGAGAACATCTAATAGTCCTGGTAGCGGAGAAGAAGTTATAAAAATCAAGGAATACATGAGAATGAAAAATCAGGCCCATCTTGCAGAATACGCAAAATGAGCAATTATAACACAAATGATTACCGACATAAGTGCAAAAGATGCACATGGCATACACATCGCATACGAGATTGTTGAAGCTAGCAACATGACATGGCTAAGTTAACTAAAGAAAGTAACTCTAAAAATGTGATTCACTCTCGCCTAAACACTCAGCAAGAATCACAAGATTTGTGATACGTCAATAGCGGTTGCTTAAATCATGTGAATGGAGATTAAAAAAAAAATTCCTTTGTCCGATAGAATAAAAGCATAAAATCAAATATTACTCTTGGCGATGGGAGAATAGAAGAGGTAGCGGGCAAATGAACGGTTGTCATGAAAGCTAAAAATGGCTTAACTAAATATACTCAAGGTGTCTAATATGTCCCGATCTAACCCAAAATATATTAAGTGTGGGCCATTTGATACAAAAAGGCTATGCAGTGAAATTAGATGATGGAAAATGCCTCATATTTGGTAAGGAGAAGAAGAGGTTAATAGCATCCATTGGAATGGCACACAACATAATATTTCCTCTAAAAGTGCTAGGAGAACAAACGATAGCTCTCAGCTCCAAGATGGAAAAGATAACATAATGGCATCATACGTATGACCATCTAAATCTTGATAGTCGTAAAGTTTTAAAGCGAAGAAATATGGTTATTGGTTAACCCACAATAAATGCCGACAAAAATATATGTGAAAGTTGCATTATGGGAAGGATGCAAAGATTTCCATTCACTAAAACTTATTGGAAGGCTAAAGCCCCACTTGAACTAGTTAATACTAAAATTTGGAGCCCGACTCGTAATGCCAGCCTGGGAGGAAAAGGTACTTCCCATTATTCATAGATGATTTGAGCTGCATGATGTCGATGTACTTCCTTGAACAAAATCATGAGTCTTCTCTTATTTCCTACAATTCACATCCTCACAGAGAAACAAAGTGGGCACAGTCTAAAAATTCGAAGATCCTATAGTGGAAGATAATTTAATTGGAATGAGTTCGGCAACTTCTGCAAAAAGCAAAGCATTAAAAGGGAGCTTATAGTCAGGCACACACCTCAACAAACCAATGTTGTAGAAAGAAAGAATAATAGTTGAAAGGACACATAGCATGTTACAAAGTAAGAATTTGCCAAAACAATTCTAGGCTAAAGTAGTAAATATAGCAGTTTACGTCCTTAATCCTTCTCCCATGAAAGCAATGCTCAACAAGACACCGTATGAAGCATAGTTCAAGACGAAACCCAAGGTAGATCATTTCAAAGTTGTTGGGTGTATTGCTTATTCGCACATCCCAAAACCGAATAGGAAATCTAGATGGTAAAGGAGAAAAGTGCATATTCATTAGCTATAGCGCTCAATCTAAGGGGTATGAAGCTAAGAAGTTAATTATTTCAAGGGATGTCATATTTAATAAATCATCCAAATGGAATTGGCTAGCACATCCAGCCCATCAATCAACTCAAGGAAAATTTCAAATTCAAGAAATTAGAGAAGAACGGCCTATTGGTTTGTGTCGATCCTCGCAAGCAAGATCATCTTCAAGTGAATCAAGTCTTTAAGCCCACTCTAGAGTCTATTCCATTAAGTTCGCCTCAACGCATTTGGGGGTCTCAATGAAAAAGACGTCCACCATCTTGTCTATAAGACTCTGAATGTGGCCAGGTAATCATGGCATTCTTTGCTAGTGACCCACGAACATTTCAAGAAATAGGCAAAAATAAAAAATGGATTGAGGCTATGAATGAAGAAATCAAAATAATTGAGAAAAATAATACTTAACACTTGGTAGATAAACCTCAAGATAAAGAAGTCATTGCACTTAAATGGGTATATAGAATCAAATACAATGAGGATGGCTCAATTTAAAAGTACAAAGCTCATTTAGTCACCAAAGGGTACTCACAATAACCTGGGATTGACTTCGGCAAGGCATTGCCCCTATGGCTTGCATGGAGACAATAAGAACAGTGTTTGTTTATTATAGCAGCACAATTGAAATGAGAAGTCTTTCAACTTGGTGTTAATTCATCATTTCTAAATGGCGAGCTAGAAGATGAAGTCTATGTTGAACAACCTCAAGGGTATGTGGTGGAAGAATATAAACAAGGTTTAATTATAGACTAAAGAATCCCCTATGTGGTCTTAAACAAGCACCACTTGCCTACAATAGCAGAATTGATGGGTATTGACTTCAAAGTGGATTTGTAAAGAGTCCAAGTGAGCCTTCCTTACATATCAAGACTGAAGGACAAGATCTTCTAATTTTGTGCCTATATGTTGATGATCTTGTATACACAAGCACAAATCAAAGGATGATTGAAGACTTCAAGAGGTGATGGCCGAATTTCAGATGAAAGACTTGGGATTGATGAAGTACTTCCATGGCATGCCAGTAAAGCAAAGTCTAGGTCAGATCTTTTTCTCTTAATAAAAATAAATGGAAGATCTCCGTGAGAAGTTTAACATGCTTGATTCCAAGCCAGTCTCAACACCTATAACAACAAATGAGAAACTTCCTAAGTATGATGGCAAAGATGAGGTAGATGAATCAATGATTCATGAGTGAGCCCATTAAAGCTCACTTTGCAATAGCGAAAAGAATTTTGAGCTACATCAAAGGTGCGAAGAATTATGGTCTTCTATACAAGATAGAGAATTAAAGACTCAAGGCTTGTGGGCTATACAGACAGTGACTGGGGTGTGTTGGGGGGTGGTAGATGATAAAAAAGTACAAGTGGATATGTGTTTTTACTGGGCTCCAAGGCCATCTCCTAGTCATCCAAGAAGCAAGCAACAATATCGCTATCTTCAGTAAGGGTGTGTAAAAACGGTTAATCGGAGTTTAGGTTAACTGAAAATCAGTTAACCGGTTTTTCGGTTCACCGAAATTTCGGTTCGTCCAAAACCCGAACCGTAGCCGAATCAAAAATTTCAGATCGATTTTTCGGTTCAATTACCGGTTAACCGTTTACAAATAATTAAAAAAACTTATAATTTCTTACCTAAATTTTTCTTTTTTTACATTTAAATTCTTTTTATAAAAATTCAAATTTTGGTTACCATTTATAAATAATAAAAAAGTGCAGTATCCTACCTAAATTTTTTATTTTTTATATATAATTTTTTTAAAAAAATTATTTTCGGTTCAGTTAACTGCCAATTAACCCAATTTTCAAATAGTCCAAACTATTACCGAACCGAAAATTAAAAAAAATTTCGGTTCGATTAGCCGAACCGGTTGTTTTGAAAAATTTGTTCGGTTAA
This sequence comes from Carnegiea gigantea, assembly GCA_029747015.1. Taxonomy (NCBI): domain Eukaryota; kingdom Viridiplantae; phylum Streptophyta; class Magnoliopsida; order Caryophyllales; family Cactaceae; genus Carnegiea; species Carnegiea gigantea. The sequence continues at coordinate 489,648 of JAKOGI010000452.1, forward strand.
TCGATTTTTTGGTTCGGTTTTTTCGGTTTTTCGATTCGGTTTTGGATTTTTTTGCACACCTCTAATCTTCAGAAGAAGTAGAGTACATTGTAGTTACAAGTGCAGCATGTGAAACAGTGTAGCTTAGAAGAATATTGGGTGACCTACATCAGGATAACAAAGAATCAACAATACTCTTCTGTGATAATATGTCAATAACAACAGTGATAAGGAACCTCATCTCCCATAATCGAACCAAGCACATTGAGATTTGACATCACTTTATTCGAGAACTCGTGGACAAAAAGGAGATCAATCTACCATTTTGCAGGACAAATGAAGCACTAGTGGCTATATTTATAAAGGCAATTTCA
>JAKOGI010000452.1:495000-542500 GCA_029747015.1 Carnegiea gigantea
TCTGTTTTGTAGACTTCCATGAAATAGCTCATCCTCCCAATGTAAAGACAAAGCCACTAGTGGAACTTACCTCATCGTTATCGGTAATCCAATTCGCATCACAAAAACCTTCTAGTACAGCAGGAAATTTACAAAAATGTAAACACCAGTCCATAGTACCTCTAAGGTATCTCAACAAACAATGAAGTGCATCCCAATGTTCTTTAGCAGGGTTATGAGTGTACCTACTTAGTCTACTAACAGCATATGCAATATGAGGACGACTATAGTTTATGAGAAATATCACACTGCCTATTATTTTTGCATATTCAATTTGAGATAAACTAGGTCCGCTGCTCTTCTTAAGATGTATACTAGAGTCATAAGGAGTTCTCACAAGTACCACATCAAAAGAATTAAATCTTTTCAACATTTTTTCAATGTAATGAGACTGACACAAGGAAAAGCCACTCTTGGTTTTTCTAAGTTTGATCCCCAAGATCACATCTGCTTCTCCTAAGTCTTTCATGTTAAAGAGAGAAGACAAAATTCTTTTAACCTTATTAATAACAGATAAGTTGGTACCAAAAATCAGCATATCATCCACATATAAGCATATGATCACATAATCAGATCCAATCATCTTGGAATAGACACAAGCATCTGAGTTGTTAACAGCAAATCTATTTTTCTCTAAAGAGCTGGCAAATTTTTCGAACCACTGTTTGGGGGTTTGCTTTAGACCATAAAGAGATTTTTTCAGTTTGCATACCTTGTTCTCCTAACCGAGAACCTCACACCCCTCAGGCTGTGACATATAAATCTCTTCTTCTAAGTCACCATTGAGGAAAACTGTTTTAACATCCATCTGATGCACAACGAGATCGTGAATGGCAGCTAAAGCAACTAGAGTTCTTATCGTTGCAATTTTAGTCACAAGGGAATATGTATTAAAGAAATCAATTCCCTTCTTTTGGTCAAAGCCTCTAATAACTAATCTAGCTTTCTACCTTTCAATAGAGCTATCCGTCCTAAGTTTCTTTTTGAAGATCCATTTATTACTAATAGGTCTACATCCCTTAGGCAAGTCTGTTAGCTCCCAAGTTTTGTTTGACTCAAGGAAATCTATTTCACTCTTGGTGGCTTCTTTCTAAAAAGTAGCATCTATAGACCTCATAGCCTCTTGGTAGGTTTCAGGATCTTCCTCAAGTAAGAACTGAGACACAAACTCATCGGTTAATGCATCAATATCAAAGCTCAAAGACTTCTACTAAAAAGGAAGTGAGAAAATTAGGACCAAAACTAGTTTCTGTCTCTTGTTTCTTCTAGGTTCAGTTACCAAGCCTCTAACACTAGAGCTAGAAGCAGGCAAGTTCACATGTTCAAGCACGACATTAGGCACAATATGTGGCACATCCTTTTTCAAAGGGAAAACATGCTCAAAAAATTCAGCATCCTTATACTCAGAAATAGAGAAATCACATAATGATATAAATCTATATGCAGCGCTGTTTTGAGCATCACTAATGAAAATAGCATCAAAGGTCTTGGGGCCAACGTTCGAATGTTTATGACTAGGTAGTGCAACTTTGGCCAAGCACCCCCACACTTTCAGATAATTTAGGTTAGGAGCATATCCTTTCCACAACTCATATGGGGCCAGATCTAATTTCTTATGGATAACTCTATTGAGTATAAAACAGGCAGTCAAGACAGCTTCCCTCTACATTTTATCATGTAATTGTTAAGCTAAAAATCATGCATTATTTTAATAATTATTTCGATTATATTATATATTTTATTTCGTCTAATTTACTTTAATTTATATATTTTTCAGGTTAGGCATTTTTTTAATAAAGAGGAGAAGACGAGTCGTTGAGGCTCGGGTTTTACATACTTGGGTAGAAGACGGTCCAAATAAGAATAATTATGAAAATATTATCTGGGCTAGGATTTCAAGAGTTGCAGAAGAGCTAGAAGTCTTGAGGGAGAAGAAGTTTAAGGAAGAAAGGAAGAAGAAAACCCTAATTACTAACCCTAATCACACCCCTCCTTTCTTCCCTATATATATCATCATCACCATCACCATAATGATCATCACCCACGGCAGCCAAGCCTCACCTTCAGCCCAACAATCATCACCATCTCATCTACCCTCTCAATCACACAGCCTTCTTGATAATCCACCCACACATCACATAATCATCCCATCATCACCTCCATACACTCCACGACATATCCCTCATCTCCTCATCTTATCATCATAATTCATTACCATTATCATCAAAGTAGGGGTGCTCTATTTTATTTTAGTTTATTTTATTTCATTTTTTTTGTGTTTGTTTAGTTGATTATTAAACATGATTTATTTGGGTGAATTTTGTGATTTTATTTTTAATATGAGTGAGTAATTCCTTTTTTACTTAGTATAATCTTCTTGAAGCCATGCTAAATTTACTATTTTGAAACAAGTTTTATACTTTATTGCCTAGTTGATTCATATTCATGATTCTATAGCGATTAGCGTTTATTGTTTACGATACTTGTGTTAAATTAATTAGAATGCATGCTAGTTAGTTTAATACAATTTCGATTGATAGTTTAGAAGACTATAATACGTAAAAGTTACAATCTTTTATGCTTAGGTATCACCCTAATTAATTATGGATGGTTCAAACTCATCTCTTTTAATTAGGTAATCGCTTTAGATTTTTGTTAAATCGATTTACTGGTAAATTAATTACAAAGTATTAAATAATGTTTTTCTAATTCTTAATGCTCTAGTTTGATTAAATTCTTGCACTGGCATGAGGGTTATCAAAACTAGTAGGGTTTATATTAGGGTTGGACCTAATTAAACTAGAATCTAAGGAAAAACGGGAAAGAACTGCTGGTGGATGTCTTCTGTAGTTTAACTCATAAATGAAATTAACTTGTGTGTTAATGATAAATATTAATTTGCATGGTGGATTGAGATTATACTAAGTATCCTTCATAAATTTGATAATTTTTGATCATTATTTGTTACTAAGAGTTAATTTGATTAGTTTATTCTATTTTTATTAGCTTCGATATAATTTCAATCGAACCCCCCTAAAAGTATAGTCTTTTAGGAGTGTCTAGGTAATTTTAGATAGTTTAGATTTTGATTTTTAGAGTGGTTATAATTTTAGATTGATTTATATTCAATTTTAGTATTTAATTATCGGTTTGTTAGAAATTAGACTAAAAATATTTATTTTTGTTTTTTTCGATTTTTATCAGCTCCTAGAGTTTATTTTGTGTCCTAGTCTGCCCATTTAATTCCGTAATTTTTGGAAGTTATTTGATAATTTTTCTGAATTATTTTGTGAATTGGATATGTGCAAGTTTTTAGGTTATTAATTCTAAAAATTTCGATTTCAATTGTTAATTCACGATTATTAGGTATTGTTAAGTTCAGAAAATTGTGTCCTAGAAGTAAGGTAATTTTATTGATTATTTTCGGATTTATATTTATGCAGATTATTTTATTTCTAATTTCAGATTTAATATTCTGCATTGATATTCTGTGATAATTTTCTGATTTGATTTTTCTAAAATTATTTGGATACAATTGAGGAGTCATAAGCTTGTATACCTGAGCAATAATATTTTAGGTTACTGTTTGACATTTTTAATATTTATCTTCAGATTATTATTTGCTATTTTGATTTTAAATTAGAATTTCAGCTACTATTCTGTTTTTATTTTTTTGGATTATTTAGGAAAGCTTTTTACTGTTTTCTTTCCAGAATATAATCCGAAATATTTAGGAGCATCATTGGGTGTTTTTTCCAGATTTGTATTCATTAGATTTTAATTATTTTAGAATTATTAATATTAGATTTAATAAATTAAATTAGTAAAATCATTTAGGATTAAGCTAGCCTTTTTAAAACAATCTTTCCTCGTGGATCGATCCCTACTTTCCTATGCTATAAATATTATTTATAAGTCAAAGTAGTAATTTAATTTGCAGCTGTACGACAAGCTTAACAAATTTTGGCGCCATTACCAGGGAAAGAAAATAGAACTGCTAGTTACTTCTATCTAATTTTACTACTTTTATTGTTTTTATTTTAATTTTTGTGGATTGCCCGAGATTAAGGAGTGGTAAGGAAATTGGAGAGGACAAGGAGCAAACATTAGTAGATAAAAACAAAAAAGGTTGTCCTAAATCAGTTAGTCTTAAGATTAAAGAGGTAAGAATGTCCACTCTTCGGGAACTTACTGCCCCTAACCTAGAAGCCCAACCCATGTCCATCACTTATACTGCATTAGATAAACCTCTAAAATTGAACTCTGGATTCATCAATCTATTACCTAAGTGTCATAGATTAGCTTGAGAGGACCCATATCATCATATTAGTGAATTCCTTATTACATGCTCTGCTATGGTGCCTGAGGGGATTCCTGAGGACCAAATTAGATTGAGGGCCTTTCCCTTTTCTTTGTTTGGTAATGCTAAGGATTGGTTGTATTACATGCCTGCTGGATCTTTCTCTACATGGACTGCATTGCATAAATCATTTTTAGAGAAATTTTTTCCAGCATCCCGAATTAGATCTATTGGGAAGGATATATGTGAAATCAAATAAATGAATGGGGAAACTTTTTGTGAGTACTGAGAAAAATTTAATAAATTGTGTGCTAGTTGTTCCCAACATAAACAGTTGTTGATTCAATATCTTTACGAGGGATTCCTTCCTATGGATCGTAATATGGTTGATGCTGCTAGTGGAGGGGCTCTAGTTAATAAAACTCCTGCAGAGGCTAAAAACTTATTCAATTTAATGGCCCAAAATACTCAACAGTTTGGTGCTAGGGAGTTACAAATTAAAAGGATTAATGAGATTGGTTCTAGTTTGTCTATAGAAAGTCAGTTATCTTATATTACTGCTATGTTGAATAAAATTGTCACTGAGGGAGTACAAAAAGCAGACATATGTGGCATTTGTTGTCTAGAGGGGCATCCTACTAATGCATATCCTACATTTCAAGAGGGTAATGTTAATAATATCTACTGTAACCAAGGTCAAAGGAGGTATAATCCCTATTCTAACACTTATAATGAAGGATGGAGAGACCACCCTAATCTTAGGTATGGCCCTCAAACCAATCCACCTAATTTTGACCAAACATCTCGTCAACCTTCTAATCAAGACAGGACTAACTTCGTACTTAAACAAGTTTTTAAGAAGATGGATGATGGGTTCTAGATTTTGGAGACAACTCTTAAGCAGGTTCAAGAGAGGCAGACGGCAACTAATCTCATAGTTAGCAACTTGCAGGCTCAAATGCAAAATAGGTTACCATCTCAACCTTACCCTAACCCTAAAGAGAGTGTTAGTGCCATAACAATTAGGAGTGGGAAAGAGTTACAAGAGCCTAGGAAGAGTAGAGAGGTTGAGCTTGAGTTAGAGATCAAAGGAGCTAAACCAGAGTTAAATATAGATTCTAATCAAACTATTAAGGAAATAGGAAAGAAGAAAAGAGAACCTTATAAACCAATTCCATCCTTTCCTAGTAGATTTCAAAATTCTAATTCTAAGGTGAATGAGGCTAACTAAGAAATCTTAGAGACATTAAAGAAGGTAGAGATCAACATACCTCTCCTTGATGCTATTAAACAGGTGCCTTATTATGCTAAGTTCTTGAAAGAATTATGTACTATCAAAAGAAAATTAGTAGGGAATGAAAAGGTGTGTGGGGGGGAAAATGTATCTGCAGTTTTTCAAAGGAAACTTCCCCCTAAGTACAAAGACTCAGGCGTGTTCTCTGTTCCTTGTAAAATAGGACATCTTCACTTTGATAAGGCTGTGCATGATTTCCGTGCTTCCATTAATGTCATGCCTAGGTCTGTTTATAACAAACTGAACTTGGGAGAGTTAAAGAAAATTGGTGTAGTACTTTAGTTAGCTGATAGGAGCAGTATTTACCCAGATGGAGTGTTAGAGGATGTCTTAGTCTAAGTGAATAAACTTGTATTTCCTGCTGATTTTTACGTGATGAACATGGGTGATGCATGTCATGATATTCCCATCTTGCTAGGCAGACTATTTTTGAAAACAGTTAGGACTAAAATTGATATGTATAAATGAATATTAACTATTGAATTTGATGGTGAAGTGATTAAATTTAATATTTTTGATACCATGAGATTCCCTGCTGATGTGAGTTACATGTATGCACTTGATATTATTGTTGAATTGGCCCAAGATATTTATGACTTATCCAATGAAGATGAATTTTTTACTATGCTTACTAAGAGACTTGATCAGGCTAAGTTTCAAAAAATGTCATGTCAGATTTATGATGATTTATTAGACGAGATCCAACTAGAGGATTCAGGAGCTTCATGAAGTCGAGCCAATGACTATAAACAAAGGCGCTGGTTGGGAGGCAACCCAACATTTTTAGAGAAGTACCTATTTAATTTTGTTTTTATTTTTATTATTTCTATCTTTTTGCATGCATTAGGAGCAATGTATGAATTAAGTGTGGGGGTGCATCCTGCATTTAAATTCTTGCAGTATTTATTCTGAAAAATTTTTTTTCTTATAAATAATGCATGATATGAGTTGATGCTAGGCTTGCTTGTTTAAATTTTTTTTTAATTTTCTTAGCTATTTTATAGTTTATTCTTTTATGAGTGAAGACTTCTAAGCATGCTAGCTGTCTTTCAGAGAAGATTGAGTTGATCCTCATATATCTCTTTAATGAGTAACTGTCATAATTATTCATCTTATTTTATCATGTTATATAGCCGTACAGAGGCAATAAAATGATCTACCCATTTCCTAGACTATTGAATTAGTAGAATAACTTCAAAAAAGTCAAAGTCGGGAATGACAAGTACTCCTTTGAGGCATGCGCTACTGGGTGCCACCCTTTGAGGCAATATTGCCACTGGAAAGCTTGCTTCCCATACTAATGAGTCAATAAAATAAATAAAAGTAATGATGAAAATAAAATATTTGCTCTAACACCTCTATTCGGGTGAGTGGTAGACAGGGAGTGTTTAATTTCTAAGACCCTATATGGGCCTCGAATATGTGCGCAAGTGAAGTTTGAAAAAAAAAAAGAAAGAGAAATAAGTACAAGGCAAGTTTCGAATCAGTTCAATGAGTTATTCTATCTAATTCAATAGTCTCTATAGCTATACCATGCCTAAATTATTCTATCTTAACTTTTTTTAGGCCTCTTAATCGGTGTATGCATAATCAGAAGAGATGGATAGTTATTGATCTTGTTACTTCATTATGGAAATATTGTGAGGTTGATGAATAAACTCTCTGATCGTAGTTAGATATCTAGTAGTTATTCACTTATAGGAGGAAAAACTAATTAATTTTCTATAAAACTGTTTTTAAAGCAAGTCAAGGCCTATTATGCGCATCATAGTTATGCATGACTTTATAAGGAAGAAAGAGCGTAGCGTTTAAGTCGAGTCTAAGATTTCTTTGCATGAAGACGTCCAAAGTCTAAGTGCGGGGCAATTTGTTAAGCCAAAAATTATGCATTGTTTTAATAATTATTTCGATTATATTATATATTTTATTTCGTCTAATTTACTTTAATTTATATATTTTTCAGCTTAGACATTATTTTAATAAAGAGGAGAAGATGAGTCGTTGAGGCTCGGGTTTTACATACTTGGGCAGAAGACGGTTCAAATAAGGATAATTATGAAGATATTGTTTGGGCTAGGATTTCAAGAGTTGGAGAAGAGTTAAAAGTCTTAAGGGAGAAGAACTTTAAGGAAGAAAGGAAGAAGGAAAACCTAATTACTAACCCTAATGACACCCCTCCTTTCTTCCCTATATATATCATCATCACCATCACCATAAGGATCATCACCCACGGCAGTGAAGCCTCACTTTCAGCCCAACAATCATCACCATCTCATCTACCCTCTCAATCACACAGCCTTCTTGATAATCCACCCACACATCACATAATCATCCCATCATCACCTCCATACACTCCACGACATATCCCTCGTCTCCTCACCTCATCATCATAATTCATTACCATCATCATTAAAGTAGGGGTGCTCTATTTTATTTTAGTTTATTTTATTTCATTTTTTTTGTGTTTGTTTAGTTGATTATTAAACATGATTTATTTGGGTGAATTCTATGATTTTATTTTTAATATGAGTGAGTAATTCCTTTTTACTTATATAATCTTCTTGAAGCCGTGCTAAATTTACTATTTTGAAACAAGTTTTATGCTTTATTGGCTAGTTGATTCATATTCAGAATTCTATAGTAATTAGCATTTATCGTTTATGATATCTGTGTTAAATTAATTAGAATCCATGCTAGTTAGTTTAATACAATTTTGATTGATAGTTTAGAAGACTATAATACGTAAAAGTTATAATCTTTTATGCTTAGATATCACCCTAATTAATCATGGATGGCTCAAACTTATGCCTTTTAATTAGGTAATCGCTTTAGATCTTTTTTAAATCGATTTGTTGGTAAATTGCTTACAAAGTGTTAAATGATATTTTGCTAATTCTTAATGCTCTAGTTTGATTAATTTCTTACGCTGGTGTGATTGCTATCAAAACTAGTAGGGTTTATATTAGGGTCGGACCTAATTAAACTAGAATCTAAGAAAAAATGGGGAAGAACCGCTGGTGGATGTCTTCTATAGTTTAACTCATGAATGAAATTAACTTGTGTGTTAATGATAAATATTAATTTGCATGGTGGATTGAGATTATACTAAGTATCCTTTATAAATTTGACAATTTTTGATCATTATTTGTTGCTTAAAGTTAATTTGATTAGTTTGTTCAATTTTTATTAGCTTCAATATAATTTCAATCGAACGCCCCCAAAAGTATAGTCTTTTAGAAGTATCTAGGTAATTTTAGATAGTTTAGATTTTGATTTTTAGAGTGGTTATAACTTTAGATTGATTTATATTCAGTTTTAGTATTTAATTACTGGGTTGTTAGAAATTAGACTAAAAATAGTTATTTTTGTTCTTTTTGATTTTTATCAGTTTCTAGAGTTTATTTAGTGTCCTAGTCTGCCCATATTTAATTCTGTAATTTGTGGAAGTTATTTGATAATTTTTCTGAATTATTTTGTGAGTTGGATGTGTGCAGGTTTTTAGGTTATTAATTCTGAAAATTTCGATTTTAATTGTTGATTCACTATTTTTAGGTATTGTTAAGTCCAGAAAATTGTGTCATAGAAGTAAGGTAATTTTATTGATTATTTTTGTATTTATATTCGTGTAGATTATTTTATTTCTAATTTCAGATTCAATATTCTGTATTGATATTCTGTGGTAATTTTCTGATTTGATTTTTCTGAAATTATTTGGATACAATTGAGGAGTCATAAGCTTATATACCTGAAAAATAATATTTTAGGTTACTGTTTGACATTTTTAATATTTATCTTCAGATTATTATTTGCTGTTTTGATTTTTAATTAGAATTTCAGTTACTATTCTGTTTTTATTTTTTTGGATTATTTAGGAAAGCTTTTTACTGTTTTCTTTCTAGAATGTAATCCAAAATATTTAGGAGCATCATTGGGTGTTTTTTCCAGATTTTTATTCATTAGATTTTAATTATTTTAGAATTATTAATATTAGATTTAATAAATTGGATTAGTAAAATCCTTTAGGATTAAGCTAGCCTTTTTAAAACAATCTTTCCTCATGGATCGATCCTTACTTTCTTATGCTGTAAATATTATTTATAAATCGAAGTAGTGGTTTAATTTGTGGCTCTACGACAAGCTTAACAAACTTTGGCGCCGTTACCGGGGAAAGAAAATAAAACTGCTAGTTACTTCTATCTAATTTTACTACTTTTATTGTTTTTATTTTGATTTTTGCAGATTGCCCGAGATTAAGGAGTGGCAAAGAAATTGGAGAGGACAAGGAGCAAACATTAGTAGATAAAAATAAAAAAGGTTGTCCTAAATCAGTAAGTCTTAAGATTAAAGAGGTAAGAATGTCTACTCTTCGGGAACTTGCTGCCCCTAACCTAGAAACCCAACCCATGTCCATTACTTATACTGCATTAGATAAATCTCTAAAACTGAACTCTGGATTCATCAATCTATTATCTAAGTTTCATGGATTAGTTGGAGAGGACCCATATCGTCATATTAGTGAATTCCTTATTGCATGCTCTACTATGGTGCCTGAGGGGATTCGTAAGGACCAAATTAGATTGAGGGCTTTTCTCTTTTCTTTGCTTGGCAATGCTAAGGATGGGTTGTATTACATGCCTGCTGGATCTTTCTCTACATGAATTGCATTGCATAAATCATTTTTAGAGAAATTTTTTCCAGCATCCCGAATTAGATCTATTAGGAAGGATATATGTGGAATCAAACGAATGAATGGGGAAACTTTTTGTGAGTACTGGGAAAAATTTAATAAATTGTGTGCTAGTTGTCCCCAACATCAAATAACTGAACAGTTGTTGATTTAATATTTTTACGAGGGTTTGCTTCCTATAGATCGTAATATGGTTGATGCTGCTAGTGGAGGGGCTCTAGTTAATAAAACTCCTGCAGAGGCTGGAAACTTATTCAATTTAATGGCCCAAAATACTCAGCAGTTTGGTGCTAGGGAGTCACAAATTAAAAGGGTTAATGAGATTGGTTCTAGTTCGTCTGTAGAGAGTCAGTTATCTTACATTACTGCTATGTTGAATAAGATTGTCATTGGGGAAGTATAAAAAGCAGTCATATGTGGCATTTATTGTCTAGAGGGGCATCCTACTGATGCATGTCCTACATTTCAAGAGGGTAATGTTAATGCTATCTATTCTAACCAAGGTCAAAGGAGATATGATCCCTATTCTAACACTTATAATGAAGGATGGAGAGACCACCCTAATTTTAGGTATGGCCCTCAAACCAATCCACCTGATTTGGCCAAACATCTCGTCAACCTTCTAATCAAGACAGGGCCAACTTCCTACTTAAACAAGTCCTTAAGAAGATGGATGATAGGTTTCAAATTTTGGAGACAACCCTTAAGCAGGTTCAAGAGAGACAGACGACAACTGATATCATAGTTAGCAACTTGCAGGCTCAAATGCAAAATAGGTTACTATCTCAGCCTTACCCTAACCCTAAAGAGAATGTTAGTGCCATAACAATTAGGAGTGGGAAAGAATTATAGGAGCCTAGGAAGAGTGGAGAGGCTGAGCTTGAGTTAGAGATCAAAGGAGCTGAACTAGAGTTAAATATAGATTCTAATCAAACTACTATGGAAATAGGAGAGAAGAAAAGAGAACCTTATAAACCAATTCCACCCTTTCCTAGTAGATTTCAAAACCCTAATTCTAAGGTGAATGAGGCTAACCAAGAAATCTTAGAGACATTAAAGAAGATAGAGATGAACATACCTCTCCTTGATACCATTAAACAAGTGTCTCGTTATGCTAAGTTCTTGAAAGAATTATGTACTACTAAAAGAAAATTAGTAGAGAATGAAAAGGTGAGTGTGGGGGAAAATGTATCTGCAGTTTTTCAAAGGAAACTTCCCCCTAAGTGCAAAGACCCAGGTGTGTTCTCTGTTCCTTGTAAAATAGGACATCTTCACTTTGATAAGGTTGTGCATGATTTGGGTGCTTCCATTAATGTCATGCCTAGGTCTGTTTATGACAAATTGAACTTAGGAGAGTTAAAGAAAACTGGTGTAGTACTTCAATTTGCTGATAGGAGCAGTATTTACCCAGATGGAGTGTTAGAGGATGTCTTAGTCCAAGTGAATGAACTTGTGTTTCCTGCTGATTTTTATGTGATGAACATGGGTGATGCATGTCATGATATTCCCATCTTGCTAGGTAGGCCATTTTTGAAAACAGCTAGGACTAAAATTGATGTGCATAAAGAAACATTAATCATGGAATTTGATGGTGAAGTGATTAGATTTAATATTTTTGATGTCATGAGATTCCCTGCTGATGTGAGTTACGTGTATGCACTTGATATTATTGTTGAATTGTCCCAAGATATTTATGACTTATCCAATGAAGATGAATTTTTGACTATGCTTACTAAGAGACTTGATCAGGCTACGTTTCAAAAAGTGCCATGTCAGATTAATGATGATTTATTAGAAGAGATCCAACTAGAGGATCCAGGAGCTTCATGAAGTCGAGCCAACGACTATAAATTAAGGCGCTGGCTGGGAGGCAACTCAACGTTTTTAGGGAAGTACCTATTTAATTTTATTTTTATTTTCATTATTTCTATCTTTTTGCATGCATTAGGGACAATGCATGAATTAAGTGTGGGAGGTGCATCCTGCTTTTAAATTCTTACAATATTTATTCTGAAAAATTTTTTTTCTTATAAATAATACATGATATGAGTTGATGCTAGGCTTGCTTGTTTAAATTTTTTTTTAATTTTCTTAGCTATTTTATAGTTTATTCTTTTATGAGTGAAGACTTCTAAGCATGCTAGCTGTATTTAAGAGAAGATTGAGTTGATCCTCACATATCTCGTTAATGAGTAACTGTCATAATTATTCATCTTATTTTATCATGTTATATAGCCGTACAGAGGCAATAAAATGACCTACCCATTTCCTAGACTATTGAATTAGTAGAATAACTTCCAAAAAAAAAAAAAGTCAAAGTCGGGAATGACAATTATCCCTTTGAAACATGCGCTACTGGGTGCCACCCTTTGAGGCAATATTACCACTGGAAAACTTGCTTCTCATACTAGTTAGTCAATAAAATAAATAAAAGTAATGATGAAAAAAAAATGTTTGCTCCACCACCTCTATTCGGGTGAGTGTCAGACAGGGAGTGTTTAATTTCTAAGACCTTATATGGGCCTCGAATATGTGCGCAAGTGGAGTTTGAAAAAAAAAATGAAAGAGAAATAAGTAGAAGGCAAGTTTAGAATCAATTCAATGAGTTATTCTATCTAATTCAATAGTCTCTATAGCCATACCATGCCTAAATTATTCTATCTTAACATTTTTTAGACCTCTTAATCAGTGTATGCATAACCAGAAGAGATGGGTAATTATTGATTTTGTTACTTCATTATGGAAATATTGTGAGGTTGATGAATAAACTCTCTGATGGTAGTTAGGTATTTTGTAGTTATTCACTTATAGGAGGAAAAACTAATTAATTTTCTATAAAACTGTTTTTAAAGTAAGTCAAGGCCTATTATGAGCATCATAGTTATGCATGACTTTACAAGGAAGAAAGAGGGTAGGGTTTAGGTCGAGTCTAAAATTTCTTTGCACAAGGACGTCCAAAGTCTAAGTGTGGGGAAATTTGTTAAGCCAAAAATCATGCATTGTTTTAATAATTATTTCGATTATATTATATATTTTATTTCGTCTAATTTACTTTAATTTATATATTTTTCAGGTTAGGCATTGTTTTAATAGAGAGGAGAAGATGAGTCATTAAGGCTCGGGCTTTACATACTTGGGCAGAAGACGGTCCAAATAAGAATAATTATGAAAATATTGTCTGTGCTAAGATTTCAAGAGTTGGAGAAGAGCTAGAAGTCTTGAGGGAGAAGAAGTTTAAGGAAGAAAGGAAGAAGAAAACCCTAATTACTAACCCTAATCACACCCCTTCTTTCTTCCCTATGTATATCATCATCACCATCACCATAAGGGTCATCACCCATGGCAGCCAAGCCTCACCTTCAGCCCAACAATCATCACGATCTCATCTACCCTCTCAATCACACGGCCTTCTTGATAATCCACCTACACATCACATAATCATCCCATCATCACCTCCATACACTCCACGACATATCCCTCATCTCCTCACCTCATCATCATAATTCATTACCATCATCATCAAAGTAGGGGTGCTCTATTTTATTTTAATTTATTTTATTTTATTTTTTTTTGTGTTTGTTTAGTTGACTATTAAACATTAATTATATAGGTGAATTTTGTGATTTTATTTTTAATATGAGTGAGTAATTCCTTTTTACTTAGTATAATCTTTTTGAAGCCATGCTAAATTTACTATTTTGAAACAAGTTTTATGCTTTATTGCCTAGTTGATTCATATTCATGATTCTATAGTGATTAGTGTTTATCGTTTATGATATTCGTGTTAAATTAATTAGAATGCATGCTAGTTAGTTTAATACAATTTCGATTGATAGTTTAGAAGACTATAATACATAAAAGTTATAGTCTTTTATGCTTAGATATCACCCTAATTAATCATGGATGGCTCAAACCCATCTCTTTTAATTAGGTAATCGCTTTAGATCTTTGTTAAATCGATCTGCTGGTAAATTGGTTACAAAGTATTAAATGATGTTTTTCTAATTCTTAATGCTCTAGTTTGATTAAATTCTTACGCTGGTGTGAGGGTTATCAAAACTAGTAGGGTTTATATTAGGGCTGGACCTAATTAAACTAGAATCTAAAGAAAAACGGAGAAGAACTACTGGTGAATGTCTTCTACAGTTTAACTCATGAATGAAATTAACTTGTGTGTCAATGATAAATATTAATTTGCATGGTGGATTGAGATTATGCTAAGTATCCTTCATAAATTTGACAATTTTTTATCATTATTTGTTGCTTAGAGTTAATTTGATTAGTTTGTTCTATTTTTATTAGCTTCAATATAATTTCAATCGAACCCCTCCAAAAGTATAGTCTTTTAGGAGTGTCTAGGTAATTTTAGGTAGTTTAAATTTTTATTTTTAGAGTGGTTATAATTTTAGATTGATTTATATTCAGTTTTAGTATTTAATTATCGGTTTGTTAGAAATTGGACTTAAAATAGTTATTTTTATTCTTTTTTGATTTTTATCAATTCCTAGAGTTTATCTGGTGTCCTAGTCTTCCCATAATTAATTCCGTAATATATGGAAGTTATTTGATAATTTTTCTGAATTAATTTGTGAATTGGATATGTGCAGATTTTTAGGTTATTAGTTCTAAAAATTTCAATTTTAATTGTTAATTCACAATTATTAGGTATTGTTAAGTCCAGAAAATTGTGTCCTAGAAGTAGGGTAATTTTATTGATTATTTTTGTATTTATATTTATGCAGACTATTTTATTTCTAATTTCAGATTTAATATTCTGCATTGATATTCTGTGGTAATTTTCTGATTTGATTTTTCTGAAATTATTTGGATACAATTGAGGAGTCATAAGCTTATATACCTGAATAATAATATTTTAGGTTACTGTTTGACATTTTAATATTTATCTTTGGATTAGTATTTGCTGTTTTGATTTTTAATTAGAATTTTAGCTACTATTCTATTTTTATTTTTTTAGATTATTTAGGAAAGCTTTTTACTATTTTCTTTCCAGAATATAATCCAAAATATTTAGGAGCATCATTGGGTGTTTTTTTCTAGATTTTTATTCATTAGATTTTAATTATTTTAGAATTATTGATATTAGATTTAATAAATTGGATTAGTAAAATCATTTAGGATTAAGCTAACCTTTTTAAAACAATCTTTCCTCGTGGATCGATCCCTACTTTTCTATGCTATAAATATTATTTATAAGTCGAAGTAGTAGTTTAATTTGTAACTTTACGACAAGCTTAACAATAATCCAGAACTTACAAGCATGGCATTCATCATGTCTTTAAAGGTGCGGTTTTTCCGTTCAGCAACACCATTGTGTTGAGGCGTGTAGGGGGTACTAGTTTCATGTATTATCCCATTTTTCTCACAAAATGCAGTCAAGGAATCGATGTCATATTCCCCACCTCTGCTTGACCTAAGTCTCTTGATTTTTTGATCTAACTAGTTTTTAACTTTAGCTTTGTACTTTAAGAATATTTCCTCAACCTCATCTTTACACTTGAGGAGGTAGATCTTGGTATACCTAGAGTAGTTATCTACAAAAGTGATATACCATTTCTTTCCCCCCTTACTCTTTGTGTTCCTAAAGTCTGCTAAGTCTGAATGCACAAGTTCCAACAAAATTGTTTTTCTAGTAGTTACTGATTTAAATGGTTTCTTGGCAAATTTTGCTTGTACACAGATAGAACACTTGGAACAACTTTCAATATTCACATTTGGAATTAGTCACATGTTTCTAAGCCTTTTCAAAATTAACATGTCCAAGGCCACCATGCCACAAATCAGCACACTTAGCAATATAAACAGAATTGACAGCAGTTTCATTATTAACTTGCGCAGCAGCATTCAGAACAAGTAGCCCCCCACTACAATACCCCTTCCTAACAAAGTCTCCATTTCGCATGATAATAATTTTACTAGCTTCTTGCACAATCTTTAGGCCAGCAATATCAAGAAGGGTACTAGAAACTAAATTCCTACGAAGGGAAAGGACAAACAAGACATTACTTAAAGACAATAGTTTTCCAGAAGTAAACTTAAGTAGAACCTTTCCTTTATCCTTGACAGCAGCTGTAGATGAGTTACCCATGTAAATGTACTATCCATCAGTAACATCTTTAAAGTCGACCATGAGTTTTCTGTTGGCACAGAAGTGTCTTGAAGCTCCAGAATCCAGAATCCATTCTGTCAGGTTGTGCACCAGATTTGCCTCCAGGGTGGTAACTGCACATATGATTTTATTGTCCTCGGTTTTAGCGATATTGGCAGTAGGTGGTGTGGACTTCTGCTTAGCTTGAACTGACTCTTTTTGCTGATTGCATTGATAGGCCTTATGTCTAAGCTTGCCACACACATAACACACTACCTTGGGCTTCTGAATTTTCTTTTTAATAGCATTCTGGTTTCTAAGATTATTATTTGACTTCTGGAATTTCTTTCCTTTGCCTTTAAACCCATCTTTGTTCGTTGGCACAGCAGATTCAATTAAGTTAGAATTAACAAAATTTAATAAAAGAGAGGACATCTTATCTTTCAGCTGGTCTGCCTCTTCAGTTCGCATGTGGCTGATTAGTTCCTGCTGTGTAAGATCCTTCTTCTTGTGCTTGAGATGGTTTCTATAATCGCTCCAAGATGGTGGAAACTTTTCAATCAACACGTTGGCTTGAAGAATCTCACACATTTTCATGCATTCTGCCAGAACCTCAGCATATAGATTCTCTTATGCATTAACTTGTTCCATGATCTGTTTGCCATTAACAATCTGGAACTGTAGCCACTTGCTGACGACGTACTTTTTCTTTTCAGCATCATATGAACCATATTTCGCTTCCAGTTTGGTCCATATGGCCTTCACAGATTTAAAGATCACAAATAGATCAAACAGTGGGTTGGACATACTGTTCAGTAAATAACTACAAGCCAATTTGTTGTCCTTTTTAAGTTTCTTCTTGGAAGCATCATCAAGTGGGCTGGAGGGTATTTTAGGAACAACAGGAGTAGAAGGTTCAGCATCAATTGTTGTTTCATCAAGAAGGTTAGTGGTGAGAACATAATCGATCTCAAGTTGTTCAAAACAGAGGAGTAGTTTCTGGGACCAACGTTTATAATTGGTTCCATCAAGGGGTTCAATTTTGTAGAGTTCTGGGAGAGTTTTCAGTGTTACAGCCATTGTATTTAGCTTTCAGATTGTTGGAATAATTGGTTTAATGGCTGCTGTGAGCACAAAGGAAAAACTGTGTCGTGGATGAGACCACCGACCTGAAAGCTAAATTCCCCCAACTCAGGTGCAAATCGATAAGGCAAAAAAGCTCCCCAAGGTTTAACACAACAAGCTTCTCACTCGTGCACTCAAGGGAGAAGCTATGGAGTATAACAGTCTGTTACCCAGGAAGAGAAGTAGGAAGAAAAGAGGAGACAAGGTTTCTGTGTTTCTGTGTGTCTTTCACAGCTATAGAAGGGCTCTTTATATAATGGTCTAATTGAGAAAGAGCTATTGAATAACATTAAAAAAGGAGTAAATTGAGGGCGGAAATCTGGGATAGGGAGAGGATCATGGTAACTGAAGCAATAATGGAGGAAGACTCAGCCAAGCTAGCCGTTAGGTTTACGACAGCTTGTATACAAACAGTCCGAAGAAAATTCCTCCAAAAATATAATCAGTAAGGCCCAAGCCCATGGCCTACGCCCAACCCGAACTGGACGGGCGGGCGATGGTGGCATGCGCACGTGTGGCAGCCTAAGTCCCCTCAACCCCCTTAAAACATGGCTTCCATTTATTCAACAGGCATAAGGAGAGTGGGATATATGAACTCTTCAAACCACTCTCAAGAGTTCCATGAGGGACAACAAAAGAGATAGAGAGAGTAAGTGAACACCCTTTTGGAGTGCCATTACTCCAACAATATATACATAATTTAAACACAAATACATGTGCAGAAGAGGAGATTTATGATGGAGATGGAGTTAATCATATTGTTGAACCAAATAGAGGAAGGGCTTGAGTTCTAAAGCAATCTAACTTTATGAAAATTTCATAATAAACATTAGATGAGCCAAAGAGATGATACTCCCAATTCATAAAAATTTCATAACATACAGTGGATGAGCAAAAGAGGTCATGCTCTTAAATGATACTGGCACTTGATCTACTTAAAACAAAACCAACCATAGTATTAATATGATATTATTATTTAAAAAGAAATGCTTAAAGATTACAATTAAAAGAGACATGAAAATAAAAATGAAAAAAACCTAGGCTCAAAAAATAAAGGAAATAACAAAGAAAAGTTTTTCCTTGCTCTTTTATCTAATACTCCGTTAAAAAAAATGAACAAAATAGTGAAAGCAAACTGATAGAACTTGCAGGATACCTAAAGAAACAAAAGATATGGAAAATTATGTATGATACTTTAGGAGGTCTCCTCATTTCAAAGCCGTAATTGAACCAAAAAGGTAGCTAAGCTAGGTAAGCTAGATAGCTATGAAAAAGACAATGCCATGAAATTAGGCCAAGTTTAAGTTTATTTTTGGAGAAGTTGCACCACAATGTAACGAAATCCACTAGTACATGCTGAACATTATCCGATGGCACCCAAAAGTAAAGGGTAATGCAACCACTAAAAATACACAGAGCACAATGATAGAGCAATACAGAAATTCATGAGAAATCTTATGTAGGATTCTTTTGGGTTGTAATATGTATACCAATTAATGACTCAAACTCTTTTTCTGGTAACTCCATTTCAGGCTCTGTATTTGCCTAACATCATAAACAACACCTGAATTTACTCATCCTCCATGCCATTAAATCACTATAATCCAAAACCATGAACTGAGGATCCCAAAATCACAAAATCAAGGACAAATAATAAGTAATTTGGATGAGACCCCAAAATTCAAAATAAGAAAAAACTCAAATTCATCAAACAATAATTAGCAAAAATCGATAAGCCAAGATTTGCTTGAAAAATGTCAATGATTATACACAAAATTGTCCAGGACGAATATAAAGACAAAAATTAATGTAGTACGGAACGAAAACCCAAAACTTTTCCGCAATATAGTCAATCCCTCTCCCATGCCCCCTTCCCACGATTGAAAAAACAGTAAAAGAAGATCATAGACAAAAGTAAATTGTAAAAAGAATCTCAAAAAGACCCAAATGAATCACCTAACACAAAAGCTGTAACACGTTGAGATGTGCATTAATTTCATAGGAAGACATCGAGTAATTATTCCAATCAAAATTTTTTTGATCAATAATCCAACCCATCAAGATGCAAACTATCCACAAAATGAAGACAAGCATAACAAAGGAGAGATGAAAATATACGTATCACAGCAATTGCAGTATAAGTCATATGAAAAGCCCTTCAAATTCAAATGAAGCTAAAAATGAAATAATAAGAGATAGAAAAACAAAGGAAAATAGTAGATATGGCAGCTACCTTGCCTGTAGGGATGGATCCATGGCTCATTTAACTTTCAGTTTCTCATTTGCATTTAACATAGCAAGTGTTGTGCAGAAAAACAGGAACATAATAGCCGAGTAATTATTCCAACCAAAATCTTTTTTTATCAATAATCCTACCAAAATATAACACATACTAAAGAAGATTTAATAGAAATTGAACCTGGAGAAATACATTGAATATCAGTCCAAAATAAAATAGAGTCAACCTGAAGTAGAGAAGAACCCAGTGGCCTTGTCCTGCAACTAAGGGGAAATCATGGAAGAATAACAGATTTCCACTTAAAATAAAATAAAGTAAGAAAATTTTCAACTGATCCTAATGGATTGAAAAACAGATCCATAAACTTCGAAATTCCATACCTCATCTTGACCAAAATTGCCATTTGTCATTAAAAATCATAAACATATAATAAATATCAAAAATATGCATTATGAAGAAACTAAAATCAAACCCAGGAAAAATCAAAACGAAATTACCTAAATGATCATCATCCATTAGACCTGTAATCCTAGTGGAGTTATCTGCCCATATTCAGGCTTCTAAAATTAAGCCAACCATCGTTGCATGACTACCATTAAACCCACAGTGTGGGCTGATTTTCTTAATTATTGGTCCCAATTCACCATCGTTCATCACCAAAAATGAGAATCAGCTAACAAATTGCAAAAATATCTACGCAAAAAACTAAATTTATACCCATAATTTAAGAAAATGCAAGCCAAAATACCAAAATTGCACTCTGTAGAAATTCTTACTGAGCAATGCAATTTGTAAGATTTTAAAAGTAAGCCGACTAATTGGGAGCCAAAACCCAATAATCTTCCTGCGCTAGCTTCTCCGCCTTTATAAGGGGAATGATCTTAACATTTCAAACGTTGATTGGATGATTCTACTACTGAAATAGAGAGAGAGAGCATTAGAGACCCATAATTATAGGTTTTATGTAAACAGAGGTTGAGATTTCAAAAATGAGTAAGAGATCATAGAGACAATTAAAGTGGAAAACTGCAAGCGCAATATGTGTTTATGAACATGGATGAAAGTGGGTGTTTGGGGAGGGAGAACGATGGACACGTGCAGCGAGTCAGTTATTGTCAATCGGTTGTACCCACTTTGCAGTTTGAGTTGGTCAAGTACATATTTTTCCTTTTTCAATGCTACAATGGCCCCAAAGGACATATCAACAGTTATAGATGCTCATGTCAACTTGGTTTTGCCTTTATTATAGATATAGATTAGTATAGATAATTTTTAAAATTTAAAATTAAAACTAACTTTTTATCCATTTTGGCGGGATTAAATGAATTCAGGAACGAGGGAGGGAAGGATTCTCAACCTCTATACATTTTTACATTTATAGTATAAAGATTAGTCATGGTCAGTCTACAAGGCGGGGGGTAGGGGATGGGATTTAGCTGAAGCACGGGCCACTTGACCACTAAATATAAGCTGAGTTGGGCCTAAGGATGTCAAAGGATAGGATTCGGATCGGATATTGAAACATCTGAGTCCGCATCCACTTATATTCGGATTCAAAAATCTGATCCGAATCCAATTCGACGGATCAAAAGAGAACCTTTAGATCCGATCCAAGTCGAATCGGATCAGAATCAGATTTAATCCGTTCTGAAATAATTCCTTTCGTCACACAATAATTTCATACATTTTTCTATATTCTATCCATCTATCGATGCAATGATGTTTATTCACGTATCATATTAACCGAATCCTAAACATTTAAGCTAATGGAAGAATGAAAGAAGAAATATATTTAAGACTCAACAAAACGACAGCACGTTCTAACAATTATAAGTGTTAAATAATGTGAGATACATCTGAAATATTGCAAATAACATGTCTAACTCATAAAAAGAAAAAAATTAAGAGTACAAATCCTCCACTTGCTTTAGTTAGCTCTTCTTCTCTGTTGGTCTCCGACTATGAGTATATGTATTATGATATCTATAACTATTATTTGTATGAAGTTGGGATTTTCATTAGAATTGAGTGTTAGAATATAACTTTGAACATATCACTAATCCATATATTGTTGTCTCTTTGTCTCATCATAACCATAGTAATATCACCACATATTATCCAATTGGGCCCTCATTAACCTCTTTCAATGACACATTCAGGTTGCTAAATTACAGAGATTTGTAGGAACTGAACACTCATTAAAACATAATATATCAACAGAATCATCAATTCAGATCAGCCCCAAAAAATGAGCAAAATCAACAATCTTCTCTAGGGCTGTCAAACAGGTCAGGTTGGGTCTAATTCGTGTTCATATCAAACTTAAACAAGTTTAGAAATCCTTGACCTAAATCTAACATGTTTATTAAATGGGTTGAAAACATTGACTTGTACCCATTTATTTTTTAAACAGGTTGACCTGAAATTTACCCATCAACAGTTTAATATGAACAGGTCAAGTTCAGGTTATCCGATGACCTGTTCACCCATTTTATATTTTGACTAAAATATGATTATCAAGCATTATAAATCAATTTTTTTGACCTTAATATAGGATCATAATGCAATCACCGTTTATGATTCACAAGAATCACAATCACAAAACAAATATCAACTTGATTAAACCCCACATTTTCACAATTCCCCCCCCCCAAAAGTACATGGTAGCTGAGTAAATGGATCAACTTATTTAGGCCCTATTCTATTTTGCGTTTTTGAGTATTCAGCTAAGAGCTTATATCTCCTTATAGCTGCTTACATCTCTTACAGCTCCTTACATCCTTAACACAATCCTCATATCTTTTTGCATCTTTTTACAACTTCTTACATCTTCTTACATCTTCTTATATCTCATATAGATTTTCTATAACATTCATTTATTTTAATTATAGAAATATGTATATTTCTTAATTATGCTACCAATATACAAAATTTATAAAT
The DNA here is from genome assembly GCA_029747015.1 of Carnegiea gigantea. NCBI lineage: Eukaryota > Viridiplantae > Streptophyta > Magnoliopsida > Caryophyllales > Cactaceae > Carnegiea > Carnegiea gigantea. The sequence goes on from JAKOGI010000452.1 coordinate 517,731, forward strand.
ATCTTATGAACACAATATTTGCATAAACATAAAAATATAATATAACGACGTAAGTCTGAAGCATATATGAAAACTGTCAAACTATATGCAACGAAAGTATTCTAGCTATTTCATCCCTAAGGTCATCCATGACAATTTTGTTCTTATTATTATACAATTGAATATTTGGTGGTCGTTCTAAATTTGGTTTCCTTGTTGAGATTAATATGCGCTTATTATGCAGAATAATAAAATTGTGCAGAGTACAACAAGAAACAATTATCTAAAATTGCTACTCCTGTCTCATTTGCGGCATTCTGTCGGCCAATATTTTCCATCTCCCCTTCAAGACTCCAAAAGTTCTCTCCACTGTCATTCGTAAAGATGAGTGTTGATAGTTGAACCGTTCATTCACTCCGTTAGGTGAGCCACATTTTCTAAACTGTGGGATATGACGATGAGTTTCCTTTCCTATCTGTGGAGCTAAATATCCAAGAATATTTGGATATGCTATGTCAACTAGATTGTATTTTTCTAAATAATTATGTGAAATAATTAGAGTAGTATATGACAAATGAGAATCATCAAGGACTATGTTAAGAAAATATCCTCATGCACCTGGAGAGGGATGAGGAAAATCGAAATTAGGTTGAAGCATACTATCTCATAATACTGTCATGTCTTGTGCACTCCCCTCCCAACCGACGTTTAAATAAGTGATTATCATGTTGAATGATACCACAGCCAAGCTGTTCCAAGTGTTTTGATCTGTACGTGATCAATGAGCAACACCCGTATCTTCTCTAAGTATTACTTGCACATGAGAGCCATGTAATGCTCCTATGTAATCCTACAAATATAAATTAAACATATGTTTAACACTTTTGAATTAATGTGCACAACTATCTCATTTATATAAATGATTCATACATAAAAAGTTTTACCTTAAAGTAGGGCCAATAATTGCCACGGCTATCCTCAATTTCTTCGGGAACCGCATTTATATATATATATATATTTTTTTGGTTATACTTTGCTTATTGGATCAAACTAAGGTAAATGTAAAAAATCACCTCAAGTGCACGAAATTCTCTTGACCAAATTTAGTGGGTTTGATATATTTTATTGTTATGTAACTAAATTAGTTAATGGTTTATTTTCAGTTAGTTTATTATTTTAATATTATTGTTTCTCATCCAAAATGTCCTTTGTAAAACAAACATATTTTGTTTCAATTATATTAAGAAATATTTTGTTTACTGATGGTATCAAATTTTAGTCATAAATATAACTAATATATCATAATTATCACAAATTATACTATACAACTCTTCAATAATTCAACAGCACCTTACATCTATCCTTACATCTTCTCACAGCTCCTTATATTTTTTTACAGCTTTTTACATCTTCTTACAACTCCTTAGAGCTCCTTACAACTTCTTAATCCATTTAATTAAATAGGTTAAATTGGTATTTTTTTCAGGTCAAAATTCTCAACCTGAACCTAACCTAATTAATTAAATGGGTTAAATGTGTCAACTCATTTAATTAAATGGGTTGAAAATCTTTAACCAAACCCGCTTAATTTTATGTTCGGTTTGAGTTGATAATATGTTAGGTTAACGTTTGACAGTCCTAAATTCTTCCCCAACCCCAAAATGGTGAAACCCAAAATCTAACTTCTCTTGTTCTTACCCGCAAGAAATCCAAACAACATTCCAAGTCATAAAAATATATATTTAAATTTTACTGTATGAATTGTTAAATTAACAAGAAAGAGGAGATGTGCACTCACGAGAGGCTAGAGAGGGACGATAAAATGCCCAACGTCGGCGTTGTAGAAACCGACGGGAAGATAGAGAGTCAAAGAGAGGGGGAGAGAGAGAGACAGGGCAGGGAGTTAAAGCGAGGATCCAAGGACTTAGGAGGGACTATGCCGACAGTCCGACTAGCGAGTAGTGAGAGGCCGAGAGTGGCTAGCTAGAGGCTGTGAACCGAGAGCGACTTGCGAGACAATAGCGAGAGCAACTGGCAAAAGGTCGAGAAGAAAGAGAATAATCAGGGGAGAGTATTAGGGTTTCAACGTTTTAATTTTGCATATTAAAAAAAATTACTAACCAAAAAAAAAAAAAAAAAAATGGCGCTTGGGCTGCAGCTTGGGGGTGGGGGGAGGGTGGGTACATTGGGGAGATTTTATTTCTAAAAACCTTAAAATTTAAATCTGAAATATTTGAAAAACTAGTCGGATCGGATTGCAAGTCGGATCAGATTCTATCATTCATCCAAATCCAATCCGAATTCGACTCGAATTTGGATTATTTTTTTGGGACTCGGGCTCAAATTTTTCTGTCTTATATTCGAATCGGATAATTTTACCTTGGATCGGATCGGATCGGATCTACTCCAATTTCGGATGTAATTGCCAACGGATGATAGTGTGCAAATGACCAACCTTTAGATGATTGGATCAAAGCAAAGGCAGGGCACCGTGGCACAGACCGAAAAAGGTCAACCGAAAGGCAAAGCCCACTCAAGTCTCTTTCACTAATGCAAATGCTGTAGGAAAACCTCTAAGCAATAAGGTGATTAGAAGAGGTATCGGATGGCCAAATAAAAGTTAACATGAGTTTATTAGAAATGATTTGAAGTTTGTAGGTCTAACAAAGGGCATGACCCAGGATAGAAATATGTGGAGATTTAAAATTAAGGTTGTAGCTCATCGATAGCATACTTATAGTCTGTACTTTCGCTTTTGTTTGAGTGGTGATTACTATTATATTGTATTGGCTATTATTTTTTTTGTTGCATATGATGCAATCTTGTAGGCTAGTAGATTGATCTTACCAGGGGTATGTCACCTCCTACTGCTCAAGGTACACAAAATTAGTTTACCAATCGATTTTCATCTTCTACGTATATTTTTAAAACTTTTTTGTGTGCCTATTGAGAACGGTCTCTCTACAAGTAGTCATTTACGTAGGGACAAGACAACCTACATCTATATCTCTCAAGACCCCATAAAAGCAAGACCTATAATGCGAGTTGTTATTGTTGTAGTCATACTGCACTAAAGTAGGGAAAAACCTCTTTTTTGACATGAAAGTAAGGGAAAAGCAATAGAATATGAATAGGGCTTACAGATTCAAAATGGTAATCAGATTTTCCCTTTGATGTCAAAAGAAAAGGGGGCTATTGTAATTTTTGGTTGTAGTTTATTCGTTGTCTTTCTTAAATTCTAGAGAGAATCAAAATATAGAGTGGAAATTTTATCTCCAATATTGCTCTGATCTTTAATTTCTATTCTTTTTACAACCATGCAGTGCTTCTTTTTTTGAATCCAACTTGTTACTTGTTTGTTTCAATTTGTGTTGTTTCTAATTACGGGGTATTCTTGTGCTCTGAATCCTGTGTACGTAACTCTCAGTTTCCGCTTTGAAAAGAACAACCGTAAAATATGACACTAAAAGTTCGAAGTGTGTGTATATTTCACCTTTTAATTTAATTGTTGTTTTTCTTCCCTGGACATTTAGCGCATCCCTAGCCAGAGTTCCATTTTTTGGAACTCAGACCTGCCAAGTCAGTAGGAGTTTCACTTGTATTCTATTCAGTTTTCCAACCATTGGAACTCATTTCAGGACAATTAATTGTCGTGGAGCCCACAATTTGAACATAATTTATTACTTATTATTTTTTATGTTTTGTTTGTGTTTTAACTTTCGTAACATATGTGAATGTTTTTTAATCTTCGAAGGTAAGGAATATTTATTTTGTGGACATAAAAATGGATAAATGGGATTTAATTTTTCTTATTATTTTATTTCTATGTTTGGTTTCCAACAAGTGAAAAAAGATAGAATTAAAAGTACAATTCAATTAAAAACTAATACAATAAGAAGGATCGCAGTTGAAAACAGATTACAATACGAAGATTCGACATGATTAGAAAAATACAACACGAACATTCGACTATTTAAAAAAAAATACAATGCAAGAGATCGACAAATAACAAAAAACAACTACATTTGCGATGTTCTTCGCGCCGTATGTTGATTCCATATTTCTTCAACCAAGCTGGATTGAATACGTGCATGTAAGTCTGGGTTATGAACTTGTACTACTCTACGAAGGTAGGCTGCATAGCACAGATGATGGTTCCGTTGGACATTAGGTTGCGAGTTGTTGTCCTCCACATCATCATATTCAAAATTAAGGTCATACGAATCACGCTCGTCCTCGACGATCATGTTGTGGAGTATAATGCATGTCTTCATTATCATACCCAATTCAGCCATATCTATGTTTCGTACAGGGCCGCGGATGATGGCGAAGCGAGCTTGTAGAACCCCAAATGCTCTCTCCACATCCTTCCTAACAGATTCTTGACATTCAGCGAATAATTTTGCCTTGGCTCCTTGAGGAAGGGGGATGGTCTTCACGAACGTGGCCCATCTCAGATAAATATCATCAGACAGAAAGTACCCAATGTTACACTTGCGACCGTTGACGACATATTCATATTTTGAAGCTCAACCCTTGTACACCTCTTGGAGAACATCAGATCGATGGAGAACGTTTAAATCATTAAGGATTCCTGGGCACCCGAAGAATGCATGCCATATCCAAAGGTCGTAGGAATCAACAGCTTCAAGAATCAAGGTGGGAACTTTGTAAACCCTTTTTGCAAATACTCCTTTCCAATCCGTGGGACAATTCTTCCATTCCTAGTGTATACAATCGATGCTCCCTAACATACCTGGAAAGTCGCGGGCTTCTGCCACTTGTAATAATCGATCAACATCAGCTTATGTTGGTTTTCTTAAGTACTCTTTTCCGAACACTTGAATGACCCCATCGGCAAAATTTTTCATTTACTCTATAGTTGTGCTTTCACCAATCTTTAAGTATTCATCGACACAATCTGCCGATATATCATAAGCCAACATTCGCATGGCTGCGGTGCACTTGGTGAGTGGCGACAACCCACGCCTACCGAGGCCATTGTACCTTAATTGGAAGTACTCAAAACGACTCTCTAAGGTGCTAACTACGCGAAGGAGCAAGTGTTGTCACATATGAAATCTATGCCGGAAGTGGTTCTCATTATAGATGGAGTCTTCGGCAAAGTAGTCATTGTAGAGGAAATTGTGTGCTTCTTATTGATCTCTCTTTACAAATCTTTTCTTTTTTCTTGGTCTTCGTGATGGTGATGAAGCCTACTTTGTTGTCTAATTTGTCTAATCTTCAGGGCCAACTCCAACAACTTCAGGCCATTTTCATTGTTGACCATATTTTCTAATATTGGCAACTCATCGCTAGATTCTTCTAGGATGAAGCTCAAACCATCTATTGAGGATGACGTGGTAGAGGAGGATGATGAATCACTCATTGTTGAATATCTATGCATATAAACATCAAGTTATAAATGTAAGTCAAATATAAATTATATATTAGGAAATTAACCTTGTCACATTCACAAAAATAACTAAGAAACAACTAATTGCGAATTTATACATAATGCATCAACTTATAAATAACTTAGAAATAAATATGTCATTAAAGAAATGAAAAGGTTTGTCGTGCAACTAATGTTTCATGAAAACATAATAACACCATAAACTATAACTGAGTAATCAATCTAAAGAAAGGTCAATCTTAGAGAAGGACGAGTTTTGATAGTAGTGACTCCTAATTTCTTCTTGAAATGGGCCATATCAAGCTTGATCCTCAGGACACATCTTCACTAAGTTCATTTTCAAAATTTTATCCTCGTACTTCATCTCCTTAAGGCGCTGCTTCCTTTCTTCTAAGGATTGCTGTCAATCTCTTAACTCAACAGCTTTCACAGCTGCATCCGCCTCTTCTCTTGAACTAGGACATATCGCTGGAACATGGTACTGTTCTTTACATTCGTTGCTCGTAACGTCGACATCTTTGGGGTCACTAGATCTAACACCGGATCTGCATTTTGGTCCTTCACCTTTCTCTTGGTAGCTTTTGTTCCGATGGGGCGGATAAGCCCACCAACTACTTCAGTTGGTGTACCGTCACTGGCAGGAGTTACACAGGTAGTAGGGGTGCTGGGGGTGCCAGGGGTGTCACTCTCAAAGTAAGCCCCCACCTCATTCACTTTGAAAGGCACTTCCGGAGATTGATCACAAATGGTCTCCCATTTAGGTTAATCCTTCAGTAAAACCCACTAATGCATGAGATCAAAAGATTTGCCCACCATAGAAGCATAAAGATCTTTGGCATTTTGCATAATGTCATCCTCGTTTGCACCACTTGGGCTTGCCCGGTATGCCTGGCTTACACAAGCGCACCATTTGGATACTAAAGGAGCGCCTTGTTTCCATCGGGCATTGTAGACCTTTCCAGTTCTCTTTATAGCTCCATCGGGAGCATGCTAGTTGAAGGTGTTGGCCACCTTAGTCCAAATACCGGGTAACTTTTAATCTGCCTCGGTGATTGGATTGGTGCTGACATTAATCTATGACTTGACTAATCGACGATCTTCCTCTAATGTCCACTTTGGGGGCTGTGCACCACCTTCCTTTTTGGTGGGGTTATTATTAGTTGGAGGACGAGGAGCTAATGAGGTGGTACAAGGAGGTTGCGGTGGGTAGCACGGAGGGGGCATTGATCCGTAGTTAAAACTTTGCAGTTGGGTGTTTTGTGGTGAATGGTAATGGTGCCAATTTGGGGGGTATTGTGGAGGATATTGTTGAGAATAAGGTGGGGGTTATGGGGTGGGGGGTAATGTGGCCAATTCAGGAGCCATGGGGGAAAGTATGAACTATTCTCAGGTTCATCATCTCCAGTTAGTAGATACATATGTAGTAGGGATGGCAATGGGGCGGAGAATGCCCGTCCCCACGGGGGCCCGACCGGCATTGGGGAAAAATTCCCATCCTCAATGGGGATGGCGATGGGGATAAATCCCCGAGTGGGGATGAAGACGAGGATGGGGCAAAAATTTATCCCATCCCCATCCCCGTCCCCACTTCCCCGCTTAAGGAAATATCCATGGCCCCATCCTCATTTCCCCGTCCCCAGCTGGGAAAAAATCTCCATCCCTGTCCCTCCATATTAGTTTAAAATTAAAGACGAGCATTTTATTTGTAAATATAATACTATGATTATATCGGTACATTAAGTTTAAAAACCGTAGATTGTATAGGCTTATTTTGTGTAATTTGTGCATTGCTAGGCTTATTTTGTATGAACTTGTTAAACTTTTATTTCGGTTAGATTGTAAACTGTAATGAATTTTATTAGAATTTTGTTGCATGGAGCCTACAAGAGCTTATTGTATAATTAATTGGAATAGGATTTAGGGATGATAAATTGGGTTTTCATACAAGACTTGTAATATAGCTATCATAAAGGAGGGAAAAATTGTAGGTCAAAATCCCCATTGGGGGTGGGGATGGGGATGGGGGGACATTTTTTCCCTGCAACGGGGAATGAGGCGGGGACAGGGGGCAGGGATCTTAGCAGGGATGGAGACGGAATACGCCCCCATCCCCAACCCGTCCCGTTGCCATCCGTAGTATGTAGTAAACAATTTTTCATTCTAACTACTTAATTAAATTTCAAAGCAAGTTAAAACATGTGATTTAACGTTTAAATATATTCAAACAACGCATGTGATTTATCATCTTATTAAAATAACTAAACCTTCCAAAGTTAGCATTAATTCAACATGAACATAGAAAAATTTATAAATTTCTCAAAGATTACAAATATGAAAACATAAAAATATTCTAGCAATTAAAATATTGAGCATACGTTTAACACTGAAGAAATTTTTTAAAATATTGAACAAAACATCCAAGAACATAAACATATTCTAACAATTAAAATTTACACATATAACATAAGCTTCTTTAAATTAAAAATTAAACATATTCTAACAATTATAATTTACATATATCACATACTAACTTAACAAATAAATCAAATTAAAAAAATTTTGAAATTTTCACTTTTTTGCAATTTAATTTCTACCAACTTAATTCATGAAAACTTCATACTTCACTTACACATATTCAATTTCACACATTTAAATTTCCATAAAGTAATGAAAAGTTTTGATTTTTAAACATACGTTTAACACTAAAGAAATTTTTTTAAATATTGAACAAAACATCCAAAAACATAAACATATTCTAACAATTAAAATTTACACATATCACATAAGCTTCTTTAAATTAAAAATTAAACATATTCAAACAATTATAATTTACACATATCGCATACTAACTTAACAAATAAATCAAATTAAAAAAAAATTTCAAATTTTCACTTTTTCGCAATTTAATTTCTACCAACTTAATTCATGAAAACTTCATACTTTACTTATGCATGTTCAATTTCACACATTTAAATTTCCATAAAGTAATGAAAATTTTTGATTTTTAAAAATATGTTTAACACTAAAAAAATTTTTTAAACTATTGAACAAAACATCAAAAAACATGCACATGTTGTAACAATTAAAATTTACACATATCACAAAAGCTTCTATAAATTAAGAATTAAACATATTCTAACAATTATAATTTACAGATATCACATACTAACTTAACAAATAAATCAAATTTAAAAAATTTTCAAATTTTCACTTTTTCGTAATTTAATTTCTACCAACTTAATTCATAAAAACTTCGTACTTCACTTACACATATTCAATTTCACATATTTAAATTTCCATAAAGTAATGAAAATTTTTATTTCTACACATACGTTTAACACTAAAGAAATATTTTAAAATATTAAACAAAACATCAAAAACATAAACAAATTCTAACAATTAAAATTTACACATATCACATAAGCTTCTTTAAATTAAAAATTAAACATATTCTAACCATTATAATTTACACATATCACATACTAACTTAATAGATAAATCAAATAAAAAAATTTCAAATTTTCACTTTTTTGCAATTTAATTTTTATCAACTTAATTCATGAAAACTTCATACTTCACTTACACATATTCAATTTCACGCATTTAAATTTTCATAAAGTAATGAAAATTGTTGATTTTTAAACATATGTTTAACACTAAAGAAAAATTTTAAAATATTGAACAAAACATCGAAAAACATAAACATATTCTAACAATTAAAATTTACACATATCACATAAGCTTCTTTAAATTAAAAATTAAACATATTCTAACAATTATAATTTACACATATCACAAGCTAACTTAACAAATATGTATAACAAAAAATTCTTTAAAATATTAAACAAAACATCTAAGAACATAAAATATTTATAACAAAAAATTCTTACAAATTCCTTCACTTTACATCACTTTATCTTGATTCTTCAAACTCACAAATACACCTCCTAAATATCTAACAAAAACACCATAAAAAAAATATTAGTTGAAAATAACAACTCCATGCAATTAATTTAATTAAATTAATAAACATCACTAAATAATAATTATTTAGCACTTACCACAATTTTTTCCCTCCTCAGTTCAAAGGCTTTTCTTCAAACAACTGCAAATAATATTTCAGATTGAGAGAATTAGAATGGGAGAGATAATTTAAATTTCATTTTCCACACAATCATCTTCATATTTATACACATAATTAACTAACAAAAAAAAAATAATCCAAAACCCAATATAGCCGTTGCCAGTATAATGGCTACGACTCAACCCATTAAATCGCCCAATTTCCAACAAGAAACGCTAGTTCCTATGCTTTTGCTTTTTTTTTTTTTTTTGCAAAACATAGATCAAAATGTTGAGCTTCCTTCAGGGCATGCCATTGAAACGCTACGTTTTGGAGCCACTACGCAACCAAAAAAAAAAAGCGACACGGAACTGTGGACGGTTCCATCCCCCCGTTCAATGCAACGCATGTTTGGGGCCAATGCGTGTCACACGTGAGCCCAGTTCTGACACGCATGATAGTTAAAAGTAAAGTAGAAGATCGAATATGAATGTTAAAGGTCAAGGTAAGTCAATACTATTTTTGGGCAAAAATGTACTTGTGTTATTTTCCAATGTTGTTTTCATCTAAACGAAATTTCTACTTGAGTGTAAGTATTATTTATTTTAATTAGGCTCTTTTTTAGGATGGTAAGGCGATAATCTCTAAAATCATAAGCAACAGCCAACTACTTGCAGAAGTCATTATAGTATTGGAAGAGGTGCTTCCTGGAGAGCGCGCCCCATTCATGAGAGTAAGAAAGCTACCATGCACGAGTGATGCACTCATCAGGAACTCACCTAAGAGGTTGGAGATAGAATTTTAGCACTCTCGTCCGACTTGTATGAATCAGAAGGCTTCTTGATAGAGATTGATGTGATTGAGAAGCAGTTTGTGAGCTCCTGAGATGCCATGAACAAGTTCCCGCGGTTCACTCCACCTGGTTTCAGCTTTGAGTTCTCTTAAGAAGAGAATCGAGCATTGCCTAGCGGAGTTGTCTTTGTAGATTCGGAGCCTAATATTTCCATAACAAAAGTACATGGACTAAATTGTGATGTATGGGACATCCTTAAGACAGGTATGATGAGCTTTGCACACTGAAGCAGCACACCATTGGCAGCGAGTACTTCTTATATACTATTATTCTTTCGCCTTTCCTTGTTTTTGCTCTTTTCGTTTTATTTTTTCATTTTTAAAAAAAAAACGAGTCTTTCTTTCTATGTGATTTAGGATTAGGTCTTCTAATGAGTCTAACAACACTATTGTTGTTGCCGTTTGAGCAAAGAAAATAATATTATGGTTTTTCAAATTTGTCATGTTATGAATGATCTTTGCAAGTAAACATTATCACTAACATAGAAACTAGTTATCGTCAACAGACACATTGTGATGTAAGATCGCAACTTAATATTCATACATGATCTTTGTGCTTAACCACTATTAATGATCTACAAATCTGGTGATCATCATTGATAAAATTAATGATCTTTACTATAGAAATTAGTAATCACATAATATTGCAACTACTTGCAGTAAATTAGTGATAATCATTTATGGAATTAGTGATCATTACTAAACAAAATAGTGATCACGACTATGCAAATTAGTGATTATCAACTATTGTAAAGACATAGGTCCTGTTTGGCAATTAGCTGTTAGCTGTTAGCTTATTGCATTAGCTGTTTGACTTAACTGATTGCATTAGCTGTTTGTGAAAAAAGTGTTTGGTAAAGTTAGTTGTTTCTAACAAAGCTATTTGATAAAATTTCACTTATGCCCATTAGTCAATTTCATTATTTTTCTAACAAAATAATTTTTCATTGGATATTTATTTTGCTTTTTGATAAAAATTATGAATTAAGATTATGTGATATATAAAATTACATTTATACTTTTTTCCAATTTTAGTACTTATTATCAAAATATCTTTTTAATGTTAAATATTTTCTTTTTGATAGCAATTGAAATTATGTGACATAAAAAATATTTATATATCATGTAAGACTAACTAACATAAATTATTTGTTAAATTAAGAAAGCGTTAAAATTAAAAGCTTTACCTTTAACATCATGACCATCCACAACTCTTGTCCCAAAAGAGAAAAAAAATAAATTGAAAAATTTAAAGCATAAGTATCCAATATTCGGGAATATTATTTGTGAATGACATTTAATATAAATTTGTCAAAATTATAAGGTTAGTATGGTCATTGTAATAGTAAATATCAAAAAGCTCTTTGAAAAAGCCATCCCAAAGGGCTTTTTGCAAAAGAGCTTTTTGGGTATAAGAAGCTAATCTAAAAAGCTAATCAACCAAACACTTCAAAGAGCTTTTTGACCAGAGTCAAACAGCTAATACTTCAAAAAGCTCTTTTTGCACCCAGAAAGCTCTTTACCAAACATGGCCATACCTTTTCCCAGTATGTCAAAAAAATTTAAGTAATATTGCAATAACATAAATGATCAGGATTATAACATATAGTAGTTGTTGCAATGGTTTTGTTTACGTAAATCGATTATAATGAAATTGCTCATTAAATAACTTATTTCAAGGTCCCACTATTAATATGCTCCAGAGAAGAGAACCAAGCATTTGTCACTCGAGCAGTCATTAGAATTGTAAAGCCTCATCTTTAGATATGAGATGCACAAACAATACGCAACAATGACAAAGGCAAAGCTGTTGTGGTTGAAGTCCTGAAATGATCAAGAGCAATGTCAGCACACTATGGCATCACAGAATTACCAAGAGGTAGTTCGTACTAGTTTTCTTGGGAATCATGTTAATGTCTATATTTTTATTTTCATTTTGTCGCTAGTTGGTTTCTCCTTGCTTTTTCCCCCCCTCTCTTTTAAGACTCTTTCTATGGAATTAGGAGTGCATTTTGGGATGTGAGGTATCCTAGAGGGTTAAAAAAAATGAGTCTCGTAAAAATAGCCTTTTGTGAGTGGAGTTGATTTACCATGTACTTACTATATTGTTGCTTTGCACTCGCCTTGACTCTAGAAAGAGCAGTAGAAGAAAGAGTCTACATTAGATATGGTCACTACAAATTTATGATGGTGCCATTTGGACTTAAACATGCTGCTACTGCGTTTATGGATCTCACAAATAAAGTTTTCATGCTTTAGTTGGATAAATTTACAGTGGTATTTATAGATGATGGGGGTGTTTGATAAACAGCTTTTTAGAGAGCTTTTTTGACCAAAATTAGCTGTTTGATCTAGGGAAAAAGCAAATTTAAGTGTTTGGTAGAATAGCTTTCTAGAAGACCTTTTTGGATCGAAAAAGCTAATTTGAAAAAGCTAATTTGATTAGCTTTTTGGAAAAGCTTTTTGGAAAATTAGCTTTTTGTCTCAGAACTTTGTTAAAAACAGCTAATTTCACGAAACAGTTTTTCTACAGATAGCTAATTCAAACAGCTAATACAAACAGCTAACAACTAACAGCTAATAAAAATAGCTAACAGCTAACAACTATCTGACAAACAGGACCGACATTCTGATATGCACTAAAGATAAGGAGAAACATGCCAACCATTTGAGGACTATGTTACAGACTTTAAGAGAACACTAACTATATGCTAAATTGAAAAAGGGTGAGTTTTGGTTGGCTAAGGTAACATTTTTGAGGCTTTTTTTTTTCCAAAGAAGGGATTATACTAATCCTGAGAAAACACAAGTGGTTAATGAATGGCCCAAGCCAATAATGTTACAGAAGTTAGGAGTTTTCTTAGGTTACTTAGCTACTATAGGATATGTGTGAAGGATTGTTTTTTGAAAATACCATTTCCATTGATTAACCTAGGGAGAAAGGCAACTAAATTTCACTAGACAAACAAATGTGAGGAGGCATTTGAAGAATTAAAGTGGTGGTTGACCATAGCTCCTGTCCTACTTAGCAAGTAGAGGGGAAAGAATACACCATTAGTAGTGATTCCTCTAAGAATGAGTAAGGTTGTGTGCTAATGGAAGATGATAAAGTAATAGCCTATGCTTCACGACAACTTAAACCTTTTGAAAAGTTTAAAGTATATCTTTACTGAAAAAAAAAAAAAATCAACCTTAAGCAGCAATAATGGATGGAGTTGCTTGAGGATTATGGTCTATAAATTCAATATCATATAGTGAAAGCTAATGTCGTAGCAAATACATTCAGTGGGAAGGCCTTGAACAGTTTAAACACAATAATAATTACCTAACCTAGCATCTTAAGTCACCTTGAGAATAAGGGTATTGTGTTTGCATCGCATGGGCTAACAAATGGCTTGCTAGAAGCACGAGAGGTACAACCATCTATAGTGGAAGAGATTAAGTTAGCCTAAAAGGATGATGCTAAGTTGGAGAGGCTCGGGCAGAATAAAGCACAATGGAAATCACTTGGCTTCGTAAAAAATGAGGATAGAACCTTGAGGTTTCAAAATCAACTGTGTGGCCCTGATAAGGATGAATTAAAAAGGAAGATTCTAGAAGAAGCCCATGATACTCGTTATTCAGTGCATCCAAGAGGAACAAAAATATATAGGGATTTGAGGTAATACTTCTAATAAGATAACAAGAAAAGGGAGATTACAGAGTATGTGGATAAATGCTTGACTTATCAAAAAGTGAAGGCTAAACATCAATGCATGGTAGGTGAATAAAGACCTTTGGAAATTTCCATATAAATGTGGGATCTAATCTCAATGGGATTTGCCATGATATTACTCCTTTCTGCTTCAAAAAAGAATGTCATTTGGGTTATTGCTGATAGACTCATGAGATCGACCCATTTCAAACCAATTCATGATGCTTATGGTGTACAGAGACTAGCACGTTTCTTAAGGTAATAGTCCGATTACATGGCATACCAAAGGAGCTCGTATCTGACAAGGACAAATGATTTCAAGCTTGTTTTTGGTAAGCCTTGCAGAAAGCTTTGGGGACTAAACTAAATTTCAGTAGTTCGTACCACCCCAAGATCGATAGACAGACTAAAAGGGTGAATCACATCTTGGAGGATATGCTGAGAGTATGTGTGTTTGATTTTCAAGGGAAATGTGAAGACGATTTACCCTTAGTGGAGTTATTATAGAATAATAGTTATAAGTCCAACATTAAAATGGCTCCTTTTGAGGTGCTATATAGGAGGAAATTTAGAACACCCTTATGCTGGAGTGACGTAGATGAAGCATTGGTTATAAGGCCCAAGTTGATTCAGGAGACCACTGAGAAGGTGAGGAGGATTAAAGAACACATTAGAGCTGCTCTAAGTTGACAGACAAGTTATACTGATTAAAGGAGGAGACCTTTGGAATTTTTGGTGGGAAATACAGTATTCCTAAGAGCATCACCCGTCGAATGAGGAGCCCCACTGTCAAGGGAAAGATGAGTCCTATGTATATTGGGCCTTATGAAATTTTTGAAAAGTTAAACCCGGTAGCTTATAGGTTACATTTACTAGTAGAACTAAAGCATCTGAACAATATTTTCTTTATTTCATAGCTTAAAAAGTATGTTCCAGTTGCATGTCATGCCAAGGACAGGGCCTATAGAGGCTGCGAAAAATCAGGTCTATGAACAGCGTCCTATGTGAACACTAGATTATAGAGTTGAACAACTTTGTAATAAGAGCACCCCTCTAGCTAAATTTCTATGGACTAATTATACGTCATCTGAAGTAAACAGGGGATGGAAAAAGATAAGAGAAAGAAGTATCCATACTTATTTCAAGTAAATTTAAGGATTTCAAGGTTCGAGTTTAAGGATGAAACTTATTTTGGGGGGGGGGGAAGGTTGTAATAGCCTGGACCTATACTATGGTAATTATTTTGGTTAATCTCCATTTAAATTAACAAAGTTGGGCGCCACATTTCAATTAGCATTCATATAATCTATGCAAATGCATGTTATGAAAACAAAGTGTCCTCGAAAGGAAGTTTAATTATGCTCCATATTAAATTATTCAAAAGTTACAACAACAACCACTCCTAGTGTGCGTCTTGCTTTCGCGGGGTCTGGGGAGATCCTGATGTTAGTGGCCTTATCCCTACGCATATGACTGCATGTAGAGAGACAGTTTCGATAAGCAGTTTTACAAAAATATTTAGACGTTGAAAATTGGTTGATAAAATACTTTAGTAAACGTAAGACCTAAATGCTTCAAATAACATAAATTAACATGAACAATAGATGAGGGATAGGAGTTTTGCGTACCTTAAGCAACAAGTGATGACATACTACTAATATGGCTAATAGCAGTCTACAATCCAAAAATTGGAGGTAGGAAGAGGGAACCACAGTTACGAAAAGGCTACAACTCAAGCAAACATAGATGCGATAATAAGACCCCTACTAAGATCAATCTACTAGCCTACACGATTGCATCACACACTAGAAATAATAATAGCCAGTACAACATAAGAAGAATCACTACTTAAACAAAAGCCAAAGGAAGGACTAAAAGCACGCTACCTATGATCTACAACCTTAATCCTAGATCTCCACATACTTCTATTGTGAGTTATGTCCTCTGTTATATCTATGAACTTCAAATTGTTTCTATTCATCTTGTTCTAACTTTTCTTTAGCCGTCCTCTACCTCTTCTATGTCCCAAAAGGCTAATCGTCTCACGTCTCCTTACTGGTGCATTCTTACTGCTCCTCTTAATATGCTAAACCATTTAAGCCTAGTATCTTTCATCTTATTTCCTCTTGGTGCAACTTCAACTTTCTCTCTAATCACTTCATTCCTAAATTCTATCCAATCTCATATATCCATACATCTATCTAATTATTCTCATCTCTGTTAGCATCAACCTCTGAACTTGAGACTTCTTGATTGGCTAGCACTTTGAATCATATAACAAAGCTAGTTCAACTACCATATGATAGACCATCCCTTTCAATCCTATAGGAATTTTCTTAACTACCATATGTCATCCCATTTTAATACGTTGGTTAATATCTTCGCCAATATCTCCTTTCCGTCTGCTCAATGATCAAGCCTAAATACTTGAACTTCTCAGCCCTTGATGTTGCCACACCACCTATGGTAACTTCGTCGCTACTCGCTTCATCACCACTAAACCCATAATTTAGGCATTCGGTCTTTAATCTGCTTAACCTAAATCCCCTAGTTTCTAAGGTAAGTCTCCATTGCTCTAATTTGTTTTTAAGACCATCCCTAGTCTCATCAATGAGAACCATATCATCAGCAAATAGAATACACCAGGGTACCTCATCCTGAACCCCTTCTGTGATTACATCCATAATGATAGTAGAAAGGAATGGGCTTAAACCCAACCCTTGATAGAGCCCAATGTCATGGGAAAGTCCTCTATGTCTTCTCTTGAGGTCCTTATGCTTATCTTTACTCCCTCATACATATCCTTGATAGCTAAGATATATGTCTCCGACACCTCTTTCTGCTCCAAACACTCCTAAAACACCTCAAGCTGTACTCTATCATACGTTTTCTCTAGATCTGTGAGCACCATATTGATATCCTTTTTCCTATCTCTATACAACTACATGAGCCTTCTTATAAGATGGATTACATTGGCAGTCAATCTACATGGCATAGAACCAAACTGGTTTTCTGAAATGAAAATATCCTTCCTCACCCTTCCCACAATTTCATAGTGTGACTAAGCAGTTTAATACCTCTATAATTATTACAATCTTGAATATCACTCTTGCTCTTTTACAGTAGGATAATTGTACTAAATCTCCATTCATGAGGCATCTTTCTAGTCTTAAGGACAACATTAAAAGCCTCCACTAACCACTGTATTCCCTCTTCAGCCAAACACTTTCATATGTCCATAAGAATGTGGTCTGGGACCATAACCTTTCCAGTCTTCATCTTTCTTAATGCGTCTCTAACCTCCTCTTTGCCAATACAACTGCAAAACCTATAACTTTCCTACCTCTCTTGAGGTCCTTTCTCGTTTCTCCGTGAATACTCACTCAACTCCCCATTAAAGAGCTCAGAAGTTATAAATAAATAACACACAAATGGATGAAGCCTATTTATAGAAGTGGGTAATAATGGGATATATAAAAGTACCTTAGCTCTTCTGTATAATAATAATGTGCAAAATAAAACAAATAAATGCACGAAACAAATTAGTTAATACAAGTAAAATATATAATTTTCCCAAATACAATATGAAAATGCTACTAATTGCACTAAAAGACACATTATAGCCCAAAGTTCAGCCTAATATTCATTAGGCTTAAAGAAAAAATAGAAAAAGTATATAATAAAATAAAATTAGGAAATTGTAGAATTTAGATAAAATCATTAACCCAAAATTTACTTAAGTAAAAAAAAATCAAATCAAATTAACCTAATCCTAATTCCCCTCTACCCAGCTATGACCCTTCCTAGGTGTCATGCCTCCCGAAGCCCCCTTTCCCTAGGTCTCTCTCCTTTGAGCCCAGCAAGTAGCTAGCCTACCAATTGTGCTACCATACTCCTCCCACACCTGCTTGACTTGTTTCATTGGTGTTTAGGAAGGTATACCCTAAGTGTTCGTAAGTTTTAGCATTCTAGTTTAATTTATGTAATGAGTATTAGTGGGTTAAAGATGCTGTTATTGACTAATTAAGTGTTTTGTGACTTAAATGGATTAAATAAATGCTGATGATGCACAAGGAGTTGAATAAAGGTTGTGTTATGTTAGCTTGGGTTATAAATGACCTATTTTCTTGTGATTAAAACAAATGAATATGAAGCAAAGTCTGGTTGAGGCCTAAGAGAGTGAGAACCTTGGCAATTCAGGTTCAACACATATACTTTGCATTGAAAAATAACCTAGAGTCACAAATGGTACCTCGCATAGCCTAAGCCCTTTTAGAAATGAATCACTAAAACTAATAAATATGTCACTTGTAACAATAAAAGTAAGGATAAAAATAATGACAATAACGTCGATAATAATAACAACGATAATGATAATAAGGATACTTTGTAACAATAGTAATAGATTGGCGATAATGGCATTGGTATTAAAGATAATGAACAAAACAAAGTTAAGACTTAAATATCAACGATCATGTTAATAATATTAGAGACAAGAGCAACAAAAATATTAGAAGAAGGAACAAAACAAAAGCGGAAAATAAAATCAATTTGTGTATTTAAATAAATAATGATAGGTGCATTGATAATTAAGAGAAGAACCAAAGGTACTATGAATTACTTACTAGGCTGTAAAATTTGATAAAGCTATGTAAAGCCATTCTAGCCATAGAATTATATATTTGGAGCAGAAGCGGGCCATTTCTACAATTCAAGCTGTAAACGAACATTTTTTTTACAATATGGAGACAGATTTTAAAAACTCAAATATGTTTATTGTCTGTGCTCTTTGAAAACTCTTATGTTTCTCAAATTACATAAATTTCATACAATATTCATGCAATGAATTAGTATGAAACAATATTTTGTCACCTAATTAAGTAGCCCTCACGAGTTATCAAGCATTAGGGCTTACACCCCTCAGTTTATCCATCTGGATTTAGCTTAGGCTTCCCAATCGGCTTGGAAGGTGTGCAACTATTTCAATTATTGCTCAGATGACAACAAAGGTTGCACTTCCAGATAATAACAGGTGAAGCAGTTTTACTTATATTCTTTTCCTGTCTATCTTCAAACTAGAATTAATTGAAATGTAGGTGCTAAACTGAGTTGTTCTAAAGCTTTATTTTATAGTATAGGGATAGAGATATGAGGCTTCAACTCATTTTTTAAAATATTTTTCGTGCTTTTTGGTTTAGGTAAGGAATCCATGAATAGCCTTCCTTCGAGCAAGCCTAAGGGTAGCAAGAAATAAAAGGGGGCCTTCATACCTTTTTGCTAATGGCTAGCATCAAGCCAAGAAGGAGCTGAGAAGACGTATCGATTGTATTTTCTTTTGGAGAAGCATGCTTGTTGTAGGATTATAGGAAATTCCTAGCTAAGTTATATTTCGGTTATGTCAAGTTCAACGATATAATGAAGTGGACGTCGATACTTTTAACTTTGATTGGTTTGGTGAATGTGAAAGTAGTTGAGTATAAATGTATAATTCTTATATGGCCTTGTTTGGCTTTAAATGATGGAAATGACTCCAATTGATTAGACTTCTACAGTAATAATTAGATTAAGTTAATTCAATAATTAGACATTGGAAGCGTTATAGGCACTAACTAAGACACTAATATCACTCACTATAATTAAGGATATGTTGATCAGTGATCACTAAACATAGGTCTAATGATCACCAAAACTGCAACTATTGATCACAAATTGACATCATTTCTAAATACATATATTATGATTATTTTTATGTGACAAAACTCCAAATACAACAATGTAAAAGCTTATCCAACTATACTTTAGGATATGTTCCATGAAAAACAAACATATTTATGTTGATCACCATAAGTAGATCTATTGATAGGCAAACATAGTTCTAATGATTATAAAAACTGTAGCATCATTTTATAAAAACATATACTATGATTTTTGGTGAGAATAAACCCAAAATAAATAAAATAAAAATTATCCAACTATACTTCAGGATATTTTTCATGAAAAAACAGCATATTTATGTTGGTCACTATAAACAGATCTAGTGATCACCAAGCATAGTTCTAATGATGACCAAAATAGCAACTGCTAATTAACAATTGATACCATTTATTAAAAAACATATACTATGATTTTTGTGAGGGTAAACCCCAAATCCAACAAAATAAATCTCATCCAATAATACTCCACAATATGTTTCATGAAAAACAAATATATTTACATTGATCACCATATAACGATCTAGTGATCATCAAACATAGTTCTAATGATTTCAAAAACTGCAACTATTGACCATTAACTCTATTTATGAATGAGGACATATATTATGATTTAGAAACATATTCCTAGGGGTCACCATAATTCCATCAATTAATTATCAAAAATAATGCTAATGATCGCTAAAACAACAACTTATTGATCGCTAACTAAGACCCTGATATTGATACAGTCTGTTCTTTATTTGAAGACATTTGGGGATCGTTAAAGCAATATTAATGAACAAACAATAAGAAGATTGTTCATGAGGATTTTAGTCTTCAAACAATGGAAAAATACATAAATGTCAAAACAAAAAAACAACGGATAAATCACAAAACTAAATTTTTCTAAACAAAGAAATAGAGAAGGCATACATACCTCTGAGATATTGCACTAACGTCTCTTCTCAGGACATTTTTTTAGTTTCATGAGAAGTAACCTGAATGTAAGAGTGACATATTCACATATATGCTTCGTGCTAAATGGCCTTCCTAACCCCCGTCTTCATATACTTTCCCCATCCTTTAGTTACTGACAGAAGAGGTGCATGTATCTGAATGTGCTTTGGGATAGAAAATCCAAAGTAGGTTTGTAGATCCGTTGCTATATTGCTGACTACCGCACCGCGCATATCGTGAAGTTCACACTTGGCCAAAATCACGCAACTAAAAAAAACCTGTAGCTTTGCGAGGACCTACCTGGCTCGAACTACACTCTTATAAAGCTGAGGTCATGCTTCAAATATCAACTTATTTTGCATATATATTTCTCCAAAACCATATGCTAAAACACTATTGAACGCATATATAAATGTTTTTCCCACCATCAGTAATGACATGGACCTGAAATTATGCTAATTACCTTGACTTATCTTAATTAAACTTTAAATAAGTTGGGTATTGCATTTCAATTTATTATTTTATATATGGACATTTGTTTATACAATTGTAGGTTGAATCAATAGAGTAGCCTTAAAATGAATTCCATTATGCTTCCGAATAACACATTTAAAGTATTGATAAATACCTTAATTAAAGCTAAATAAAATTAGCCTAATTATCAAATGGTTAATTTTGGAAAAAAATACACACACCTACAACAATGAAGCAATAATGATGAAGTATGAAATATATAAAAAGGAATGTAGAAAGTAATAAATTGAAGATGAAAATTCTTTCTTTCGTATTTTATACCCAAATGGTGTGAAATTAATCCACAAATTCTAGCCCAAGAAGATTAGCCAAAAATATATATTAGGCAGAACAAAAAGAAAAAGAAAAAAAAGAAGACTATAAAGCAAAAAACCAAAAAAATCTTGGATCATTTTTAATCCTACAACTCATAAAAGAAATGAAATGAGAAAAAGGAAAACAAAATCTAAAAAGTAAAACTAAACCCCCAAAACCCCCATCCCCTGCAGCTTACAACACCTCCATCGGCCCAGACTGAGACCCCTTTTGCTCTGCTCTGTTCTTCCCTGGACACAGCTAGCCACACACGCCCTTTCGTCATCAGTTCCCACTCGGTCGCTGAGCATCCATTGTCCCTGCCATCCTCCCTTTTCACCACTCTTATTGTACTCAAGTGGGTATAAGAAGGTGAAACCCTAAACCCCTTTAATTTGATTTTTGTTGTTTATGATTGAATTGTTATAGTAAGTGATGTATTTAGATTTAGTTATGTTAATTGGTGGTCTTCTTGAATTTTTAAATATTGAAATTAAATTTTGTGATGTTTGGAGTTTGAGGATGAGCATGGTGGTTTACGGTTTGCGGATTGAGTAGAAATTCAAATTTGATTTTATTGATTTAAGGAAGTTTATGTGAATTTTAATATAGTTGAGTGAAATTAGTGTGATATGTATATGTGGGTGTGTATGGGTATGTGAGTAACTATGGCTAATGGGGGTGGGCTTGTGGGTTGTAGTAAAGGAAGAAAGGAGGGAAACAGATTCATTTTAGGGAAGTAAAAGATTGACTCAGTGTGAATTGGAGCTTTAAATTAGAAACAATAAAAGGATGATTGTGGTAGGTAGTGAATGCCAGACTATAAATTGGTAATTATAAGCGAGAGTAACATGAGAAGATGGAAAGAATAAGGGGAAATATGGGTTATTGGAGATACTTAGGATGGATATTCCTTGATGTCATTTTACAAATGATTTGAGGATTTGGATGAATCAAATATGCAATTTGTAATAGTTGTGATCTTGATTGGTGTAACTGTAAAGTTGAAGCTTTGGATTAGAACTAAATGAGAAGTTTAAGGGCTATTAATGAATCAATGATTATTTACAAATTTAGGAACTCACAGGAAAAGTTAGGATGAATAACTCTCAATTTGGACCTGAAACCAAGTATGTGATGTCATCCTAAGTCGAATTGCAATTGAATAATCTACATCATAATGGCAACTAGCACTAAATGTGACCATTAAACAGTCACCAACAATAATAATAACAATAACACCAACACCACCAGCAACAACAACAACAACAACAACAACAACAACAACAACAACAACAACAACAACAACAACAACAATAATAATAATAATAATAATAATAACAATAATAACAATAATAATAATAATAACAATAATAACTTTAATGCTAATAAACGTGCTAAAAGTATTCACAAGCTTCTAATAATGACGACAATAAAAATAAGGATAATCTTCGTAAGGGCAACAACGGTAATGATAGAGTTTACAATAATAATGTCAAGTTAATAAAAATGACGCGACTTATGCCATTACAACATTATAAGATAAATAATATGAGCATCAACAATAGCAAAAGAAAGAATACAAACAAAGTAAAGTAGGATTAACCTAAGTAAGTAATGATTGGCATGTTAATAATTAAAAGAAGAGACAAAGGTTTTTAAATTGCTTATTAAGCCTGAAAATTCAATAAAACTTCTCAAACTCGCATTACAAGCAAAATTATACATTTGGAGTAGAAGCAACACCACCTCCATCATTTCAAGCTATAACAAACAGTTTTCATTACAAAGGGGAGAGATTTCAAAATCTGGTGTATAAATTGCTTGTGCTCTTCAAAAACTCAATGCTTTTCAAATATATAGAATTCATATAATGTTCATGTAATGAACCAATTGATGCTATATTTTGTCGCCTGCGTAAGTGACCCCCATTAGTTGCTAGTTATCAGGGTTTATGCCCTTCGGTTCTCCCACACAGCTACAGCTTGGGCTTTCCAATCAGTCTGGTATGTATGCGTCTATCTCAAAGATTGCCTCAGGCGTTAATAGGGATCCACTTTCAGATAATAACTAGCAAAATAGTTTTATTCGTACTTTCTCTCTCTCTCCTTCTCTCTCACACACACACTCTCTCTTGTTTTCGAATGAAATGCATTGAGATGTCGGTGCCTAACTAAATTGAACACCAAGTTTGTTTTACAACATAAGGATATATGTATTAAGCTTATGCTTATAGTTCGAATGAAATGCGTTGAGATGTTTTCTGTTTTAGGTTAGGGACTAGTGAATAACTCTCCTCTTAGCTACCCAGAAGGTAGCAAGAAGTAGATGAAGGTTGCAATATTTGCTAAAGGCTAGCTAGCCAAGTGCACACAGTGATTACATGCTAGCACTCCTAGAAACATGTCACTTACATAAATTTCGGATAATTTGTTTGCTAAAGTGTTTAAGAATTATACGATAAGTTTGTAAGTTGTATTATAAATTAGACAGGATGATAGATATGCTTTCTTATTCCCAATCTTTGATGGACTTGGTGAATGATGAATAAGATACTAACACATGTAGTTCCATGTAGCCTTTTTCTATTACGATACGGTGGTAATGCCTCTAATCAAAAGACTATTGCTACAATAATAGATAATAAGATATTAGATTAAGATAATTAGGGATCGAAGGTGTTATGTTTGTGGTATCAAAGTCAGATTTGTAAATCATTGTGAGTAGTAGTTTGTTTAAGGGTGAAGTTGTGACGTTTTAGGAGTATGGCAAGGGTAAATCACGTTTTCTAAGAAACGCGCATGTGAATGTGGCTCATTCTCCTTTCCTTTGTGGCTTTTCATGTTTTGGATGGATCACCCTAAAGTTCCCTGAGACCTATACGCTATTCACATGATACCAGGAATCTCAGTTGTAGCTCACATCTCGCTACTGCATGTAGTCATAGTAACCTACATGGAGGACCCCTACTTAGAGTTCCACGACATGCTTGCTCATAGTCATAGACTCTTGTGGTCCCTGCCTCTCGCCACCCACAGGATGAGTTCAGAGTACGATATCATGATTTTATGGTTGGTTGAAGGGATTAATAGGGAGAAGTTTTTTGGTTTAGGAGTGTGGATCACAGTTACACCATAGTTGTCATTAAGAAAGGAGTTAGAGCTGAGGGATAATTCTTACGAGTCGCTCCGGTACATTTATCGTGCATTAGGCATCCCTCCCCCTATTGTTCCACCTGCACGCCCCTGCCCAAGGACCTCCACCCCCACCACCACCAACCCAGCAGTT